>CM052883.1:51680587-51703875 GCA_028534135.1 Potos flavus
TGATTTTAGCCATTCTAACTGGTGTAAGGTGGTGTCTCCATAGTTCTTAACGCTTATCTCTTTGAATGTATCAGCCTGGAGGCAAAGGGAGTAATTTGAGGTGTAGTAAGAAAGGTAGTTCTCAGAACAAGGGACTGAGAGTTTTGGAGGGGAGGGGGTGGGGGGATGGGCGAGCCTGGTGGTGGGTATTGAGGAGGGCACGTATTGCATGGAGCACTGGGTGTGGTACATAAACAATGAATCTTGTAACACTGAAAAAATAAAATAAAAGTATTTGGGGATTAAAAAAAAAAAAAAAAAGGCAGTTCTCATCTCTTGCCCTCAGGAGTGGAAATCTCTCAGTGGATGCTTCCCTTCTGGGACAGACCTCTGCATGGCCTCCCCCACACTGCCCCACCGACCTCTCCCACTCACCACTGCCAGAGAGAAGCCACCAGCACAGCCCGGCCTCCTCTTTCCCTCCATGGGAATCACGGGAGGTCCGGAAATAGATGTGTCAAGTTATTCTCTAGGTCCCAGTCCTTTAGTGTGGGGGCAAGGTCATCCTACGCCTCGGTAGTGCTGGCAGCACAATTAGTCTTATCTTTCACTCATTGAGGAAGAGAGTATGACTTTAAAGCAAGGGGAAAAACATAGATTTAAAGTCAAATATTTAAAGCAACAAGGACACCAGAAAAGGCAGCCGAGAGTAGGGAGAACATCGCCCTCAAACACACAGGCCAACTGGGTATTCCCATCTCCTGACACCAGCCTTTGGTACACAGCAGTTGCCTGATCTAGAAAACTCAGTATAAAGAAATTTAAATGTGGAGAACAAATACATTTGTCCTCTAATGACACTATTACAATTTTTTCTTATGGCTGCTTTACATAGTAAAATGCCTCACATCTATTTTTCAGGTTTACTTTTTTGCAATGTTACTTATTATATAGGTAATCCATGTATACAGCTAAAAAAATAAACCAAGAGGGCAATTAAATAGATTTTATAGGGAAAATTAAGTCTCCATTCCCACTCCATCCCAAGGGCCTGGAGTTCCTCTTTTTAGAGGAAACTACTGTGATTTCCGATTCTTCCTGATACAGTCTCTACATATGTAAGGCACACTATTCCACATCTTGCTCCCCCTCTTCAAATTCTTGAAGAGAATCCTTCCTTCCATACTTTCAGCATGCCACTCTCTTCTGCACTGTGCATGCGCCTTCAGACTTCTTCAGGGGCTCCCAGTGCCTCCATCTGAAGACCTCAGTCTGGCATTCAGGGCTGGTCTGCTACATCCCAATGAACCCCCATAGATGCTGCCATGGGTTGAATTGTGTCCCCCCAAAAGACCCTGAAATCCTAACTGCCAGATTCTGTGTGACCCGATGTAAAAATAGTTTTTGCAAATGTAATTAAAATGTAAGTTAAGATGAGGTCCTCTTGGAATAGAATGAGCCCTTAATCTATTAAGCTAAGGTGACTATTATCCTTATAAGAAAAGAAGAAGCACAGAGACACAGGAGGAATGTCACGCCAGGACAGAGACAGAGATGGGGACGAGACATCTACAAGCCAAGGAACACCAAAGACTGCAGGAAACATCAGAAGCTAGAAGAGAGTCATGTGGAACAATTCTCCCCTACTGCCTTCAGAGGCAGCATGACCCTGCTGCCATCTTGATTTTGAATTTCTGGGCTCCAGAATGGTGAAAAGATAAATTTCTATCGTTTTAAGCCATCCAGCTTGTGGTATATTGTCAGGCAGCTCTAGGAAACTAATACAGTGCCCCTGAGCTTTTCTTCTTCCCTCATGTTTCCACCCTGATGGACAACACCTGCCTCCCTCCCTTTTTCTTACAACCCTGTTGGCCCAGCCAAGAGGCTCTTTCTCCAGAATCCTCCTTGAAATTTCAAGCCTGCTTTGATCTCTAACCTCCCTTGAGCTAGTTATTTGTGCACTGCATAATTGTCCCCTTGACTTCTATTGCCTCACATGTACACATCTTCCCTCCTCAACTGGCCTGAAGTTCCTTGAGGATCGAAACTGTTTTATTTTTCTCTTGATTCAGGGTAGACATGCAGTATATATTCAATAAGCATTCCTTGATCTGACAGTGTTAAAAGGTTACTAATTTCAAGAAATGATAAGAGTCCTCTGTGGTTCTTCATTAAGCATTCCAAAGTATGTTCGAGGTCTCTAATCTAATACAATGAAAGAAAATCTATTAAAAAGGCACTGATTCTTTACTGTGTTTCAAAAGTAAAATAGATTCCTTGGTGTTTTGTGTGTTGGTTTTTTTGGGGGTTTTTTTTGAAAAAAAAAACTAGAAGTTCACTATTACAAATAGTAATTCAAATTTAAATGCTAAAGTGTAAGGTGACTTGTGAGCACCAAATGTAAATTACCAGAAATACATTTCTTTTATTATAAGACAATACTTCAGTTTTTTGATAATCTGCAGGAAAAGGAATCTAAAATAATGATGAAAGGACAACATTAATGGAACTCCGACAAGCAACTGATTTAGAAATTCTGAGAAAGTGCCCAGCCAACTTATAGATGTTATTGGAATAAGAGAACTGAGAGGATGCTTATCAATAGATGCTTACTAATGACCATTGCATTTACTAGATGTGAACTTCCTTCTCACAAAATAATTTTAGGAGTACTGCGGATTCTAGAATCAAATAATCTTAGAGTCAGGAAGGACCTTGAAATTCAATATCATGTAATCTCTTACCCCATATAGAATCTGCTCCCCTTCCTCCCTGATTTGCCATCAAACCTTTGAATACAGCTCACAACCGTAAGCTACACTCAGGGCCCCTGGAATCTGTTCCAACCAATGAATCCTAGAGGAGAATGCCTACAGAGAGACCCCTCAACTCTATCTCTTTGCCCTCGGCTTTAAGTGTCAATAGGAAGATTTCGCATCAGAAAAGAAAGATGGGGGTGGGGGCATCTGCTTTCAGCTCAGGTTGTGATCCCGGAGTCCTGGGTTCGAGCCCGACATTGGGCTATATGCTCAGCGAGAGTCTGCTTCTCTCTCTCTCCCCCTGCCCCTCCCCCACTTGTGCTCTCTCCCTCTTTCTCAAATAAATAAATAAAATCAAAAGAAAGAAAGAAAGAAAGAAAGAAAAAGAAAGAAAGAAAGAAAGAAAGAAAGAAGAAAAGAAAAGAAAAGAAAAGAAAAGAGAAAAGAAGAAAAGAAAAGAAAAGAAAAGAAAAGAAAAGAAAAGAAAAGAAAAGAAAAGAAAAGATGAATGGCAATTCTTTACCTAACGGGTATCACCAGTCAGGTTAGGCCTCCCTTTGCAGGAACCCCTAAGTCCTCAGAACCACCTCTCGAAGGTCATCCCAGCATTTCCTACCAAGTATCACCTATAAGATCAGATACCCCTGAAAACACCAAGGGTTTGCTCCCTGCACCCAGCAATGACATATTTTACTCACACAAAGGCTTTGGGAGTAGAAGGGTAGGTTTTGGAATCCTAGAGCTTAAACTTAAAGGGCTTGAGGATAATTACTATTGGCCCATTGCAGAGGCATCTGGATATCTAACCAGCAAAGTAGTTTCCATCTTCTCATCTTAGAATGAGGCCTTAAGTAGGGTAGGTTATAAAGAAAAAGCATAACAGGCCCTTTATTCGTTTCTGATGCTGTCTAACAAATTACCATAAATTTAGCAGCTCGAAACAACCCATATTGATTATCTCTCTATTTCTGTAAATCAGAAGTCCAGGCACAGCTTAGCTGGATCTTCTGCAAGGCTGCTACCAAGGTCACTCAGAGCTCACTTCTCCTCTGGACTCATGACTGACAGTAAATCTATTTCCAAACTCTTTCAAGTTGTTACCAGAATTCATTTCTTTGTGGCTGTAACTCTGAGGTCCCTGGCTTCTTATTGGTTATTGACTGGAGTTCATTCTTAGCTCCTAAAGGCTGCTCACAGTTCTCCCACTTGGCCCTCTCCAGAGCCTTCTCAGAACATGGCAAACTGCTTTTCCAACGCCATCAAGGGAAAAAGAGCAAATCTGCAAGCAAGGAACTTATTTAACCTGATGTAATCAGTGGTCACGGATCACTAGTATCAGTAGTGATAGATATCACAGATATTAGTCACAGATCCCACCCATACCCAAGGAGAGGGGTTTTTATAAGAGCTTCAACACCAAAAGTTGGGGTCATTGGGGATTGCCTTAGAGTCTGTCCACCAAAACCCAAAAAATCTGTATTTTTAAAGCACTACAGTGACTGATGTTTAATCAGGCTCCAGAACTACTGTCGTAAGATAGAGTAGAAAAGGCAACACAAGGGGGAGATTATTTTATTGTAGTTTTCAACCTTGACTGCCCTCTTAGAATCAATCGCTTGTGGAGTATTTTAAAATCCTACTGTAGGCTATACCCTAGACTCCTCAGATCGGAGTATCTGTAAGTGGCTGTGTTTTTTGAAACACCACAGGTGAGTCCAGTGCAACCAAAGCTAAGAACCACAGCTTTACTGGAACAGTTGGGAGTCAAAGTCAGTCTTAATGGAAAAAAGTAATCTTTAGAGCAAGTTTTGAAAAACAAGTAGATATTTTCTAGGTGAGACACAGGAGTGGCAAGTGATAAGGCAGGGACAGTTGTAGTAATTTCATGAGCCTGTTGGATTCAGAAAAGAGAACAAATGCAAGAGGTAGCATCAATAGGACTTTGTGCCAAATGTGAAGTTAACAAAGAAGGAGGAATCTCAGATGACTTTCAGACCTCAGGTTTAGGTGAGTATAAACCACTAATTGATTTAGAGCATATAAACCACTAACTAAAAAAGAGAATCAAGAAGAGAAGAAGCTGACTGGAGGATAGGAGGTGGTGGAGAAGATGAGCTCTATACTAAATATGTCAAGTTACACAAATATTTTTTAAAGATTTTATTTATTTATTTATTTATTTATTTATTTATTTATTTATTTATTTGAGAGAGCATACTTATGTAGAGGGGGAAGGGCAGAGGAAGAGGGAGAAGCAGGCTCCCCACTAGTAGGGAGCCCTACGTGGGGCTATACCCCAGGACCCCAGGATCATGACCTGAGCTGAAGGCAGACACTTAACCAACTGAGCCACCCACGCACCCACAAGTTACACAGGTTTTTTTGAAGTGTTTTAATTTAACTTGTACCAATGCTCCATTCCTTGCTGAGGCCATTTAATATAGATAGAGCATTGCCCACATTTTCCCAATTCATTTCCTCTTCTGTTCTCTTCTTCTATTTTTTTTTTTTTTAATTTTATGTATTTATTTGAGAGAGAACATAAGAGGGGAGAGGTTCAGAGGGAGAAGCAGACTCCCTGTCTGGGGAGCCCGATGCAGGACTCGATCCCAGGACTCCAGGATTGTGACTTGAGCCGAAGGCAGTTGCTTAACTAACTCAGTCACCCAGGCGCCCTATTTTCCATAGGACTTAGCTGCCCAGCACAGAGCCATGTGAATTCCATATTTGCCTCTAATTTCCACCCAAAAAGGTCAATTAATATTTTACTAGTGACACAACCCCTTGGATGACCGTTTCCACCATTAAACGCCCAGTGATTACTTTGCAATGCCAGGTATCAAATCTTAATATGTGTTGATTTAGCAATTACTAAGGTGTTGAGATTTTTGAGAACCATAAAAATTAAATCCTTTTTTACAAAGCCTTTTTAGGGGTGCCTGGGTATCTTAGTCAATTAAGTATCCGACTCTTCATCTCAGCTCAGGTCTTGACCTCAGGGTCATGAGTTTAATCGGGCCCCATGTTGGACTCCACACTGGGAGTGGAGCCTACTTTTAAAAAATTAAAAAAAAAAGGGGGGGGGCCTTTTTAGTGTGTTCAACTTAAGTTCCTCAGTGCTCCTTTCTAAAGGCAAGTAGCTTCCCACGGAAAGGAAGAAAAACTGAACAACTCTTTGAAGCCCTCAGACTCAGTCACCAGTATTAAGTGAACTAGCTCAAAATTATTTAGCTCCAGGATGGAAGAATTTCACCCTGAAGCTGAGAACACAACTACTTGAAGGCACAACATTTTTCCCAAGTAGGAAATCTGGAGATATTGTATGTTGACTTCTGTAATCTTGGTAATATATAAACATTGATGAATGAAATATTTCCAAAATTTATAGATATTAGAGTTGTATACTATGTTGTGCAGTGGTTAATTATCCATTTGGTCAATGTCAACTTTCCTTTTCTTATTTAAACATTAATCTGAACTCTGACTAATGTTAAACCTTAGAAGAATTAAGGCATTTGGACAAAAAAAAATTGGATGTAAAACTTCTTCCCACAATCTTAGAGTGTCATCAATCACTGGCCTTTAATGATTCAATGAAAACAACATTATAATCATTGACTCTTCATGATTATGATATGATATGATATGACATTAGCCATAATAAATGTTTATTTTTTTTTAAAATGCTATAACCCAGCATTCCTTATTCTAGTCATTTTTAAGGCATTTTATCTTAAAGTATAATCATTTTTCTGACCTTCTTAAGTACAAAGAAGAAACCTTATAATATTGAAAAAAAAATAACATGTAGACAAGATATTTAAGATAGCGCTTAAAGGCTTTTGAAGGTAAGAAAATTGCTATTATTTTCTCTCAACTTATGAAAATAGAATCGTATCAAAACCTCAACCTCATATTTTAGAGATGAATATCAAGGGAGATCTTTAATGTAAGAGGGAATTCCCAAAAATATTGCTAACTGAAAACTTTTGGGGAAAGTAACAAATTGTGGTTAAATAATACTTCCATTGCTTCATTATTAAGAATGTTATTGAGTAGCCACAAGGTACATTCTGCTACAAAAGAAAGTGGTAAGGTGTTCATAGGAAGATTCGTTTGGGAAACAAAATAAATCTTCCCATTAAACTTAGAACACTGTACCCTACAGGTCCCATAAACTAGGTAAATGTAAATCAATGAGAAGCCAAAATGGAAAATCAATCCTGTAGGACTTTTCATTTGTAAAATACTTTTTATATTTTAAAGCATCTTCACACCATTATCATATTTTATCTTAATAGCATCCCTATGATGGGTCTTTGTTCAGTCATTGCTCATTGTTCAGAAAGAAAATGTGGAAGTAAGTTCTGCTAACAGTTTGGCCAATACATTTTGCAACTCTAGCTTGGTCAAGGTGAAAGCACACAGAAGCATTTCCTATATGATAAAGACGTTCACTCACTTCAGACCACTAGGGCCTGAGGTCATAGGGGAACTGCTACACACAAAAGCCTATTTCACAGCTTTTCTCCTACTCACCAGCCAGCCAGGCAGCAGACATGTAGGGGGTAAGAGGTATATGGGAACTCTCTACTTTAGGCTCAATTTTTCTATGAACTAAAAATTGTTCTTAAAAAATAAAGTCTATTTATAAAAATTAATGCTTATAGCACATACACATACAAATGTATGTGCTCCTTCATCAAGAGATAACATCAAAACCCTTAATTTGAGGCTGATAGCAGTCAGTATTGGCAATTGTAAATAATGTTTTACAAAAAGAATTTATTAAAGGGTATTTGTTATCTTGCAGAATTTATAGAGAAACCAGAGAAGTCAATAGTAGTGATATACTTCTTGAAACCACTCAGAAGCAATACTCAATTATAGGAGAGACTCCACCACTGCCACCAGCTGCTTGGTCCTGAACTTACATAGACTGGATGCCAAAAACTCTGCCTCAAATGCCCCAGAAGAACCAGATGCCTCTACCATCACTTGCCAGTTCAGTCTTCCCATAGCTAACTCCTTATGTTGCTTCCTTCCCCAAGTGCTACACAGATACATCTTACGGTAGCACATAAGTCACATTTTTACATCCTAACTGCAAAAGGTCTGAAAACAAACTCTAACTCTGTCATGAGAAAGTGGGACTACCAATATGCCTAGAAATCTGGATATCTTATATCTGCTATAAGATAACTCAGGTGTCAACTTATAGCAATTAGACTTAATATGGGACAGGTTGAGCCTAAAAAGATGAAAGAAGAAAGAAGGAAGGAAGGAAGGAAGGAAGGAAGGAAGGAAGGAAGGAAGGAAGGAAGGAAAGAAGGAAAGAAGGAAAGAAGGAAAGAAAGAAAGAAAGAAAGGAAGAAAGAGAAAGAAAGAAAGAAAGAAAGAAAGAAAGAAAGAAAGAAAGAAAGAAAGAAAGAAAGAAAGAAAGAAAGAAAGAGAAAGAGAGAGGAAGGGAGGGAAGAAAGGAGAGAGGGAGAGAGGAAAGTTAAATGTGGGAGTTTGTATCCCAATGGAGAGGTCATTCATGGAGATATACAGATTAGAAATCATAGCATAAACTGATAGTTAAAACCAAGAGAGCAGATAAGAGAGATCAAGGAGATAATATACAGTGAGAAAAGCAAAGGTCCAAGGATGAAGTCTTTGGAATCGTCAATGTTTAGGAGTAGGATAGAGTAAAAAGTCATGAAGGAAGTGAAAAATGGACAGAGGTCATCAACTTTCAAGAAGAAAGGAGTGGCAAGGTTGGAAAATCAGCAAAACACTCCTGTAAATATTGGGGCACCTGGGTGGCTCAGTCAGTTAAGTGTCTGTCTTTGGCTTGGGTCATGATCTCAGAGTCCTGGGATCAAGCCTGGCATCGAGCTCCCTGATCAGTGGCAAGCCTACTTCTCCCTCTCCTTCTGCAGCTCCCTCTGCTGCTCCCCCTGCTTGTGCATGCTCTCTCTCTGTCAAATAAATAAATAAATAAAATCTTGGAAGAAAGAAAGAGAGAGAGAGAGAAAAGAAAGAAAGAAAGAAGAAAGAAAAAGAAAGAAAAAGAAAGAAAGAAAGAAAGAAAGAAAGAAAGAAAGAAAGAAAGAAAGAAAGAAAGAGAAAGAGAAAGAAAAAGAGAGAAAGAAAGAAACTCCTTTAAGTATAGAAAAATTTCCATTGGATTTGGAGATCCAGAGAGTGCTGGTGGATCACCATGAATGTACGTACCTTCATTCCATCACAACCAAAATGCATCAAAATAGTCTGGTTATGTTGGTTTCTCCCCCCAGTCTATAGCTTCTGAAGGGCAGAAATGATGTCTTATTTGTCTCAGAATCCCAGAACCTAGTATAGTACTTGTAACAAGGATTTCAGTAAAGATTTATTAATCTTAACTGAGACCTGAAGTTCCCTTTAAAAGCCCATGCAAGAAGCCAAGAGTAAAATTCCCATAATTCAGGTATTCACTCTGAATAAAACATTAAACACTCTGACTCTCCAAGCTCCTCTAATCCAGAGTCACTCATCTTTAGCATCCTGGGATCACAAGTTTCAATAAGAGTTCTCTCTCTCACTTGTTAGAACTAGCACCTTTCAAACAAATTAATTCCCTTACTTTAACAAGGTAATAATAATGAAAATAATGCAAACAACAAACATCTGTGGAGTACTTTACATTTTTACAAAGTGTTTTAATACTAAAAATTCCCATGTAATATTAACAAAAACCCTGACAGTAAAATGAGTATTTTCATTGTCCCTGTTTTATAGAGATATTGCACAACTGGTCTAAAAATTACACTTAAGGACACCTAGGTGACGCAATCAGTTCAGTGTCTGACTCTTGATTTTGGCTCAGGTCATGATCTCAGAGTAGTAGGAATAAGCCCTGTGTCAGGCTCCATGCTCAGTGGGGAGTCTGCTTGAGATTCTCTCTCCCTCTACTTCTGCCTCACCCCACCCCCAAATAAATAAACAAATCTTAAAAAAAAAAAATCATAAAAATTACACTTAAAAAGAGGTTCCCCCTGAATTTTCCAAGGTCCTCTGGCTTCAAATCCCAAGCTCATTTCTCTCTGCTACACTAGCTGGGGTGGCCCACAGAGATTTTGTTTCTATCTTTTTATACCTTCAGGCTCATATGTGATTAGCATTTTGCTAGTTGTCATTTATCATCCTGGCATCTGTTGCTGGAGCTGCTCAAGGTACATATTAATCATCTCAAGGAATTCAATTCAAATCCAGTGAATGAGATGATTTCTTAAGCTTTTAGAGGAAATTTTTCAGAGGCTCTCACCTTGACACACTGGGGAAAGAGGAGCATTTTTAGGTATTTGGGGATCAGGATTCTAACCTGGCCAGTTCACATGACCTTTGATTTCCTGCTTACATATGGAGAATGCAAATGTGGGCAGGCCACAGGGTAAATCCTAAGGGCTGTTGGGTTGGTGACAAGTTCTGCTTCACCAGGTTCTGATGACACTGCAACTGACCAAGGAACCAAAAATACTGGGACTCCAGCAAGAGGAATAACAAAAGGGACAGCTCTTGCCCCTATTTCCCCAACTTTCAAAAATTCTCTCAACTCTGAGCAGAGAACTCAATTTCTAGGCTGTGACCTGCTTTTTTTTCTTTTTTCTTTTTTCTTAAAGGTTTTAACAATCCTTCAATAATTCAAGTGGACAGAAAATTGGGATTATATTCTTTGTTGTTTTTTTTTTAAAGATTTTATTTATTTATTTTACAGAGAGGAGAGAGATCACAAGTAGGCAGAGAGGCAGGCAGAGAGAGAGGGGGAAGCAGGCTCCCCACTGAGCAGAGAGCCCGATGCGGAGCTCAATCCCAGGACCCTGGGATCATGACCTGAGCCGAAGGCAGAGGCTTTAACCCACTGAGCCACCCAGGTGCCCCAGGATTATATTCTTTGATTTTAAAATATTTCATTCAAAAATACTGAACTTTCCAAATTTTGAATTTTGGACTCCTTTCTAAAATTCAGCTCTCAGGGCGACTCTGTCCTAAGGACGTGAACTCAAAAAGAAGACATGCTGGGTGGATGGCCAGCAAACTGGAGATGTAAGGGAAAACTGACAGGGCTGGAACAACAGGCCTGGTGTCAAAGTTGTCCCCAGGACAAGGTCAAGTTGGACAGTCCAAAGTGCCCAAAGAATGTAGTCAGCCCTGAGACTCTCATCTGGCAGTCAGGTCAAATCACTGGGTGGACCCATGGTTTAGAGAATAATGTAAAATCAGACAGAATTGTGTCATCATGCTGGAAAAGACATGATGTAATGGAGAGCTTTTCCACAGAGCCAGAGAAACACAGTTTGAAATCCTGTTGCTTCTTTTTAGCAGCATAATGGAGGCTCCACTTGAGCCTGTTTCTTTCCTGTGAGGGGTATTCATACCTATGATTTGTTTATGACTATTGATTAAAGAAAATGTTCACAAAACACCTTGGACAATACCTCAACAAAACAGGAATGAAATGAATGCAAGCAATTAACATTATTATTAAGACCTGTCCTTTCAGCACAGGATAACTGACAGTAGCTGGGAAGGTGGGGAACACAATAGGAAATTGACCAAAACTAGCAGGATGGTATCAGAATTGGCACTTGGGAACTTTGAAAAGCATTCATTCCATAACTACACCAGGCTCTGTATATTACCCCAAAGTTTAGTTTTTTTCTTAAACACAAAAAAACAAGTCATACACTAAAGCAGTTATTATCATTATTAACATCCCCTAGTAGAGTCTCTTGAAGATAAACTCTAGTCCGAATTCTAATTCTTGAAGATAAATTCTAAGAAAAGAGATGTATATGTAAATACAAGATGCCACTACCTACTATAAATCATTTCTGATGAGATGTCTGAAGTGAAACTGACCAGGATATTCTGATCACAAATTGCTTCCAAGGATGCATAATATAATAAAAAGCAAGATAAGAAAGACTGCCTATGGGAGAGAATATAGGTTCTGAATTGTTTCTCTTGAAAGTTTTGATATGGGTTTTTCTGAACAGGTCTCCATTCCAAATAATAAACCTTTAATACAAGCAGTTGTGACTTCAAACATCTATAATCATTACTGAACCATGTTTCTTCAGTAAAGACAGTCTGGGAATGCAAGGAGGATAAAATTCAAATACGTTTATTTTGCAGCTCTGCTCAAAGAAGCTGAAATAAATATCAAAAAAATGTTTTTCCTTGCTTCAACCAAGGATAATCAAACATTTAGAAAATTAACAACATCTGTAAAAGTGGCAAAAGCAGCCAACAAACAAGTAAGCCTAAAGACACAGAAAGATCTGAATCTAAGAACTCAGAGGAGATTTGCTTTTTTTTTTATGTTTTTTTGTTATTTTTTGTAAAATTAATATTTAAAATGTACTGATGGCCTAGAACTATAGTTATCATTTATGGAAACATAAACCATATTTCCTTATACATTATTCTCTTTTGACTTCTTATATTTACTCTCAAGTGAGGGAGGTGGACAGCTGGAGAGCAAACAGTGCAATCTGCCAAGAAAACAGCTTTAAAGGGAAGCTGATAGACAGTTATTATCTTGGTAATGGCTGGCAAAAGAACTCCTCATAATGATAGCTTTCACTGCTCTCCAGGACAAAGTGGTGAACATTTTTAAGTGCTCCCAAACAAAATTCAGAAAATGGAGAGAAGAGCTTTATTTGGGGGAAAGGAGGCAGAAAACTTCAGTTGCCACCAAGCTGAGAATAAAATAGACTTGTCTAGTGAAGATGTTAAAATTGCATGATGTGAATGTTAGAGGTAAATCTACTCCTCTTTGTTCACTATAAAATTCTCAGTGAAATCTTCTGTCTATCAGGCTTTTGGGTAAGTGTATTCTTAAAGAGATGACAGAAAGGTGCTAGTTCGGCATGCAGGCAGTCACAGGTAGAACACAGAAAGGGTGGTTGTGGCTTCTGGAGTAAGAGGATGAGAACACAGCTGACGTCGGGGTCACAGGACGGTGGACAACCCCAGGACCAATCGGTAATGCTCCACCCAATCTTTCATCCATGCTTAGCAGGGACCTTGCCAATCAAAGTAGGGGGAAAAAGGAAAGAAAGTCATGGAAGGATAGGAAAGAAAACCTTGAGCAAAGGAAAAACCCACTCACAAAGTACCACTGGTTAGGGATAACAAACCAAAGAATGAAACCTGACTTTTCCAAATACTCTTAGCTCAAGAAACAGCTTATTCACTAGAACAGCACAGGAATCTGGGAATATGGTCATGGAATCTTCCTTACAAATACACTGAAATGGAAACACTTCATCTTTTTTTTCAGTCATGTACATTTTATATCTGGCAGTCTTTTCCAAACCCCATCATCACCTCTTGGTCTTTCTCACTTCATCTTTCTATCTCAGAATACCAGAAAAAAAATGTAGTCTTATATAATATGTGTGTTTATGGCTCATAATATTGCAACTTTCCATTAAAAGACACCAAGTTCAGGAATAAAAGAGAGCCATCTCTCAAAATAAGGACTTACAGTACTGAGTGCCTCCCATAGAGTCGATTTTGAGGCAAAGTTTTGGAGGATTTAGAAAGTATAAGTTCTCCTCTCTTAATAAATTGATAGTCTAGTCATTTTAGTGTAACAGTTGGTAATGTAAAAGAATAATCATAATGGGCAGTGAAATTTGTTCCTGTCAGGTAACATCTAAAGCAAAAGCAAAAAACTCACAAAGGACAATATCTGTGTAAAAACAAGAATATTAAGTCAATACAAGGTACAGAATGACTGAAGAGAAGCTAAGATTATGGTCACAAACCAAAATACGACACTGTGTTAAAAAAAAAAAAAAATAGGGACGCCTGGGTGGCTCAGTTGGTTAAGCAGCTGCCTTCGGCTCAGGTCATGATCCCAGGGTCCTGGGATCGAGTCCCATGTCAGGCTCCTTGCTCAGCAGGGAGCCTGCTTCTGCCTCTGCCTGACACTCTGCCTGCTTGTGCTCTCTTTCTCTCTGACAAATAAATAAATAAAATCTTAAAAAAAAAAAAATTACAGAAGTTAAGAAGGCAGAGTAGTAAGGGGACCCTGAGCTTGTCTCAACCCTTGAACACAGTGAGATCAACCTCTAATCATTTTGAACAACTAGGAAACTGATCTGAGGATTAAGAAAGCAATTTGCACAATCAGAAAAAGAGAACATGGCAGATGTGAGGCTTATCTAAGCAAACAAATCAAAGCACACCTAGTTAAAGTTCCAAACACTCCCCATTACAAGCAAGGAGGAACACTATAGAGGACTGGCCTGTGGGAAAGAGCAGCCAAAGCACAACAGCAGAGTGCACACATCATATACCAGAAACACCAGACCGGACAATGTATGACCCCTTCTTAATGTAGTGTTACTCTCAGGAGCAGGAAACATAACAAGTTTTCATAATATGCAAAACAGAAACCAAGACATAATGGCAAGACAGAGGAATTCGCCCCAAAAGAAAGATTGAGAAAAAAAAATCATAATGAGGAATTTGCTCAAAACAGAGACAAGCAATATGTCTGAACAAGAATTCAGAACAACAGTCATAAGAATACTAGCTGGGCTTGAAAGAAATATAGAAGACACCAGAGAAACCCTGGCTGCAGAGATAAAAGACCTAAAAATTAATCAGGCTGAAATGAAAAATGCTATAACTGAGATGTCAAACAACTGGATATAATCACAATGAGGATGGAAGAAGCAGAAGATCAAATGATATGGGTGATATAAAAGATAAAATAATGGGAGGAAAAATTCAGCTGAAGAGGGAAAGAAAACTATTAGATCACAAATATAGACATAGGGAACTCAGCAATTCCACAAAGTGCAATAAAATCTGTATCATAGGAGTCCCAGAAGAAGAGTGGGAAAAGGAGCAGAAGGCCTATTTGAACAAATTATAGCTGAGAACTTCCCTAATCTGGGGAAGGAAACAGAGGCACAGAGAACTCCCCTCAAAAATCAATAAAAACAGGTCAATACCAAGACATATCACAGCAAAACTTGCAAAACACAAAGATAAAAAAAGAATTCTGAAAGCTGCTAGAGACAAAATGTCCTTAACCTATATGGGTAGAGACATAAGGTTAGCAGCAGACCTGCACAGAAACATAGCATGCCAGAAAAAAGTGGCATCATATCTTCAACATGCTAAATGGGAAAAATATGCAGTCAAGGCTTTCATTCAGAATAGAAGGAGAGAGAAGGAGTTTCCAGGACCAGCAAAAACTAAAGGAGTTTGTGAATACTAACCCAGCTCTGCAAGAATTACTAAAAGGGGTCATTTGAGCAGGAAAGACAGACCAGAAGAAACAAAGAATAGAAAGTAACAAAAACGACCTACAGGAACAGGAACTTACAGGTAATACAATGGCACTAAATTCATATCTATCAATAATTACTGGGATGTAAATCGCCTTAATGCTCCAAGAAAAAGACATAGGGTATCAGAATGGATTAAAAAACAAGACCCATCAATATGCTGCTTACAAGAGATTCATTTTAGACCCAAGGACAGCTGTAGATTGAAAGGGAGTAGAGAACCATTTATCATGCTAACGGACATCAAAGGAAAACTTAAGTACCTATCCCTACATCAGACAAAATAGATTTTGTGAAGTTTTTTAATGACTGTGTTCTTTTAAGATTTTATGTTATTACTTGAGAGAGAGAGAGAGCAAGAGAGAGATTGCAAGTGAGGAGCAGAGGGAGAAGGACAAGCAGGCTCTGTTGATGCAGGGCTCAATCCCATGACGCTGAGATCATACCCAAGATAAAATCAAGAGTGTGACGTTTAACTGACTGAGCCACCCAGATAGCCCAAACAAACTAGATTTTAAACCAAACACTATAATAATAGATAAAGAAGGGCACTATATCATAATAAAGGAGTCTATCCAATAAGATCTAATAACTATAAATATTTATGCCCCTAACAGGAAGCACCCAAATATACAAATCAATTAATAACAAACTTAAAGAAACTCATTGGTAATAATATAATAATAGTAGGGGACTTTAACACCCCACTTACATCAATGGACAGATCATCTAAGTAGAAGATCAACAAGGAAACAATGGCTTTGAATGACATGCTGCATGGGATGGACTTAACAGACATATTCAGAGCATTTCATCCTAAAGCAGATTCTTTTCGTGTGCACAAGGAATATTCTCCAAAATATATCACATACTAGGTCACAAATCAGCCCCCAACAAGTAAAAAAAAAAAAGATCTAGATCATACCATCCGTATTTTCAGACCACAATGCTATGAAACTTGAAATCAGCCACAAGAAAAAAATTTGGAAAGACCACAAATACATGAAGGTTAAGGAACATCCTACTAAAGATGAATGGGTTAACCAAGAAATTAAAGAAGAATTAAAAAAAAAATACATGGAAGCAAACAACAGTGAAAACAAGACAATCCAAAACATTTGGGATGCAGCAAAGGTGGTCCTAAGAGGGAAGTACATAGTAATACAGGCCTTCCTCAAGAAGCAAGAAAAGTCTCAAATACACAACCTAAACTTACACCTAAAGGAGCTGGGAAAAGAACAGCAAATAAAGCCTAAAACCAGCAGAAGAAGGGAAATAATTAAGATTAGTGCAGAAATCCATATACAAAGAAGGATGTTCTTTGAAGCAGTTGGTTATAGCAGCACATCGGAAAAACCCTAAAAGTCCTTTGGTAGGGAGCCAGTTAAACAAATAATGGTACCTCCAGATAACAGAATAACCAGCAGTCCTTCAAAGAGCACAGAAAACTGTATATATATATATATATATATATATATACACACACACACACACATACATACATATACATATGTATGTATATATATAGTATATTCTAGTATATGCATAAAATATCTCTGGAAGGATGCATGAAACTAGGAATGTCTGTTAGGAGGACCCCTAATTTTTATTGTAAACTCTTTATTTTCCTCTATTTTTTTAAACTAATATGTAGTACCTTTTTTAAAAACGTGGATACTTAATAAATGAAACTAAAAAAAAAAAGATTAGTGCAGAAATCAATGATATAGAAATGAAAAAAAAAAGAAAAGAAAAGAAAACAATAGAACAGGCCAACAAAACTAGGAGCTGGTTCTTTGGAAGAATTAACAAAATTGATAAACCCCTGGCCAGACTTATCAAAAAGAAAAGAGAAAGGACCCAAATAAATAAAATCACCAACGAAAAAGGGAATATCACAACCAACAGTGAAGAAATACAAACAATTATAAGAGAACATTATGAGCAATTATATGTCAAAAAATTGGGCAATCTGGAAGAAATGGATAAATTCCTAGAAACATATAAACTACCTAAACTGAAACAGGAAGAAACAGAAAAGTTGAACAGACCCATAACCAGCAAAAGAATTGAATCAGTAATCAAAAATCTCACAAAAAGGGGTGCCTGGGTGGCTCAGTCATTTGGCCATTGGACTCTTGATTTCGGCTCATGTCATGATCTTAGGGTTGTGAGATCAAGCCTCACATCAGGCTCTGCACTCAGTTGGGAGTCTGCTTGAGATTCTCTCTCTCTCTCCCTCTGCCCTTACACCCCGCTCTACACTCTTTCTAAAATAAATAAGTAAATCTTAAAAAAAAAAAAAATCTCCCAACAAACAAGAGGCCAAGGCTGGAGGCCTCTCAGGGGAATTCCACCAAACACTTAAAGAAGAATGAATACCTATTTTTCTGAAGCTGTTCCAAAAATAGAAATAGAAGGAAAACTTCCAAACTCATTCTATGAGGCCAGCATTACCTTGATCCCAAAACCAGACGAAGACCCCACTAAAAAGAATTACTGCCACTACCCCTGATGAACATGGATGCAAAAATTCTCACCAAGATACTAGCTAATAGGATTAAAAGGATTATATACCATGATCAAGTAGGATTTATTCCTGAGCTGCAGGGGTGGTTCGATATCTGCAAATCAATCAACGTGATACACCACATTAATAAAAGAAATGTTAAAAACCATATGATCCTCTCAATAGATGAGAAAAAGGATTTTACAAAATACAGCATCCTTTCTTAATAAAAACTCTCTGAACTGTAGGGACAGAGGAACATACTTCAGTATCATAAAATCCATATACGAAAGATCCACAGTGAATATCATCCTCAATGGGGAAAAACAACTTTTCTCCTAAGGTTGGGAACATGACAGGGATGTCTGCTCTCACCACTGTTGTTCAACATAATACTGGAAGTCCTAACCTAAGCAATCAGATAACAAAAAGAATAAAATATATCCAAATTGACAAGGAAGAAGTCAAACTTTCACTCTTTGCAGGTGACATGATACTCTACATAGAAAACCTACAAGTCTCCACAAAAAATTGCTAAAACTGATAGATGAATGCAACAAAGTCATAGAATATAAAATTAATGTATAGAAATCTGTTGCATTTCTATATATCAATAATGAAGTGGCAGAAAGAGAAATCAAGGATTTGATCCCACTTACAATTACACCAAAAATCACAAGATACCTAGGAGTAAATCTAACCCAAGAGGTAAAAGATCTGTACTCTAAAAACTACAGAACACTTATGAAAGAAATTGAGGAAGATACAAAGAAATGGAATATCACCCTTTCACGCTCTTGGATAGGAAAAACAAATATTGATAAAATGTCAATACTACCCAAAGCAATCTACATATTGAATGCAATCCCTATCAAAATACCACCAGCATCTTTCATAGAGCTAGAACAAACAGTTCTAAAATTTGTATGGAACCAGGAAAGACTCTGAATAGCCAAAGGAATGTTGAAAAAGAAAAGCAAAGGGGAGGCATCACAGTTCTGGACTTCAAGCTATTTTACAAAGCTGTTATCATTAAAACAGTATGGTACTGGCACAAAAACAGATACACAGATCAATGGAACAGAGTAGAGAACCCAGAAATGGACCTATAACTCTATGGTCAACTATCTCCAACAAAGCAGAAAAAAATATCCAATGGAAAAAAGACAGTCTCTCCAACAAATGGTGTTGGGAAAACTGGACACAAACATGCAGAAGAATGAAACTGGACCACTTTCTTACACTATACACAAAAATGAATTCAAAATGGATGAAAGACTTAAATGTAAGACAGGAAACTCAAAATCCTAGATGAAAAAGCAGGCAGCAATCCCCTTGACCTCGGCCATAGCAACTTCTTACTAGACATGTCTCTGGAGGCAAAAGAACCAAAAGCAAAAATGAACTATTAGGACCTCATCAAGATAAAAAGCTTCTGCACAACAAAGGAAACAACCAACAAAATGAAAAGGCAATCTAAGGAATGGGAGAAGATATTTGCAAATGACATATCAGATAAAAGGTTGGTATCCAAAATCTATAGAGAATTTATCAAATTCAATACCTGAAAAACAAATAATCCAGTCAAGAAATGGGCAGAAGACATGAACAGACATTTTTCCCAAGAAGACATAGAAATGCTAACAGACTCATGAAAAAATGTTCAACATCACTCATCATCAGGAAATACAAATCAAAACCACAATGAGATACCACCTCACACCTGTCAGAATGACTAAAATGAACAACTCAGGAAACAACAGATTTTGGCGAGGATGTGGAGAAAAGGGAACCCTCTTATCCTATTGGTAGGAATGCAAGCTTGTACAGCCACTCTGGAAAACGGTATGGAGGTTCCTCAAAAATTTAAACATAGAACTACCCTAAGACCCAGCAATTGCACTACGAGGTACTTATCCAAAGGATACAAAAAGGTTGATTTGAAGGGACACAGGCACCCCAATGTTTATAGCAGCACTATTAACAATAGCCAAATTATCAAAAGAGTCGAAATGTCCATCAACTGATGAATGGATAAAGAAGGTGTGTGTGTGTGTGTACAATGAAAAATAGTACCACTATTTCTTTTTTAATTTCTTTAAATTCAATTTCGTTAACATATACTGTATTATTAGTTCCAGGGGTGGAATTTGGTGATTCATCAGTTGCATATAACACCCAGTGCTCATTACATCAAGTGCCCTCCTTAATTCCCATCACCAATTACCCCATCTCCCTACCCAACTCCCCTCCAGCAACCCTCAGTTTGTTCTCAATATTTAAGTTTCTTACAGTTTACTTCCCTCTCTGTTTTTATCTTTTAAATTAATTTATTTGACAGAGAGAGAGAGAGCACAAGCACGGGGAACAGCAGAGGGAGAGGGAGAAGCAGGCTCTCTGTTGAGCAAAGAGTCCGATGCAGGACTGAATCTCAGGACCCTGGGATCATAACCTGAGCCAAAGGCAGATGCTTAACTGACTGAGCCACCCAGGTGCCCCATTTTCTTGTTTTCTTTAACCTTCAAATATTTCTTAGCATCTTACAATGCTTTAAATATATACTTACATCCTTAAGTGGTCTGTAGAGCTGTATTCTTGTTTTCCTCTTTTCGCAAAAAAATTCCTAACTTCTCTCACACCAGCCCAGTAAAGGACTCTAGTGATATCTCTTAGCCTGCATTTTGTCTCCCTTTGATTTTATCAATATTCTAATATGAAAGATCACAAAAGTCATCTTTTCAAAGAAAAGTAATGACAGGAATTGCGGGAGCCAAACACACCACCCATAGAAAAGCCTCTTTCCTAAAACATGCAGTAATGGGATGTTTCCAAGCACCAGGGAGAGAGTTGAATGGAGCTGAATGGAGGAAGGTCAATGGGACCAATAATACTCACAAAGAAGGGTTTGAGTAAGGCCAGGGAGGTGGAAGGGAAGGTGGGACCCAGAAAGGTCAGTAGCCAGGCGCAGTTATTCCACTGCTCTTAAGAATAGAGATTGAATAAAGATCATTAGTGCTCTACTCTTATGTTACAAAGCCCTGCTGAGACAGAGAGCTTGAATTGCAGAGAAGCAAGTTAGAAATAACTGCAGTCCTGTCTACGTATGCATCGAAATGATGTGTGCTGTGAAAGCCTAAGGTTTAGAACAGTGGCCTGGGAGGGTGAGTGGCTGACTTTTTAGGGACCTAAGCAATGAAATTGGCATGAGTTATTGGGGACGCCAGGTCACCACCAAATTCTATAAGCTCTTCGCAGTCTGAGCCAATTGCTGGGGGAGGCAGAATTATTCTACTTGGCATCAAACAGAAAGGGAAGAGCAGTGTTAGAGATGCTTGATGACATTCAGATCTCGGATCTGTATTGTCACTTTTTCTATATGGTCGGCTGTATATATGATCAGATCACCACTGCTTTGGAGTTTAATTTTAGAGCATCTAATTTCTTATCAATATAAGAAGGAGAGGGCTGAGCAGGCATGATCGTGGTAATTATATTTCTTCCCCAGAATACAGGCACACTGTCAGTTGTCTTTTATCTCTGCATTAACCTTTTCATTTTCTTCTTTATAGAAAACCAAAACTGTACTGCTCCCAGTTTATTTTGTCAGAGAGGACAGCAGAGGCTAGACAAGTAATTATGGCAGGTCATTGCTTTTAAAAGGGTTAAAATAAAAAGTAAGAAGGGATAGAAATAGGAGAAGAAAACTGGGTTTTATGACTCAAATTTGCTAGTTAATTTCTTCTTGTATCATGGTTGCATTAAATCTTTATTTCCTCTAAAAGCAATGTTATAAATTAGAACTCTATTCCTGGAAACCCAGTTAATAATATGTAAATATTCAAAATATTGATCACAGAAGTAAAGGAAAAATGTGCAACAGGGATAACATTTTGCAAATAATAACTGGAAGCACTTAAATATTTCTTTTAAAGAAAAATACCCCTGTAGACTTCTGTCTATCTAACACAACCAAGAGGTTTTTGGAAATAGATGTGGACAGGAGAGAATTTTCCAGATTGATCTAGCAGATCAAGAACCAAGCCTGGAGGATACAGATCCAAGGTCACTCTTCTGCCTTTGAGGGCTCAGCCCTGCTTTCCAATGGTAAAGGAAGGATATGAAGCAGAAAAAGTAAAAGAGAAACCCTACCTTTGTTGATTGCAGAGAGCAACAAGGAAGACGTGTGGAAGGACAAGTTCTCTGTGATCTGTACAACAAGGAACAGACCTAGAATATTTCTGTTGTTATCAAATGTTGGTGCAAATGCTTTCTTACAAACATTGTGCGCAGGCAGTGAGATCTGAATGCCTGATGAGTGGGGAAGGTTAGTGAAAGCTGTGGTGTTTACAAGTTATTGTGGAAAGAGTTAGGATTATTATTTCCACATTTCCACATTTAATATTTTTTCTGATTATCAGAAACACATTGTAAAAAGAAGGAAACTTTGTCTCATCATCCAGAGCTATCATTGTTCTTGTGTTTCCTCCCGTAATTTCTTTAAAGGAAATCCCAAGAAGCTTCAGGAGTTTCTGAGAATGTCTATGAATTTAAAAAGAACTTTAAGAAGACAAAATAGGAGATAAGAGAGTAACTAATGCAGGAGATACTCAGAGATGAATCTCAGAAGCCCAGAAATGCTGTTTGGAATAAATCTGAAGGAGTGGTTTGTTAAATTTTATCATCTTAATTTATATTATAATGAGAACTGGAGTGCAAATGCCTTCCGGGGCCTCATCTCCTACTGTTTTAAGACTTAAAGACCCAGAAGAAAGGACTCATTATAGAGAGGATTAATGAATGGGAACTAATGCACCAGAGCCAGGAACAAGTAAAAATGACTGTAAATATATGAACACCTTTGGTCTCGACTGTAGTTGGAATCATATTAAGAAACACTCAGTAGATTACTTTTACTTAAGGTGTCTAATGGTCCTTGCCTAAAATGAATTTAATTGTTACTGTTTCATTCCATTTTTCCATATTTAAGTGATCTGGACATTCCTTAGAGAGCGATAGGTTTGGAGAAGTTAAATTGCAGCTCAACAAGCGGTGACTTTAATAAGCTTTTAAGTTTTGTTTTGCATGAAATTGTTAATAATAGAATAGGAAAATATGGTGGAGACCAGTGGTTCTCAACCTTTACCAAGGAAAAGTTCTCTTCATGATGTAAAATCAATGTGATAGACCACATATAATAATGGCTTCCTTTACCTAGTCTCTAGTTTTTATGAATATGGATTAGTGTATTCTGTGAAATAATTACTTGACTTCAATCCATAGGCTGGGCTTCAGTTACTTAATTTTTAGAGAAGAGCAAGCAACTTGCAAAGAAGGATTCTTAGTGTAGAAAATCTCCTCCTACTCAGGAGTCCTCTGACTCCTAAAACTTCTTTGAGTCTGGTTATCTCAGGAATTTTATGAGCCTTCTTATTTTGTCAGTTTGTCTTACTTCAGTCACTCATGTGAGGCCTGAGCAGGAAATTATCTCTGCTGTATGGTTCTGTGATTCTTTCTTTTGTTTTATGGTAAATACCTCCTTTAACCCAATAGAATTAAGCCAAATGAGTGACATGGAAAAGAGTCTTGGGGCACCTGGGTGGCTCAGTTGATTAAGCATCCAACTCTTGGTTTCGGCTCAGGTCATGACCCTGAGATCAGGACCTTGCATCAGGCTCCACACTGGGCTCCATTAAGATTCTCCCTCTC
>CM052883.1:51703975-51797455 GCA_028534135.1 Potos flavus
CGAGCCTGGTGGTGGGTACTGAGGAAGGCACGTATTGCATGGAGCACTGGGTGTGGTGCATGAACAATGAATCTTGGAACACTGAAAAAATAAAATTAAATTTAAAATATAAAATAAAATAAAATTGGGAATCAGGAAAAAAAGAAAAAAAAAAGATTCTCTCTCTCCTTCTCCTTCTGCCCCTCTCCCCACCCTCTCACCTTGTGCACTCTCTAAAAAAAAAAAAAGAGAGAGAGAGAAAGAGACTCTTGACTGGCTATCTGTGGTCATATATTTATTGTCACATGCAGGCCAAGTGCATCAGAAATATCTTCATAATCGAGTCAGTACTTCACCTAGGTTGATGTTTGAGTGCAATCATTTAACTTCAGTGGGATACTGCAGATTTCTCTACAAAGCTGAGAGAAGAAATAGAAGTATGTTTTGAGTAGATATTACATTGTTGACATTTCCTTTGATTTCTTTTGGGGTACAGATCCTGGAGCTTTCTGCTGTGTTTTAGCGAGGGATGCAATTGTTCCGGTTATTATTTGTTCAGAAAGAAGAGAGGTATTCTGTCAAGTCACCCCATTCAGTGCGGGCTGCAGAACATTCTCGCACAGTTGGAAAAACAGTCTGTCGCTTTTATTGAAAGGATGATCTTTCCTTTGGCAGGAACAAAACCTGTATTCTATCTAGCAGCGAAACACTTATGTATGTAGTCAGAAAGAGAGTCACTCTTAGCTCTAAAAATATAGCAATTGAAAGCTAGTTTTGTGATGTAAATGTAGTGCCACTGACTAAGCTACTTTGAAGTGCAGAAGTCACAGAGTGGCTTGGCAGAAGCCTCGAGCCCCACTAGGATATTCTGAGCAGACGTTGAAATCCTTATCTTTACTAGAGTTTTGAAGGTTGTCTTTCTTACACTGAACACACTCTGTCAAGATAGTTTAGAAATACAGTACTTTAAAACTTAACCCCCTCTGAAAATAAGTCACCACGAGAGAAGGCAGTATAATGTATCTTATTCTGGGTTTGATTGCTGATTTTATCACTTATTAGCTCTGTTGACTTGAGCAAATTACTTCACTAAGCCTCAGTTTCCATATCTGTAAAGTGGAGAAGATAATAGAATCTACCCCATAGAGTATAGTGGAAATTAAATGAGACATAGCACGGTGCCTGGCATAGTGGCTCCAGTAATGCTAGCTATTATTTTCCTATTATGAATAAAATACCTAGCAGTACCTGGTATTTTATACCCACTCTTAAGTTCTAACTCCTTACTCTTTTTTCATGGCTTTTTTGTGCCATACCCTGCTAATACCCCTTACCCAAAGACTACCAAGAACATGCTGTAGTTGAACAAGTTGGATTTGTTACTCAGCGGAGAAGGAAAACACCATGGGAAATCATGGGTGTCTCAGTAAGAGGGTGTCAGAAGGAAACTTAGAAGAATTTGGGCTTCCATTGATGACTTGGGGGAAGGTCTAAGGAAGCAGGAATTGCCTCTAGATTGGGTGCTGTTTGAAAGTGGGGCAATTCTATGATTGGGTATCTCGGTGAATTTCATCCATAGGAAGGGGAAGCTGGAATGAGGATAAAGCCGTACAGGGTAAAGAAGTAGCAGTGACACATTTTGGCTTAGGGAGGGCAGGGGTTTGGTACTTTGTGGGTGGCACAGGACCTCTTTTCGTCTGAGCTTTGCCAAAATCATGAAGTGGCCCGGCTTTGTCCCATTTTATCATGGTCTCAGAGTAGCCTTGTCTGAGGCTGATATTCTATGAGACTGTTTATGAGAGTCACATGGTCTAACTGTGAGCACCAGACCAGCTTCTCCATGTCAGGGGCTACTCCTCTTTCTTTCTCAACCATTATGACTAGAATTCTGAAGAAATGATTTAAATGAATATCACCTCTTTCTCTCATTCAGAGTTGAATGAGATCATAACTAAATTTTCAGGAAAAAGTCATCACTCCTTTATTCAGTCAACAAAGGTTTTTGTTTGGAATCTATGACTGGGCATCGTTCTTTATTTTGGGGCTTTGACAACAAGGAAAGGAAGACAACCTTATATTCTCATCAGAGGACGTGGGCAAACAAGGAAACAAATGAAGAAACCAAATGTTATCAGCTCTTAATAAGTGCTCTGATGAAAGTAACCAGGATTTTGACAGAGAATAATGAAGGGTCTGTTATTCTCAATGAGGACAAATGTTATGGAGAGCCTGATGGGGCTTTTATGGATGGTCAAGTCTGTAAGTCAGATTTCCTACATCACAGCCTATGTTTAATTCCCTTAAATCAAATCATTTCTTTGAGTTATTCAAGTTTGCATCTCTTATGGTATATATGCACGCATACATTTTTCTATAAGTGATATTAGGATTACCAATAGATATCAAAGACAGGATTTTGTTCTCATACTAAGAATATTTGAAATACTTAGGAGTCTCAAATCTGGTAGGGAAAAGTGTAGGGTAATGGAGAGTCTTTTGAAAATTTGCACTTTTAGATTGCGGGGTTTGTAATAATACTGTTACATTCCACAATGATGGCATGAAAAATTAGCCAATTCTGGGAGCTATGTTAAAGAGAAAATATACTTTTCAGTTACTTTATTTTATTTGCATGGCAATACATTTGCAAATCTATTAGTTTTTTCTACCTTCTTGCAAATTAAATAACTTGGGCCTAATTTTTCAATTTTTGCTTCTACGTTTTTCTTTGACTATTAATAAAATTGTGCCTTCTGATTGTGGCAACAACAATAAGAAAAAATAAAGATCACTCTCAAGAATACAAGTACTTTTTAAATTACAGATTTAAAGTAAAAAATAACAACACTTCTTAAACTTTTAACTGCATTAATTCTGTATTTTACTCAAACCTCAAAATAAAATGACTGGAGTTAGAAATTGAAATAGTATGAAAAATTCAGTAATGTGATCATCTCCTTCACATTTGCCTTATCTTTTAGCAAGCCTTCATTTGTCTTACCATCTCAAACATTTACTCAATTACAGTTGACCCTTGAACAACACAGGTTTTGAACAATCCAGGTCCACTTATATGCAGATGTTTTTTTGGATAAAATGCAGTACTGTAAATGTATTTTCCTTATGATTTTCTTAATAACATTTTTCTCTTTATTAGAATATAGTATATAATATACATAACAAAATATGTTAACTGTTTATGTTATCACTAAGTCTTCTTGTCAAGCCTACTTGTCAGGAGGCTAGTAGCAGTTAAGTTTTGGGGGAGTCAGAAATTAGACATTGATTTTTGACTGCATGGGGGTCAGTGACCCTATCCCCATGTTGTTCAAGGGTCAATTGCATTGGAATTTTCTATTGAATATTTCTTGGTATGGATACATTTTTGGCCCTTCTTTGCTAATTTAGCTGGTAACACTTAAAGAATTGGTTCAGTACCTTTGGGCAGGCAGAAGAGCAACACAAAGATAAAGGTTGAAAAGTTGAATCCTTCCTTAGCAATGAGGATTTACTGTAAAAGCTGATGCTATATCCAGCTATTAACCTGGGGATGTGTATCTCATTGGCATATGAAGAGGTTGCTTTTTACATTTCTTCTCTAACTTTAAGTAACAACTTACATACCTTTGTAAGGTATTTATTAAGAAACCATGCACTGGCCTTTGATAGGCACGAAAGTGGTTAAGTTTGGGTTGTGACATACAGAAAGGAAAGTGCAAAGCTTCCCTAGTCAGTAGAAGCAGGAACAAGATGGCACCACGGAAACACTGAATTTTGCAAGTTGGAAGATATAGTATTTGAAACTTAATTAACAATTTCCTCTTGGCCAAATCTTCCAAAAGAGAAACAAAAGCAAAAATAAACGGTTGGGACATCATCATGATAAAATGCTTTTACACAGCAAAAGAAACAATCAACAAAACTAAAAGACAACCTATAGGATGGGAGAAGATATTCGCAAATGACATATCAGATAAAGGGCTAGTATTCAAAATCCATAAAGAACTTATCAAACTCAACACCTAAAAAACAAAAAGTCCAGTCAAGAAATGGACAGAAGACATGAACAGACATTTTTCCCAAGAAGACATACAATTGGCTAACAGACATGTGAAAAAATGTTCAACATCACTCATCACCAGGAAATACAAATCAAAACCACAATGAGATACTATCTTACACCTGTCCGAATGGCTAAAATGAACAACTCAGGAAACAACAGGTGTTGGTAGGGACGCAGAGAAAGGGGAACCCTCTTACACTGTTGGTAGGTATGCAAACTGTTGCAGCCACTTTGGAAAACAGTATGGAGGTTCCTCAAAAAGTTAAAAATAGAGCTACCCTATGACCCAACAATTGCACTACTAGGTGTTTATCCAAAGGATACAAGCATAGTGATTCCAAGGGGCACCTGCACTGCAACGTTTATAGCAGCAATGTCCACAAGAGCCAAACTATGGAAAGACCCCAGATGTCCATTGCCCAGCAGGCAATGTCTATGCTCTGTATTCCGCCAACAGACTACCAATGGCCATTGCATCTCTTTGCCTGAGGAACTTCTCCAAAGCCTGAGAGGCTGTTTTGCCATTGACAGCCTGGAAGTGTAAGAAATTGGGAGCAGCCTTCAATGATGACTGACAGAAGATGATGTATAAATACCTCAGATCCTTCATCCCTCAAATGGGACAATTCTGAGGCTTTCGCTTTATACTATCTCCCAGAGCTTCCCCTCAGGTGTAAGCTCTGGTCACACACAACAATGGCTGGCCTATCTATATGCCCATTTCCAGCTTGCTTACCATTCTGGTATTGCCTTCTCACTTCTGTCCTGTTGTTCCTCAGATCTCCCAAATAAATGAACTTCTCTTTGCATTCTTATTGTAGCATCTGCTTCTAGGAAAACCCAAACTGTGACACTCTATGTGACTTCTTAGCTATTAATACACATTACCAATCCTCAAGAGAGGAAGAGCACACACAGCAGTTCCTAGACACATTGACATTGAGTCCACCTTCATACGGCCTTCCTTCATCTACTGCGAACAGCGTTCCATGAAACCAGCTAGGGAAGTGCTGGTATGAATCATAAAGGATGGGCTCCAAGCTCATAACCCTCAAAAGAAATCTGAAAGTCGCTGTAAACTAGAGTTTAAAGACATCAGTCCAATGGGCTCTCGAGGCCTTTGGCCTTATCTTTATAATAGAAGTTCTCTGAAGTCAGAATGGAAACTAAAGAGAAATTTCTGCCCGCCTTATTCCAAGCCAAAATGAATTCGCGATAGGAACTCTGTGTGAAGTCCTGCAGAAGAATGGCGTCATGGTATTAAGGGAGCCAGAGAAGGTCAGACGAGAGGACAGAGGAAGCAGGAGGCTTGCCACTTGAGGGTAGATGAAAAGTAAGGATTTTTCATGGAGGAGGGGCAAAAGACAAAAGTGATAAGGTAGGCATATACCATGAATAAATAGCATACATGGGATAAATGTCTTTCCCCTTCTCATTTCAGAGTAGCAGGTGTAAAGGGTAGCTCTTAATATCTCAGAAAAATAAGTTGAAGATAAAATGAGCGATTACTACTATATTCAATTTATACAGTTTATACAATTATGGAATCTTCCTCCACTTCCTACCTCAAGAGTTAGAAGCTGAATACAAGAATAGAGTCTAAGAAAGGTTAAGTAAATTCCTGGTCACCAGAATCAATAGAGAAGCAGCATTGCATAGTGTAAACCTTGGAGTTAAACAGGTCAGGTTTGAACAGCAGCCCTGCTGAGTGACCGGGGACATCACCACGTCTGCCTGCACATCAGGTTTCACATCTATAAAACGAAAAGTACCTGCCTTCGAGAGTTGTTGTAAGGAAGAAAACTAATGTATATTACAAACCCAGCATAGTGTCTCGATGGGCATTAATTCAGTAGGAACTATCATTACAGTCCGTAATAATTTAGTAAAGCATCTAGTATGTCTTGTTACCTCATTTCCATAATCTGCAGTGAGCAGCTTCAGGGAAAATAGTTAAACCCCCTACCCATAGGTCCTTAGCATCATTGTTAAAGATGAGCCCCAGGCTGGAGGGGCTGAGGGGGAGAGGGGCCACAAGGACACAGAGTTCATCCTGCTCTCTGCACGGAGCCCACACAGTGGCCTGCCTCACTCCTACCTGGCCTTCGCCAGATTCACCGTTGCTTTTCTTCAACTGCAGCCATTAAACTGCACTAAATCTTCCATCAATGCACAGAAATGTCCGCACAAAAATGCCTCCAGGCTTAGGGACATTTCTATCAATGTTCCTATTTCCCAATCACACTTCCCCTCCCCACGAAGACAATTCTCTTGACCCTGCTTCTCCTTCCAGCTACCTCCCAACTTCCCCACTCTTCTAAGCGGAACCCCTTGCAAGATTCATTAAGATCACTGTCTCCAACAACCTTCTTCCATCTTTTGTTTACCCCACTGTCATCAGCCCTGCCCCTCGAAGCTCTGGCCAGACTGACCTTTGCATCGCCAAATCAATTTTCATTTGTCAGTTCTAGTTTTTCCTAACCCTTTTGCGGTGTCTGACTGTGACGGCCCCTCTCCTCCTTACAATTCTGTATTCTCTTCCTGTCAGAACTCTGCACCCTCTGGTCTCCCTCCACTGGCCCTGCTTCTCAGTCCCAGGGGCTCCCAGCCTTGTTGAGTGCTCAGGCTCACTTGTGGCCCTCAATTCTTCCACGTCTGTCTCATCCTTCAGTGAACTCATCCATGGCTTTAAATACCCCCTACAAGCTACCAACTCTCACATTTATCTCTGCAGTAGGGACTTCTTCTCTGAAAATAACCGAAACTCCCTCTCTGGTCCCACCAAAGCACTGCTTCTTTTTGTCAGAGACAAAACGTTTCCAATGGGTCAGTTCCTCCTTCGGGTCAAGTATGGACATTGACAACAGTCCCAAATAGGTGCGTCTATAACCAATTTATTACTTTTGGAATGTCTTTTTTTCCTCCTTGATGTGTCAGCCCTATGTTACATTCCATTTTCATGTGTTCCATGACCCCTGGACCTTTCTCAGACCGTCCCAGCTCAGGATCCTCATCAATACCTTGGTTTGTCAACACTTCACCTACATCCCAGTATATAGTTATATTAAGAACATTTAAATCATTTCAAATAATAGGAGATATAATACAAGAACACAATAACTTTTTTTTAAATGGTGAGGCATAGTTCAGAAGGTACACATTTTTAAGACCATCTTATCATGTCATATAATCCAAGATTTGTTATAGAAATACTGTTCTGGCAACAGTGGGGATGGACAGGAAGCTGGTTGGGGACCTAAAGGGAGTCTCATCAAGCAAAAATGAGGACTAAAGGAGGACAGAGTAGGTGCCAGATTTTTTAAAGTCTGAGCTTATAAGGTCAAAAGGATAAGAGTGAAATAAAAAATGAACTTGGGTAAATGGTATCATGGAATAAAATTGGGAGTATAGAATGAGAAGTAGCAGATAGGGGCATAAGTAATAGATCCTTGAGATCCTATGTTCCTTTTGCTTGAGAAGACAGTAACCTTCTTTCTAGCACAGAGGGAAAAGGAATAATAATAATAATAATAATAATAATAATAATAATAATAATAAAAATCCAGGACCACCCAGAATTGATCACCTCTATTCCTGCCCTCCCCTGTCTGGATGGGGATTTTCCTGACCATACAGGAAAATGTTCAGAAATCAATCAGGGCAATGCCGTGATTTAAAGACAAAGCCACATGAACCCAGGCCACATCTGTGCAGGTTTGGGCCAATCCAACAGGCATGACACTTTTAAAGGAACAAATGAACCCATCAGAGCTGGAAAGTTGACCTGGCAGCACTACTGAATAGACATGGAAAAGTCCCGCTCGGTAAAGAGATGGGAAATAGCAGAAGGAAGTGGTTAGCTTGACACTTCAGCCAGAGGTCCTACCTGGGATGGCCTGCCAGACTGTGACTGAGTCCTGACAGTCAGTTTGACTCATAGGTGGCTAATGTGAACGTTTCTCATCTCATCTATCTTTTCATGCTCCTGTTGCTCAGAACCATTCCTGCCCTTCTGTCTTCAGACTCAAGGCACATATGTACAATTAAAATGTACTAAACTCAGGGACAGAAAGAAGGTGTTCTTGTCATTCATTTATTCCATTCACATTTTCAGCTTCTACTATGGTGGGCCCAAACCAAATGAGATGGCGACAGTGCCCACCAAGGACTTCCAGACTAATAATCATAAATGCAAACAATTTAGCACGCACTCCTTGCCAGGCACCATCCCAAGTGCTTTACTTTTATCAACTCATTTATTCCTTCCCACAATTCCATGGGGTAAATGTGCTATTATTATCATCCCCATGTTACAGACGGGGAAACTGAGGCACTGCGAGGTTAAGGACCCTGTACAACACTACACAGAGTTAAGTGGCAGATCTGGGATCTCAAACCAGGCAGTCTGGCTTCCAGAGCTGTGCTCTTCACCAATGCACTATTCTATGGTCTGGAAACAAACTATAAACAACTGAGATGGAGCATTTCTGGTATTAGGTATTAGTAGTCCGTACATGCTACCGCCCAGGGCCAACTTGCAAGGGGAAAGGTCAGGAAAGAGTTTTAAGCCCTTGAGCAAGTTCTTGCCGGATGGCCAGGGATTCCCCAGCCAGGTTGGGGGTGTGAGTTCCAGACAGAGGGAACCTTGTGAGCAGAGACAGGAGACAGGAAGCTGGAAGGAGTTAGCTCAGAGAAGCTGGAATAAAAACTTGGGGGGAGGTGGGAAAATGGACAGGCAAGGGAAAAAGCTAAAAAGCTGCCCATGTCCCTGAGGCCTTTTAAGTTATGCAAAAAAAATAAAGATATCTTGCTTCTGGACCATACCCTCTCACTCAATTCCACTTAGATCAGCATTCACTGGAAAATGAGAGAACCACAGCCACCGTGTGACCAAATGCAATGATGATACTGTCTCCTACTCGCTCAGAACTTGTTTTTGTTCAAGACTTTTGAAGTGTCTCCTGCACTACAATGAGCACACGTGGTGAAACCCAGCAGTTTAACTCCCACCGAAATGCTTAATGGGTGACACGAAATGGCTTATATAGTTGCACCCAGTGGGAGACTCTATTTTCAGCTCCAATGCCAACCAGAAGGGACTCTTCATGGCCAAAAGAGGTCTACAACCCCATTGCCTTTGCAACCTGTCAGACAATAGAGTTATAGAGCAGAGAAAATTTAGGTTTGGAAAGCAAAGCTGCAATATCCAACAAACAAGAGACTGTTCCAGGGAAATAGACAAAAAAGTAAAGCAAGGAGCCAGCATTCTTTTTAATGTGCTTCGGAGAGAAAAAAAACAAGTAAACAAAACGCATCTGTAGCAATGTATAAGATATACAAGATACTTAAGGAAAACCCAAAGCAAGTACATACTGTACTTGACTGTACATACTAGAGAGGGCCTTCAGTAGTTTCTAGAAGGAAAAAAAAACAAAAACAAAAACAGGACATTTACATCAGTGTGCACTCTCTCATGGCCACTCTTACCCTTTCCTCCCCTCAGCTCACCCCACTCAGGTTCCATTCCCAGAGTAGAAAACCCAAGCCCACTCCCCACCCCCCATACATGGGAATGGCCTCTAACAAGGGACATGTGCCTGCTTGGGTAATCACAAGCTCCAGTCCTGGGCATGTGTCTCCCAGAGCTGGGTCTTTTGTTCCTATCACCGCTGCAGACTGGAAGAGAAGGTGCAGAGACACGGGCATGGGGGCAGGTTGGAACCCCATGACAACCTTGCCTTTCCTATTCTTCCATCCACACAGGGCCCTGAAGACCTTAAAAATAAAAGGATGAGCACAAGCTCCAGGTTGTTCACCTCTTTGGGGGAGGTAGACCCACCCTGTCCTCTAGAAGCTCAGCAATAACTCGGTCTCCAAGGTGCTGAAGTGCTCCCCGACACTTCTCTATGGGGAAGAACCAAATCATTTGCTTTAATCTCTGATAAGATAGTCTACTATATACATATTTAGGCACGTGTTAGCTGTGTACTAAAACGTGTATAGTTCTCTTTCCTTTGGGTGAGCACAAATACTTGGTTTTTGAAGTGCCAAGTTACAGAACTACTTCAGGAACAGATTAACATAGTTTTTCTGGATTCGATGGTCTCTCGTGACAAATTCAGTCACAGTTCTGGTGTCCAGAGCAGATATCAGACAAGTAGCCCCTTTAATGAATGTTGCCTGACCTAAATTCATTGCTGCTAGATGTGTCCTATCACTCAAATCTATCCAAGCACGGAAAAACAAAGATGGGCCTATAAGTGAATGAAATACGGATGAGCTATATGGTTCATCTAAGAGGCAGACCTGATGTCTAGGTATCTAGACTGATTCTAGATATTACTATGGCCTGTGTGTGTGTGTGTGTGTGTGTGCATATGCGTGCACGTGAGAGAGAGAGAGAGAGTGATTTGCCTGAAAGTTTTGGGCTGACCCCCTAGCAAGAACCACCCAACCCCTCACCCTGTGCCCTCCCAGGACTTGCTTCCTGAAATCTTACAAGGTACAGTGCTGATTGGAGTCTGTAATGAATGGCTCCCTAATGTCCAGTGCATCAGCTTTGAGATTTATCCCTTAGGACTCCAGGGTTGAATGGTCACACAAATATTTACCGAAGTACTGATGAAGTGAAGAACTCATTAGGAAATAGTATTCAGTTTCATCACACATGTCCAGATTTGGTTTTGTACAAGCTGAGCAGCATCCCAGGACCCTCACGCCACTAATTTTCCTCCAAGTGGCAGCCACAGCCATGAATATGCCACCCAAAAATTGAATTGTCAAGCTACCAATTTAAAAAACCCATTTAACTCAAAAACTTTAAGAATGCAGGCTCTATGTTTTATTCAGATCTCAGAACTGTATATTCTCAAAATTATATGTATATTTTTTTAATTTTTGTAAAGAAGACAGTGTATGCCTAGAAAATAATAAAGAAACTGAATTTTGAGGCAAAGCGGAGCCCATTGGAAATACAACTGAGAAAGCGTATTACAGACTATATTACATATTTATCTTCTGTAAACAGATTCCTCTAAAAGGACCAAGAGCATACATTAGGATTAGGGTGTATTTCCTTTCTTCGTGGAGTGAATATAGTAATGCCAGAAAATGAGAACCATTACCACGCTAGAAGACTCTACTTCAAAACCAAAAATAAAGTCAAAGGATTGCTAATGAAATACAGAAGCAGAAGTAAGACATCTTGTCTTATAATGTTTTCCATGTTCTTCTCCATGAATCCCCTTAGTCTGGATATTTTTGAAGGATGCTTCTATATACACATATCAAAACAAAATCAAGGGAAACACTCCTGCTCTTTACCTCTCACTTTCAGTCAAGACCCCCCTCCCCAACACAGCTGGCTGCCATGGCAGCAGGGAGACCAATCAAGCAGTTACTCAGCTCATTTCACCTTCTTGTCCACAGGATCCATCAAGAGGCTGGAGAGACTTGCAGAGAACAGAGTGAATAGAGCAGATCTGAAGTGCACCCACGCCCAGCCTCAGCTAAAGCCCCCGTTCAACTGCAGAAAGTGAGTAGTACAGGTAGACTCTGGTCTACACCCAAGTCATTAGAGACCCAAACCCCAAAATGGCCTTAGTGGGCAAAGAGCTCAACCCAGAGCTGGGCTTTCTCTCCACCCCTCTTAGGGAACCCCCTTCCACCCTCCTTCTATTGTTGTTGGAAACTTGTATTAACATTGGAGTGTGTAAGACACACAGATGGGAGCCTTAAAGTGAAGCAAGAACAACTTTGAGCATCCCAAAGAATCTCCTGAGGTACCCCTGACTTCCACATTTCAGTAGACTAAAAATTAAGGAAATCCTGCTCACTATATTCTTAGATTCAGACACAAAACACATTTAAGATTCTAAGAGAAACTGAAGCCATGACATGGCATTCACTTTCTTTAACCAGGGACGGAGCCTGATATGTGACCCTGCAGTCACACAGACACCATGTTTGGAAGAGTCCATATGTATCTTGATGCTCTGTAGTCACCAACTTGAAATTCTTAAAATTTTTTAACAAGAGGCCCCACATTTTCACTTTGCACTGGCCCCCTGCAAGTTCTATAGTCAACCCTAACCAGGGTTACTCTTGTATTGGCAACACTTCTAAACAGCCAGGGAACATAGCTTGTGTGTGATGCCAAGCCAGAAAGAACTGAAATCAGGGAAACTGTAAAGGATAGACTACCTCTCTTGTGGCTACTGGCCCACAAAATTTTCCTTCCAAATTGTCTGAATTTTTTCACTTCACTTTGTCAAATGGTCTGTATGTTTTTCCCATTGGGAAAAAGCATAGGGAAGGAGGAAGAGGAGGGAGAAAAGAAAAGAATCTCTTTTTTTAAAAATAGCATCATAAACATGCCAGGATATCAGTCATTCACATGAAAGTATGAATTAATTGAATCTGCCTGCTTCTCTCAGCTACCATGGTTCCACTGGGTAGCCAGCAAGAGGGATGTGGGAAGAGTGGTCTATAGCAGAAGTCCTGGTGAGAGAGATGCCATGGTGGTGGCCTCTGGGCAGCATTGAGGACACTGAGATCTGGGAATGAAAGGACAGGTACTCCAGAGGGTAGCTGATGGGGTGCAGAAAAGGAGCAACAGCATGAAAACTGTAAACTCCTCTGCTTCTTTCAGAAGTTTGCCTGGCACAGGTCAGTGCCAAAGAAAAGCCAAGTCCTTTTCTCCCTTCTAGACACCATGAATCCTATTCCAAAGTGAATTCTGGAATTAATTAACATCATTAACTTAGCCCCATCATCTTCCAAAGACATCTATAAGCTGGCTTAGCACTACACACACAAAACAGATTTTCTGAGGGAAAATTCCCTTAAAATTCCAAACCTCTGATTTATAAGTTAATTTTCAGGATACCTCCTCTCGATCAAAAAGTTAAATATAGGCTGAATCCTATTTCTCTGATGCATAGAACCAACACAAATACCAGGAACTACATTCTTACAAATGAGATTTTTTTTTAATGTGCATTGGTCCTTTCCCCAGTACATTCAATTGGTAAAACAAACAAAATAATGACTTTCTCCATTATTTGCCAGGAATATTGGCAATTGAAATGGAATGATCTGATATTTTAACTTAAATGTAATGGGCACTTTTCTTCTAGAGACTCTAAGTTCCTAATTCATCTTTACGTGAAATGAAATATAGATGAATATCCATATACCCGTGGAAACAAGCAAAAATCATTTGCCCATTTGACAGAGAGATGGACAAGTCAATGATGAGACCCAGTTCCCAGCTTAACACTTTTCTCACTTCGCTGGCCCAGATTTCGACAATCACCAGCACAGACCTGTGTGGCCCACAAAGCCTTTCTCCCCAAACACCAGCCTGGAGCAGATAAAACTTACACAGAACCTACTATGGGCCACTTTAAATGCCTTTCCTCTAATCTTAATGACAGTTTTGAAATAGGGGCTATTGGCCCCATTTTACAGATGAGGAAACCGAGGTGCAAAGTCACATGGCAAGCAAGGTCATATTGGGCTTAGGACCACTTTCCAGAGCACAGGATTGGGACAGCTGGATATTCTGGGTAGGTGAAGGGAGTAGGGAGAATGCAGGGAGAATGAATACTGAATGCTCCCTGCCCACTATAAAACTTACCTCACAGTCAGGCAAGTTACCAGCCATGGGAGGACAGAAAGAGGCTCGCACTTCCCCAGTGAAGATGATCTCAGCCCCAGAACCCACCTGCTTCTCACCTTACAGTGTGGGCTCTGTTCTACCCTCCCTACTGTGCCTAGAATCTGTCATTGCATCCCCAATCCCAAGATTACCACAGAGACATTTCAGCAGACTTAAAGAGGCAAGATTAGGATGTGACAGGAATGACAGCTGTTCTTGACATCATGAAAGTTATGTGGCATGTGATTGTGAGCAAGGAACAAGAGAGGGATCTTGTTTCTTCAGTGCTTTCTTGTTTCTTTATCATTTTGCACAAGCCCCAGTAGCCCTTATACTATGCCCCAAAAGTCCCCTCAGATCATGTCTTATGGAAATGTCAATATTATTTATATTATTTATATCATGATCTTTTTCATTCTAATAAATCTCAATGTGTTGGAGTCTTCACTGACTGAGCTTTACCACAGAATGATATAGAATGTGACATCAAGACAAAAATCGTAAATACACAAATCACTGATATATATGTACATCCTCAATTTTACCTTTCTCTCTTTTTTTTTTCCCCTAAAAGTGACAATGTATTTTCTCCTGAGTTGCTACCCAATTGTCATTTGAGACAGTGGTTCTTCCCTCTGGGTGCATATTCACATCACCTGGGATGAGCGAGTTGAGGCACAGAGGAATTGGGTGACTTGCCTGAGGTCCCATATTGAGTGAGTGGTAGAGCCTGTGGGGCTCCAGAGCCCATGCTCCTGCAGTACTGACTCTCACTTGCTGGACTGACTCTAACTAGCCTACCTGCTCCCTAGCTTACCTCTTCCATTACCTCCACGTGCTCTCATTTCCATACTCCAGCCTACAAGCCTGAAGTCTAAGCAACATCTGGGACTGGCCAGAGACGCAAGAGGCCATGGAGCCTCCCAAAGTCCATCCACCAGCCTCTGTCACCCCCGTCAGGGCGAGCTCAGTGCCTCCTTCTCTTTAGTTTACCTCCATCTTCTGTTTGTTGAGAGGTTTAAACAGAATAACTTGTATGAAGGTCCAGGCACAGTTTCTGGGACCTAGTACTTTCAGTCAATATTATTTCCCTGTTCCCCTTAATCAGTGTGACTTCTCAAATCTCTTGGGAATTGTTTCCTCTGGAGCAACATGCCTGCGAGTCCATCAGCCCAGTGAGCAGCTGTGCCTTTCACGTGGGCCCCACACATCTACCACTAGGGTTGCCCACAATCCCGGGCTGGGCAGTGGCAGCAAGCATCAGAGGGGGACATCTGCACCAGGGAAGGGAACATGGCCCCCTAGAGACAGCCACTCCCCCAGCAGGCTGCCATCTGAGCGTCCTTTCTTACCAGCCTATCAGCACACTGGCCCCACATACAAGCTATATTACTTCCTCCCCCGTTTATCCACACACAGTCTGTAGAGAGCTCTGCTCCCCTGCCTTTGCACCCAACCAAGACTCACATTCCAAACCCTTCCTCCCAGCCTCCCTGGGCCTGTCATTTAGATTTGTTGGTTCAATTTAAGCATTTTTCCCAAGCATTTTTCCTGCTGTAATGTTCATCAATGCCAATAATTACCAATACTGTTTGTATTCTATTACTTCCTGATTGCCAAAACCTTTTATTTAGCTTCTTAGATGCCAACTTTAAGGCCCCGGTCAATGACATTGCCACTTCTGAATCATCCATTAACTTCCCTTTTTAATGGCTCTGCTTTCTGTCTGGTGGTACTGCTTTCTCTCTGGGTATCATTTTGGAAATTTTCCTGGCCTGTTATTTTTAAGCCACAGAGTCTACAAAGTCCATCAGTCTAAGATGGGTAAGAACTATTCCCATCTTCTAGAAATCACTTATGGGGAGGAAAGGTCATATAGGAAACCTTCCTGATTTAGGCTAGGTGGGTTTCTGAAGATATGGAATGCTGTTTACCCATGGTTTCCAGGATAGTGTTAGGAAGTCCTTTTCTGTAGAATAATCAAAGGTAGCCCAGCTCTGTCTGCAGGATTATCACACGGGAGGTGGAATGTGTGCTCTGGAGTCCAACTATGGCGGCTAGAAGTCTAAACTCCATTGGTTTGTGGTATAATGTTGGGCAGTGCTTTACTTTCCTGACCTCAGTTTCTCCATCTGCAAAATGGGGATGACAATGGGATTTGTGTGGGAATTAAAGGAGATAATTTGTTTTTTAATATTTGGCATAGAGCAGATACTCAAGAAATTATTGCTGTGGTTACTATTATCATTTTCGTTATCTTTATTGATAAAGTAACAGTACTCTCTTCTCCAGGAAGCATCAAGAGCCAAGGGCTGGAAAACACAACTGTAAACAGAGACACAGGACTAAATGAACGTGATGTTCTGGGACTCTGGTCAGTCACCACCGAGGAAGAAGAAGAATGGCACCTGGACCCCAAGTGTTTCTGACCTCTCCTATCTCACTTTCCTCCTCTTGCTGCCTCCCTGTCCTTTCTCCCTTCCTCCTCCCCCTCTTCTTCTCCTTTATCTCTTAAAGGTTCTGGAACCTTAGATGAGCTACTGGCTTCTCCGTGGGGAGACATACAGAGCCTATATTTTTCTCTCTTTGATATGAAGTATTTTAAAGATTCAGAATTTCAAGTGGTACCTTAAACTATTAGCAGTTGGAGTGGAAGGGAGGGAGAAAAAGGTGGTCAGAATGGGCTTCACTTTGAATTGTATATAATGTGTAAGTGAAGGGATTATGGCTAATATTTGTTCTCTTTTTTGTATTTTTTCAGTATTCAAATACTTTAACCTAATTCATGCCTTTTGGAGATTAAATAAATGAGCAATAAAGATTTATCATTCCAATTAAGTGAATTTTTCCCTGATTCAGGAATATCACAGCAGTAGAGCTTACTTCATTATATAATGGATATCCCAAGCTCTGTCTTTAAGCCTGGCAAGATGACAGAGGAAATTCACTGGCATCATGAAAAAAGCACACAAGTCTGAAGAGAGAGGTAGATGTGATCCTCAGAGAAAAAATAAGTGCCCAGGCAGGGGCAGATGTGGAGGCCAGTAAGCTCTTCACCCTGTAGGCCTCCTGCCTTCCTTCTCCAACATCCTCTATTCTAGAAGATCCTGCCCACTTTTGCTTTTAGCACATTTTACAATCTCCTTTTGCAATGAGGGTATCATTATAAAGCAATTTACTTTCTCCATACTTGATACACAGGCTTGTCTATCAATGGTGGGTGCTAGAACACATATGTAGACCAAGGGAGTGTTCTATGTGCCCATTATCATGGGCATCATCAGTTAGCACACTGATGAATTTGGAGTTGTTCTGAGCTAAGAGGTAGGTACTGTCAGTAGGTACTGTCAGTGCTAGTAGTGTCTATATTTTCTTAAATCTGGATTCACACCTAAGGTAAACTCCTATTTAAAAACCCAAGGCCTAAATTTATCTCAGTCCATGTGTTGCCAAACATTCTGCCCAGTGTTGCCACAGACACATTTCTCTGCGTTCCCAGTTTATTCCCATCAACCAAGAATCAGGGTTTAGTCATCAGATTTAAATCAAAAAGGGTCCAAACCAAGAATAAATTGGTAAAAATTTCTGGAAGGTAATTTGTCAATACCTCTAGTAAAATTTGTTTTCCTTCTATGAATTCACTTGCGTAGGCATGCAGAAATAAAGGCACACACCTATGTATTACAGCATTGTTTGTGACAGAAATACTAGGAACAACATAACTCCATACATCCGTACAATGCATGTATGCACTCATTAAAAGGAGTGAGGTATATCTCTAAATACTGACAATGAAGACATCCAAGACATACTGTCAAGGGGGAAAGAAACAGCTCCATTTATGTATTATAAGTCTACTTATATAAACAGAAAAGTAATTTGTTTATATGCTCCTATAGACGTAGGAAATATCTCCCTTCAGAGTAAATTTTTTTATAGGTGGCTTATAGTGTTCCAGGCACTGTTTTACACTCTATAAATACTAACACATTTCATCCTTCTGACAGATCTGAGGTAAGTACTATTAACGATCTGCCTTTCAGATGAGAAACAGGAGCCTCAGAGAACCCAAGGTCATGACAGGGGTCTGACCCAGGCAGTCTGGCCCAGCATTTTCTTCACCATTACTGTTTCTCTTTCCAGTACTGCCCTAACTTTTTTATTTTATTTTTTTATTTTTAAGATTTTATTTATTTATTTGACAGAGAGAGAGATCACAAGTAGGCAGAGAGGCAGGCAGAGAGAGAGGGAAGCAGGCTCCCTGCTGAGCGGAGAGCCCGATGCGGGGCTTGATCCCAGGACCCTGAGATCATGACCTGAGCCGAAGGCAGAGGCTTTAACCCACTGAGCCACCCAGGTGCCCCATGCTCTAACTTTTTTAAAACAGAAGTTATTGTTTTTATTGTAAAAAAATTTAAGAATTAAGAGAGAGAAAAAAAAAAGAGTCTATACCCGTTTGGAGCATTATCAGTTGTTGTTCTAAGGCATAAACCTATGTTCCTACTTCGTGGTTCCGGGGTTTAGGACGGAATTCAGAAATATGAGCAGGTAATTTGCCTTTTAAGTAAAAGAAGCAGCAGAATTTGTTTCAACTCTTTTTTTGTTATTGTTGTTTTTTTGTTTTGTTTTGTTTTGTTTTTGGGGTTTTTTTAAATTTAAAAATTTTTTTGTTTTGTTTTTGTTTTTGTTTTTGTTTTTGTTTTTGTTTCAACTCTTGATGCTTCATGCAGTCTAGCCCAGGAAAGCAAATGGTTTTAGAGACACCACTTTAGGAGATGCAACCATGAGACCCTGGGAGAAGGGCCAGGAGCTGAGCCGCCAGCCAAGGAGCTCTCCCCTAATTCTCCCTGCAGCAAGGAGGCCAGGCGCAGGTGGGGAGGAGCGGGCCTGCCCTCGAGTGCTGCTGTGCACAGCATCGGCTATGGATGCCCCCGCCTCAAGCAGGTCTTGAGACTCTCAGAGTAATCACCCTTCCCTCTAAGGGGGAGCACTTAAATTATTCTAAATGAATCACATCTTACTTCCCAGTGGTGGTTTTGGCATCTATGAGCTGGGGGATTATTACTGCTGTTCCCCTTAACTGAGGCCATCACACTGAAGGTCTGTTGGATGTACTGAGGGCTGTGTAAGAGAGTGTGGAGAACAAACAAGGAAATGTAATCAGCTGGCAAACAAAAAAGAGAGGAAGCTTCAGTCAAGGGGGCCCTCAGGTTCAGACTGAGGAGGGGAACACCCTCCAGGCCACACATACGGAACCAAATGAGAGTGCATGAGTGGGGTAAGGGATCCCGGGGACACTTGGGTCTGGTGGGGAGGGGCCCCGCAATGGCCAGGAAATTTGGTTGCAAATAACAGGAACCAAGGTCACTTACAGATAAGAGGGTGCGTGTGGTATTGCAAGGACACATGGAAACCAGGGGCCATTCACTGCCAGCTGAGAGCCAAATCGGAAACTGGAAATCCAGCAGGCACCCTGGTTGCAGAATTCCCAGACCTGCCAAAGTTTCAGTCGGTGGCTATTCTTTAACCCATCTACACGGCAGAAGCAAGCAGTGACTCTATTTGGTCATCTTCCCCAGGCTTCCAAAACTCAAGAGACAGTTCCAACATCTAAAGCAAGTTGGCAGTGTCCTTGGCTCCCCAAATTATTTTGCAATCTGCTGCTCACACCTCTTAGCCTCCTTGACAAGAAGAAAGGGAGAGACAGCATTTCCGTTTCTCTATGGGATGCCAATTTCTCTTCTCTTCTCATTTCTATCTTCCTTCTTTCTTCTTCTATGACATTTCTTTGGCTGCCCAGAAAGTCATTTACCATCTCCCTCATGGCATGCCTCCCAAGCCATGAACCTTCCCTATGGTACATTTCTGTAATCATTTAATTGATTGTTCAGAATGAAATCATTCCACTATCTGCATTCGGGCTTGACTGCACTCACCGTAGCTCCCAGGGCTCATGGGCAATTTAACTGCACCACGGAGAGCAGGGTCAAGAAGCCTGAGTGCAAATCTCATCTCAGCAGTCCTAATTTTACCTGAGGATCTGTCCTAGTTAGGTTTCTACTAACAGCCGAGCCTGACACAAGGACTTGGTGTGGGTAGTTTATTTGGGAGGTGATCCCAGGAGGCAGAAACGGGGTGGGGATGGGGCGCCTGGGTAGCTCAGTGGGTTAAAGCCTCTGCATTCTGCTCAGGTCATGATCTCAGGGTCCTGGGATCGAGGCCCCACATCGGGCTCTCTTCTCAGCAGGGATCCTGCTTCCCCCTCTCTCTCTGCCTGCCTCTCTGCCTACTTGTGATCTCTCCTTCTGTCAAATAAATAAATAAAATCTTTAAAAAAAAAAAAGAAAGAAAGAAAAGAAATGGGGTAGGGATATGCATGGGGGTGTGGGATTATGTGAGAGAAAGTGAAAAACTCAAGTTAAGGATATGTTATCCAGATCCCTCGATAGGCAAGGGAGGCTCTGTTTTGTTGGGGACCTCTGGCAAGTGTTCAGATTCCTCCCAGAATTACCATCCTGAAGAGTGGGAGGCTGACGTTGGAGCCACAGACCCCAACCCTCTTCTTTCAAAGACTGTCCTAGGGGTCTGTATACCTCTCCACTTTCTAGTTGCTCCTGTGCATGGACCAAGAGGGCCGCTACAATTTTGAAAGCCTTTAAGGCAGAACGGGGAAAAAAAAAAAAAAAAAAGCTAAGCTTGGAGTAAGTTGTGTTTAACAGAAGCAAATTAGAACTTGCAGGAAACTCCACTGCTTTACAGCCAAATTCAGGAGTGGGCTGTCAGGTGTGACAGAAAACCTCGGCTGCGATATGTCTTTGCTTGCTCAAAGCAACATGTGCACATGGTTAAAAAAAAAAAAAAAAAGTCAGGTAGAAAAGAGTGTCCAGATTTTCCTGGACTTACAACAGGGATACATCCCAATAAACCAATAAACCTGCTGTAAATTGAAACTGTCAGAAGTCAAAAATACATTTATACACCTGACCTTCCAAACATCGCAGCTTAGCCTAGCCAAACTTAAACATGCTCAGGACACTGACATTAGCCTATAATTGGGCAAAATCATCAGACACAAAGCCTAGGTTATACTAAAGTATTGACCATCTCATGGCACTGACTAGTGCTGTACTGAAAGTGGCCAGCAGAAAAGTTGCCCAGGTGCAGAATGGTGGCGTGTGTATCAGTGGGTCACCCCGGTGATGGCGGGGCTGACCGGGAGCTGCCACTGCCCAGCATCACGAGAGGGGATTGCCCCGCATATCACGAGCCCGAGAAAAGAGCAAAGTTTTCAAAATTCAAAGTATAGTCTCTATTGATTGAATATTGCCTTCACACCACCATAAAATCAAAAAATCCTACACTGAACGATCATAAGTTGGGGGACATCCGAATAGTAAAAAGCAGGAATTTCATACTTGCCCCCCCCCCCCATACCAAGGCCCAGTCTCCAGAGTCAACTACTTACAACCATTACTGGCTCTTCTGACAGCTCCAATGACCTCTATTTCTCACTCTTCTGCAAAAGTAATGCACTGTAATTATCCCTCATCTCCACACTAAGGATTTCTCATGAAGCTTTGGGGAGTCGGGGGGGGGGGGGTCCCGAGCTACCCTTTTGCCCAAGGAATCACAGATAAGAAAACATGAGAGGGATTTGACCCAGCTTAGCTATTTGCATGCAGGCATTTATGTCTCATCAAGGTTGGGAGGGACTTGGATTCACACAGTTTTATTTCCACCCCTGAGATGACTGCAGGAAACAGACATAGCTGTGGTGATGCAAAGACAAAATCCCAGAGCAGGAAATAAATGGAATTACGTATCTGGAAATTGGTGCCAAAGACACGGCAAATTGCTTTGGGTGAGCGCTGATTCGAACAAGAAATGAATTTCGGAAAACACTCTACCCAACATGATGAGATATCTGACCACGTGGCAGGTTTTCTGTGAAGACTCAGATCTTCTTTTTCTCCAGACAGTGCGGAGTATCATTTAATTGTGTGATGAAGGTGATGTGTCTACGGGCAGATGTGTAGCCCGAATTTGCTGGTACAAACACAGTTACAGATATTCTATCCAAGTGACTCCTTGGGGCCCTTGTAAAAACACATATATGGTGGCACAAGACATTACTGATAAAAAGAAAGGTGAACGTAGCCCTAAAACAAGTGCTAAGCCCAGCAGCTGTGCACCTGTCTTGACACACCTCTCCGCATTGCCACACTTAGCCACGTTTATGATTCCAAGCAAGTTACTTCACCATCAGTAAACGTGCCTTGGGTTACTCATCAGTAAATGAATGGTAATGCCAGTATCTACCTCAAAAGATCATTATAAGGATTAAATGAGATAGCACAATGCTTCTCTGTCCATCGGGGGTGAAAAAACATATTTCTAAAATTTTCAATCTAGTGTGGATGGATGTTCTTAAAAATGCAATGAAAATATCAACCATAGAGCAATGACAAATACAAATTGCTAAGCACAAATACCCAGTTCCTGTACTTCTCTCATGTTAAACTGGTAACAAGCTTCTGATCATCACCAGTCCAAGGACCACGCTTAGAGTAACACTGCAATTAATCACGTATATGAAGGGCTTGGCATGGTGTCTGGTATACAGTAAATGTTCAGTAAATGTTGGCTTTTCTAATTGTTATTACCTGACGTATGTCCAATTTTACGGTAAATACTTTTGCTGATGGGAACCACGTCGTCAGGAACCATCTTTGCTAAGCAGGAGTGAGCTGAACTGAGGAGCAAATTAAAAACAATGAGCCAAAATGAAATAATAAGAGAGAAGGCTTTAATCTTACTGTTAAGGTAAAACCAAGAGGCTAACCTCGAGAAAGCGGCCAACTCTCCATTGCTCCCCCAACAGAACAGTGCACTAGTTGAAGAGACAGGTGAATCAGCACAGATATGGGGGTGGGGGTTATCTCTGCCTGGGGAGCCCAGAACAAAAGGCTGCTGCAGTTTAATGGACCTGGAGGTCGGGGGAGAGGGGAGGACTGGAAGTTGAAAAGAACAGGGTACTGAATCTGAGTGCGGGCAAGTATCTTCAAGGTTTCCTAGTAAGACCTCCAAATGCAAGTGCTGGCATAGGAATGCAGGATTGTGTAAGAGCATGGCTGGCCAGGAAGCCCTGAGTCCTGACCGTGACCCCCTTTACAGACCGCAACACTGGCCGTACACCAAGCCTGTGTGCAGAGGGTTATATTGGTCAGGGTTCTCCAGAAAAACAGAACAGAATGGATATGTTCACTACACAGGAATACATGCCCCCTCCCAAAAAAAAGTGTGTGTGTTTATATTTATTTATATAAAGAGATTTATTATAAGGTATCAGCTCATGTGATTATGGAGGCTGAACCGTCCCACCGTCTGCAGTCTGTGAGCTGGAGTCTCAGGTAGGCCAGTGGTGTAGGTTGGAGGCCTGAAAGCTGGAGAACCCATGGAACAGATCCTAATCCAAGTCTGAAGTCAGAAAACAAGGAGCACCCGAGGCAGGTAAAGACTGATGTCAGAAACCAACCAATCAAGCAGAGGGAGAATTCAACCTTCCTCTGCCTCACGTTTCATTCAGGCCCTCAAGGGATTGGATGTTGCCCAGCCACATGGGGAAGGCCATCTGCTTTACTCACGCCACCAAATCAAATGCTTATCTCTTCTGGAAACATCTTTGCAGACATACCCAGAAATTATGTTTAGTCTGATATCTGGGCATCTCATGGTCCAGTCCGACGGACATAAAATTTACCATCACAAAGGGTAATTTTCCTTCACAAAGCCTGCTAGATAAAGCCTTTGTAATTGCCTATGGTCCGGCCTGAAAAAAATCACACATAGGTTTTTCTTGGCCAGGAACTGAACTCCTCACATGTGATCAAGGTAATGTCCCAAGAAAGGGCAAAATTTGAATGACAAACACTTGCTCTTTGATATAGCCTTTTTGGAAGAATACTTTGACTCAACAAATGACCCTGATTGAGGAAAAGTCTTCTGTTAACACAGGTGTTTGAAAATCGACAGATAACACCATTTAGGAACTTCAACTCAAAAACACATGCAAATTCTAAGAATAATTTGAACAAAATGAAAGGTTGTTTTGTTTTTTTTTTAATTATGATGAGAAGTAACATAGCAAAAACTCAGCTCTTTCTTCCTAAGGAATATTTTTTAAAAATCATTCCATGAACAACAGATCTGGTTATGATAACTTTTCACATATTTCCAATTACAGAAATAGGAAAATACCCACATAGCCACAGAATTTTTATTAGTTCTGCCCAGTAATTTATCAGCGATGATTTTATCATTGTCTACTTCTTCAGTCTCTTCTTATGATTAAGACATTCTTTTTAAAAAAAGATTTATTCATTTGAGAGCGAGAGAGAGCAGGGGGAGGGACAGAGGGAGAGAGAAAATCCTCAAGCAGACTCCCTGCTGATGTGGAGGCTGACACAGCACTCAATCCCAGGACCCTGAGATCATGACCTGAGACAAAATCAAGAGTCCGACACTTAACTGACTGAGCCACCCAGGCGCCCCTAAGACATTCTTTTTAAGAAGGACCTCACCAGGTTGGACAGAGCCCAAACGTATATGATAAAAGTGGTAAGCTACAAATATTGGGAATCTTTAGCGGGGAAAAGAAACTCAGAATGGCTGAAAGATGATGGCGTGATAGCTATCTTTAATATTTCAAAGAGAAATTAACTGGGACCAATGAATAAAAGTAACAGAGAAGCACATTTGAGCTACACATACAAATACAAACAAAAAATATTTTAACGCAGGAACATTCAAGGTTTTTAATAATGGGCCACCTAATGAGAAAACCATATATCTGCAGTTCCAAGAATTTTTTAATGATAATAATGCTGATGGATGAATTAAAGCATGGATACAAAAGCAACACACACCAAAAGTTTTATCAAATTTATTCATTTAAAGTACATCATAATATTGATCAAGTCAATGAAACTAGTGGAACTAACAGAAATAAACTGGTCTCAAAACAGTTGAGATCTATTCAATACAAATATGTCTAAATTTGGACTCAGGATTTATCTCATAGATAGCAGCTCTTAACTTGTATCTCAACTTGTATTGAACACTTTCATGAAAAAAGAATATATTTTTATAAAGTTAGGTAGAAGAAAGTGTTAACCAAACTTTAGCTATATAAATTTCATAACAGTTCTGGGATAAATTACTGACTTTTAGCATGACAGAGATTCTATATCACCTTGGAAGTCTTAATTATCCCTCAGCATAATCAAGTCCTCTCCTAGCTAAGCCAAAGAATTTATCACATCCTGAGGCTTGCATTTGAAAGACTACTGGAGAAACTTAATGCAAAATTCATACTCCTCTAATGTCTGTGAATTTCTTCTGAAATTGTCTTCATTTCCATAAAATAACTCTGGAATTCCACAAAGCATGTGATTCTACTGAGCTCAGGACAGTTTAGCAAGAGGAAATGAGCAGGGTCTCCAATTACCATCTCCAAAAACCACTCATGAGCCCCTTAGGATGTTTTCAGTAGCTACAACTCAAACTGGCTCACACATTGAACAAGATTTATTGGCTCACATAACTGAAGTTCAAAGCTGGCACAGATCTTAGGCATGATTTATTCAGAACTCTAGCTCAATATCTTTTCACTTCTCTTTATTGTTATCTCATGTGTGAACTTCTTCAGGATTGCTTCCCAGTACAATACAATGTTGGCAGCAAGTTTAGTCTTTATATCCATATTCTTCATCATCCACAAAAGAGAGACAGACAGAGAAAGATTTCCTATGTCCTGGACCTCCTCGTAAGTGAGTATCACATTGATTAGACAATCTCTGGACCAACCCCTGGGACTAAAGGAATGTCATGCACTGAATGGCTTAGAACTGGGTTGTCTGAAGCAACAATTGTGGGAGCACAGGAGGCAAGGCAAGACCTGGATTTGTATAGCGCTTGCCAATTTCAGTGGTATAAATGATTCCACCACAGCCAATATGGTGAGAGAAAGAGAGAGAATAAAAAAACCATGAAGAATGCCAGCGATAATGTCAAAGAGAAGGAAGAAGTAGCAGTTTGAAGGTACCGGGGAAAAATAATACCTTTTCCTGATCGTACGCTACTGAGGTAAGTCCACTTGACAAAATGACAGAACTGCAATAAAAGATACCTAAAATATTAACAGTTGTTATTTCTTGGTGGTGGAATTACAGGTAACCTTATCTGTTTTTTGTTATTTTTTTTATTATGTTAGTCACCATATAGTACATCATTAGTTTTTGATATAGTGTTTGATGATTCATTATTTGCAAATAACCCCCAGTGCTCATTACGACACGTACCCTCCTTAACACCCATCACCGGGCGAACCCATACCCCTACCCCCGTCCATATAAATATATAGCATACCATTTTTATAATAGAAAAAAGTGGTAAGTTCTTAATATTATTTGCCAAAACAAAACCAAAGCACATCAAGGAACAGATGCCAGAATTCAACACTCCCACTATAGTATTCTCTATTTAATTATGTAGAATCAATCAGCAAGCATTCCTGTCATGCAAAGGAATAGAATGAAATTGCTTAGCAAAGGAAATGGCTGCTTTTCCCCATTAATTTGCTTTTCTGCAATAGTTATGCAAATATTCATTGATCATCCTTTATCTACGATAACAGTTTTCATGAATTGTTCCAAAACAATTTTGTTGACATCAATCTTTTTAATAATACTCCAAAATTTTAATTGTAATAAAAATCATCAAAATGAGGATATGTTTTACAGATTAATCATCTTATTCAACTATCACTGTGGTGCTTACTTAGAGCTGCAAATCACAAAAGACTGAGAAAAAATGAAGTTGATGGACCAGCAAAACTACCTATAAATTATGTTAGGAACTTAAATTATCAAAAACTAAGTGGTTCTCCTTGCTTAAAAAATTATAATGTCTGAGTGGCAGATGAAATGAAATAAGACAGAAATTCATCTTTCTTCCTCTGCCCCTCATTCATAAACCTTTTTGTTAATTTCAAAATGGAAAGTGTGAAAAATTAATGAGATTTATGCCGAAAGCATTCCCTCTAAGCTTCCATCTACTTAAATTAGAAGTTCACGAAAATGGTGTGTGCTATTTTAGTGACTCTTAAAAAACAATTCAGTAACCCCCAAAAAACAATCTCAAAAGATAAATAAATCATACAAATATATTTAAGAAATAAGTATCTGAGTCTATGTTTTTTCTCCTTGAGTCTTTTTTTCAAATCAAAAGCTTCAGATGAAGTGTTTTTTTTTTTTAAAGTCCATTCAAATATATGTGCTTATTTCTGTATCTAGCATAAGACCATTTAATTTGGTCATGTCAAAAAAGCAGCAATTATAGGACCATGACACTGAAATTATGCCATAACACATATGTCTGAAGGATTTACAGTGGCATGACTTTGAGAATAGACAATTTTTCTCCCCAGATATATGTCTTCTATACTAAATTAGTTACTCCTTGAAGCAAAGGATCCTTGAGGCAAAGGATCTTCTTTGTGTCACTGGCGCCTTTATGTATTGATGGACATATAACAGGTTTACAGAGAGTATTTGTTGAATAAATAAGAAAGCAATTGAAACTCTGCTTTGCCCTATGTCTCAAATTCATTAATCCAGAAACCGCAGTAAACTTAAAAAAGCAGAGATGTAAAGCTTAACGAGGGACAGAGTCATAAAGAAGCTTCTTAAGTCTATCCTTTCTCAAAACCTCAAAGAGACCGCTTTCTAAGTCAAGGAAACCATGGCATCTCCATATTACTGGAATCCAATGCCTAATTCAGGCCTCCAGGGGCCCTCCCAGCAAGCTATGAAGATAAGCACCAGGTGTCCTTTTGGAACCGAGTCCTGAGTTATGCAGCCCCTCTGTCAATAAATTCTTCCTTATCTAATCTTCTATTCCTCTCCTCCCAGGACTAACATTCTCAAGATCCGCCCCCTCATGTGTTCCCCCAGTTCCTCTAGGTTCTCTTAGCCAAATTCTGCAATTCCTTTGCAAGGACCATTTCTTCCTGAAGCCAGACCCATATTTCCTTATTCAGGCTGAGCAGAGACCTGAATCTAGTCATTGGCCTAAAGGCAATGAGGGAGTGTAGGAGTTGCACTCAAGGAGAACAAGGAAGTTATCTACTTCATCTGAGGCTTTACATGGTACCCAGGCTATTGGGAGAGCAGGGGCTGAGGAGTTCCTTTGGAAAGGGAGAAGGAGCTGCTTCTGCCAAATAAGGATCCAGAGCAATTGGGAATTTAAGATTACTTATTGCTTGCCTCAAAATCCCCATCTTTTCCTATCAGGGTCCTAACGTTGACATAGGTAAACCTGTTGAGGTGGAGAATATAATGTCTTATACTTCTACCACCCTTAAAATTAAATACAGAAGTTGATTTTCAGCACAGTCTTTATGATGGCTATAAGAAATGAGTCCTTTAAAACAGCTTTAGGAACACACTGGCTTGCAGAATATGACTTAAATGTGTCTATGGTTCTGTTTACAAACCAATGCCATCAAAAGAAGATACTTCATGCCACAATCCTTATAAATTTTCTTTCTCCTGTAACAACCAAGTGTAATACGTCTTCTAAGTGCACTTCTCAATAAACCACAAGAGAAAATTTTAGTAACTGAGATGTGTATTAAGCAGAATAATGCCCCCCAAAGATGTCTATACCCAATCCCAGAAACTGTGAATGTTACTTTACATATTAATAAAAGATGTTTCATAGCTGTGATCAGAGTTAAGTATGTTGAGATGAGGAGATTATCCTGGATTATCAGGTGGATCCAATCTTGATCACATAACTCCTTAAAAACACAACCCTTTTTATCTGGGTTAGACAAAGAGATGTGAGGATGGAAGAAGGGTCAGAGAGATGCTGCATGGCTGACCTTTAAATATAGAGGAAGGGTCCACAAGCCAAGGAATTCAGGCAGCTTCTAGAAGCTGGAAAAGGCAAGGAAATGGATTCTTCCTAGACCCTCCAGAAGAAACACAGACCTGCTGACACCTTGATGTTAGCCCAGTAAGACCTGTGTTGAACTTCTAACCTAACAGACTTCAAGAAAAGAAGAATCAATCTTTCTTCGAAAAAAGAAATCAATACACTTGTGTTATGTTAAGCCACTAAGATTATGGTAATTTGTCACAACAGCAATAAAAATCTAATTTAGGATGATGCTGCATTATTAACGGTCTACTTATTAACGGTCTACTTACTGCCAGCAATGGAGCTCATATGGCTTTCAGACAGACAAGTAGGCAATTTTTTTTTTTTGTCTTGTAGCACTGATAGGTTTTGTTTTGGGTTTTTGTTTTTTTTTTAATTCAATTACCTAACATATAGTACATCCTTAGTTTCAGATGTAGAGTTCAATAATTCATCAGTTGCATGCATATAACACCCCATGCTCATCACATCACATGCCCTCCTTAATGTCCATCACCAATTTACCCCATCCACCCCCTCTTCTCCTCCAGCAACCCTCAGCTTCTTTCCTATAGTTAAGAGTCTCTCATAGTTTGTCTCCCTCTCTGATTTCTTTCTGTTCCATTTTCCCTCCCTTCCCCATGATCCTCTGTGCTGTTTCTTATATTCCATATATGAGTGAAACCTATGGTAATTGTCTTTCTGATCGATTCATTACTCCAGTAATAACTCCAGTTCCATCCATTTCATCCACATGATAGCCTCCAGTTCCATCCACATCAATGTAAATGGTAAGCATTCATCCTTTCGATGGCTGAGTAATATTCCACCGTGTGTATGAATGTGTGTCTTCTTTGGAGAAATGTCTGTTCATGTTTTCTGCCCATTTATTGACTGAATTATTTGGTTTTTGGGTGTTGAGTTTGATAAGTTCTTTATAGATCTTGGATATTAGCCTTATATCTGACATGTCATTTGCAAATATCTTCTCCCTTTCTGTCTGTTGTCATTTAGTTTTGTTGGCTGTTTCTTTTGCTGTGCAGAAACTTTTATCTTGATGAAGTCCCAATAGTTCACTTTTGTTTTGTTTCCCTTGCCTTTGGAGATGTCTCTAGAGAGAAGTCGCTGTGACTGAAGTCAAAGAGATTGCTACCTGTGTTCTCCTCAAGGATTTTGATGGATTCCTATCTCACATTTAGGTCTTTTATCCATTTTGAGTTTATCTTCATGTATGATGTAAGAAAACAGTCCAGTTTCATTCTTCTGCATGTGGCTGTCAATTTTCCCAATGCCATTTTTTGAAGAGAGTCTCCTTTTTCCATTGGATATTCCTTCCTGCTTTGTTGAAAATTAGTTGATCATAGAGTTGAGGGTCCATTTCTGGGTTCTCCATTCTCTTCCATTGATCTATGTGTCTGTTTTTATGCCAGTACCATACTGTCTTGATGATTACAGCTTTTTAATAGAGTTTGAAGTCTGGCATTGTGATACCTACAGCTTTGGTTTTCTTTTTCAACATTCCTCTGGCTATTTGGGATCTTCTTTGGTTCCATACAAATTTTAAGATTATTTGTTCCAGCAACAGTGTTGCTCCATGGAGGGAGCAACATTAAAAAATGTTGATGGTATTTTGATAGGGATTGCACTGAATGTGTGGCTTGCTCAAGGTAGCATAGACATTTTAACAAGATTTATTTTTCCAAACCATTAGCATGGGATGTTTTCCCATTTCTTTGTGTCTTCTTCAATTTTTTTCATAAGTGTTCTGTAGTTTTTAGAGTACAGATCTTTTACCCCTTTGGTTAGCTTTATTCCTAGGTGTCTTATGGTTTTTGGTGCAATTGTAAATGGGATCCATTGCTTAATTTCTCTTTTTTCTGTCTCATTTTTAGTGTATAGAAATGCAATGGATTTCTGTGCATTGATTTTATATCCTGCCGCTTTGTTGAATTCTTGTATGAGTTCTAGCAATTTTGAGGTGGAGTCTTTTGGTTTTTCTGCATAAAGTATCATGTCATCCAGGTAGGCAATTCTACTTCAAAATCAATCCCGAGAGTCACCTTTATAGCCCACTCTTGCTTCAATCATCTCCCCTAGAAAATATAGCCTGTGGCAAAATTTACATGCCAAGGCTTTATGGAAAAGGGCAATCCCAGGACAGCAAGATTAAAGGGGAAGAATTTGTAGGGTATCCCTGACTGAGCCACAGCTTCACAAGAAATCAGGCCCAGTTGCTTGGTCATGTGGCATGACTTCCAGACAGACCTTGTGAAACCACCCCACCTCAGAAGAGTCCATCAGAGGAAGAAAGGGAGATGAATTTATATTTTTATTTATTTATATTTTCCCTCACACTTTTAAGGTGTTTACCCACTAGATCAGCCACAAGAAAACCCAGGTCCCATATGATGATATGGGTGCTTCACATGAGTCACAGGGGGTGAGAGGGCCAGGCCTCCCAAGGTCTGGTGGCTAAATGCCAGATTGATGCAGCTCCTGCCATGGCAGAGGCCAGCCCTCAGCAAGGGGATGGAGGAAGGACTGAGACAGCCAGAGGTGGAAGGAGATGAGGGGCTTTCCACCGAGCAGATAACTAAGGACCTGGGGGATAGGGAGCAATGAGGATCTAAGGAGGAACACAAACTAGGTCTGATATAACAGTTTAAAGGTTTTCATAACATGAGACCTCAAAAATTTGAAATCTAAGGCAACAGGCAAAAGAGGCAAAATTCCTGTTGTTGTTTTTATTGTTTGTTTGTTTTTAAAGATTTTATTTATTTATTTGACAGAGAAAGAGAGATCACAAGTAGGCAGAAAGAGAGGGGGAAGTAGGCTCCCCGCTGAGCAGACAGCCCGATGCGGGGCTCGATCCCAGGACCCTGAGATCATGACCTGAGCCGAAGGCAGAGGCTTCAACCCACTGAGCCACCCAGGTGCCCCAAAATTCCTGTTTTTATAAGTTTCCTAAACACAGAATTTCATCAGTACACATGTATACACACCCTAATTCAAAATTACTATGTGTTAGTAAACAAACTGTAGGCTTGATTAGCCATACTCAATGGATTTTTGGACTGCCTTAGGTAAGTTCCTGTTTTCTGAATTTTTGTTACTAAAAACAGAAATAGCATCTGTACTAGATTAGCACTGATTTTGCTGGGCAATCCTAACGTTGAACTAGACCAGATATCTTACCTAGGTCTTATTAGAAGGTCTGGGCCAGCTGTCTATCCACTGTCCCTTTGATTCTGGGATGTCTTAGCAGTCAGTGATGCCACCAGAGATCTTAGGTCTGGCTCCGTCTGGAGACAGACATCCCTCCATGGAGCAATGTTCTTCAACAAACATGCCTATTAATATTCCTCCATGATTTCTGCCTGCATGCTTTCTTATACACACATTGCTTTCCTTATTGACCTTTTAACTCTAAACTATTTTCATATCATGAACATGCTTATTACAATTAACTTAGTATGTATAGCTATTAAAACCAAAATGAGTTCTGATGAAGTTCGCAGCACACCACCCCCCTTTTTTTTCCTGCTGGCTTTTGCTGGGTTTCAATTCCAGAAAAAGAAATCCAGGGTAGATCAAAGGAATCACTTAAATTACTGATTCTGAGACTGACAATCACTGGTACAGGCTGCTGAGGAAAGTTATGGGTCACCCTTTCTGTAAATATGCAAACTGCCTAAAGGAATCGACTGCCTCCCTGTGTAGGGCAGTGTGAGAGTTGTTATAAGTCTCCAAATTAAAAACAAAAAACCAGTGGATTAACTGATCATACAGTCTCACAAATTTAGGAGTCTAGAGCCTTAATTCAAGGCCTCTTTGCACCCTTAGTTCAAACCTATGAAGCGGCCTAACAGTTTCCTCCCTGAGCAGCTCTGCTTCAGCCTGCAGGGCAATGTCCAGGGAATGGAGCTCCAAGACCACAGAGAGCTAGTCCTGTCCAACTAACTTCATGGCTCCAGGGAAATTCATTCAAACAATGGGTGTTAACAAAAGCATGTTTTTATAAGAGCTACTGTAAATGTTGTTGAATGTACTCAAGTATCAAAAGCAGCTTTGGTACATTCATTTTAAGTAAAAAATTTTTAAGTCAATGGACTGAAATGGTAATAGCCTGTCAGGATTCTTGAAATAAATGGAGCCTGGTAGATAAATTGCTTTATGTGGAAATTACTTCATAGTCTACCCTGATACACACTGTTTCTGAACATGTAGAGCAAGATTCAACCAAGTTAACTCTAATACGATCTGATATCCTATGTTTCCTTAGTGGTTCTTAATTTACTAGGCTTAAGAATTGGTTGGGCTGATTGTTAAATAGGCCCCTCCTGGTTCCCACTCCAAAAGACTTTGAATTAGTAGATTTGAGGTGGGACCTAGAAATCTATCTTTTTAACAGGCATCCCCTCTCTTCAGATGATTCTGACACAAGTGGTTGACAAAGCATTCTTTTAAAGTAACCAGTGTGAGAGTCTGTTGCTTGACTCCTACTCTGAAATCTCAGTGTGTCCAGTGGCCCAGCAAAGAATACAATGAGGAATGTGGTAGATTTTAAGCATCTACCTACTGATCCTCTTGGGTCACTTGTCACCAGTACTTTTGACCTAGAAGCCAGTGGACCATTCTTCACAGACTTTTGCCAACTTGATGAGGTTTACAATCTTTGGATTTCATCTCATGTCTGTGTCTCCCATCCTCACCTCCTGTCCCGGGGTTTCACCACTGCTAGAGGTATGACACAATGTGGGACTCGCTGGCACCCACACGTAACCTATAATTCCCAGGGGAATAAATGTCCCATGAAGCAAAACTTTGATCTAGGGAAATAGAGATTTCCATCCTCCCCCAGTGGACAATCACAAGAAGCAGCCATTTACATGGCGTCTTGGAACATGGTTCCATTGAGATCAAATAATTATCACACTTGATACATCAAATGGTTCTTTCATTCCCTTTTTCTCTTTGTCTCCTACATGAGCTCAATGGTATTGCACTCATTGATAACTTAAGAGCACATAAGCCTTTGCCTCCAGCTCTGCCTTCTGGGGAACCTGGGCTAAGATATATTACATAATTAAATTATGTAGCTGTAATGTAGCAAAGAACTATGAATCCATGAGCTCCTCTGACCTGACGCATTCCTCCCTCACTGAAGATTGCTGAGATCTCTAAACTTCAGACAAAATATCTCCATGAGGGACAAAGGAGGTACTGAAAAGCCACATTCACGTAAACGAGCATGTATCCTTGATCTTGTGTGTATCCTTTGCATTACTTGCTAGCTAGAGCCCTAGCCAAGCCTAATCTAAGTTGTCATTTTCACCAATCTCAAGGTCTGGACTGACCAATTTTTTTATAGTCTAGCATGACTCAACTGGGTTGCACAAAATTTAAATACACTATAAGATTTATCTGTTCAATGAGAATGCAATTAGGGTTAAACATTGATAACTTTTAACCCAACAAAGCTGAGTTCCATTTCTCTGCTGTATCCTTTTTGTGACCTACACTAGGACATTTTCATTCACCACATTCCTTTCCATGGAAGTGATCCACCAGTGTAGCTTACATTCATAATCACATGGCAGGGGGCAGAATTAGCCTTCTCCTTTTGCGTGGAAGAATATCAAAAAATCTGCAGACCTACAGAAAACTACCACCTGATTTTGCCCTGGAAAGTCTCACTAGCACATTCATACACCAGAATCCCTAGTTAAGCCGCTATTTCTTGAGGACAGAATTATGACCATCACTTCCTAGTGCAAAGCTGTACATGCTGTAGACCACAAATATATACTAAATAAATAAACTCAAAAGAAAAAGACATTATCTTCATGGTTTCCTGAACTTTAGTTATTTTGATCATTACTAAAACTAGGTATTTACTCCTATGAAAGGTCCCAACTGACATCCGGGTGGAAAATTGAGGCAGTTAGGATGAATAATTCAAGCAAAAAGTGCTTTCACTTCAATTACTTCAAAAGATGATGCAGGAATTTTTGCCTATAGTGAGATTTTTTTTCTTTCCCTCCAGAGGCAGCAGACTCTCTCCTGAAGTTTTTCTCACTGTCAACTTCTAATCTCTCCCCATGACTCTGAGCAACTCACAAAAGCAATCTGTCACCAATCCTTTTTTCTGAAGGTAGAAGACACTGCTCTAGTCTAAACTAGTCCCAGGTAAGCAGTATGTTAATAAGCACAAACTCCTTCATTAACTTCAAAGAAGCTGTCATTCCTGGAACTTCCATGGAGTTAGAACTACTGCATCTCAATAATAGAATCAGGAACCCATTGAAAATTTACAACAAAGAAAACATCAAGCATAGGAAGCCAAATATATATGCTTTAGATGTATAGAACCTGAGGTCAAAACAAAATTGAAAAAAAAAAAAAAAAAAGTCTCCCCACCCTTCCAGAGGAAGTGATGCATATTCCTAACTACATTAAAAAAAAAAACGTTCTGCCAAAATGCTTCCATTCACTCCACTAAGATCAATCAAAAAAAAAAAAAAAGAGTCAATATGCTCTCCAACAGAAAAGAACCTGAGGCATAATTTATCCAATTTGCACTATCTAGTTATAGCCAACATTCAAACTGACTTTCAAGTGATAGTAAACCTTTTATTATATATGGCAATGGTTCAAGAGTATAAATTCAGTCTCTTTGAAGAGACTTTTATTCCCCTTACCATAAACTCATCCTTTTCTAACTTAAGAAATATGCCATTTTAATTACAGAGGAAGTGACTGTGAAAAGTCAGGTTTTGCCTATTTTTGTAAACTGAAACCTCCCAGGACACAAATTGCCAGTGCAGCCCACATGAGCTGTGCTAACAATAGACCTGGCCAAGCAGCAAGAGAGGAACATCACTGAGACACAGATAGAGAGCAAAGATGAGAGTGGGTACTAAGAAACAAAGCCAAATGCATCTGGCCTTTTTTTCTTACAACTCCCACCACTGTGATAGTTACAAGAGATGCACTCATTTCTTTTATTAGCAGTTAAAATGAGTAGGTGACCCATTACTGAATTTATCTGCTGGAATACAGGATTCATCATCATATAAGATGCCAAGAGTATGATCTAATGGCAAAGGGGTAACTCTGGCTTTTTTGAGCCATGCCTTATATGCTAGCCATTACAGTGCTAATAAAACATAAAGGTGCTTGTGCCCAGAGGCTGAGATTTCATATGGATAGAATTGCAGGGTCCTAGGGAATAGAGCAAAAGTGGAACAAAAGACAGTGTAAAATGAGACTCCAGCTTAATAGCAAAAGTTGTCATGTCCTTGACAATGGGCCAATGGTCTGGGTTAGGCCAGACCCACGGAATTAACAAGGTGGAAGGAAAGGACAGTGGAGCCAGGGAGCACATCTGTGACACCAGATAAGTTTGCACTGAATCCACTCTAGTGAGGCTAGACTTCTTTTCAACCCCATCCCTGACAGACTTAGAGAAGTATTCTATGCCGGGGCATCTGAGAACACCCATTTTTATGTTTCTGAATTGTCACACATGCTTCATCACTCTGCCACTGTAAAGGTTTCTATCCAGGGCTATACAAAATTGCTGTGCCCAGAGGTCTTTGAGAATGATAAAAATACCCATCAGTCAAAGAGAAGTAGAAGTGACAAGATGAATTCACAGATCCCTCCAGATAGGCCTCGAATGGAATAATCCCCCCTAAACCACTGCATGGGCTTTGCAATCTGAAAGCTTTCTTGACTGCAACAAAGCTGAAGATCAATTCCACCCACACAAGAAGTAAAATAACCAAAAGACATCAGAAAGAAGGAAAGCACAGAGAATTAGAACTAGCAGCTTCCAAAATTAAGTGATAAGTATTTAGGGATACTTAGAAGATCAGTTTGAGATCTGTCAAGGATTCATTCATTCCTTGGTCATCATCTATTTGTCAAGAACCTTGTTGGGTATGGAGAAGAAAAGATGAAATTCATTTACGATATTCAGGAGCAGAAACAGAGACTTTACAACACAATGGGTTACTTGCTATAACACTGAGCATATGCTGGAGGTCCATGGAGGAACAAATGCCTGGTGAAGTGTCAGCAGACTTCATGGAGGAGGTGGCTACTGAACTAGGTCTTAACTATGGAAGAGAAAATCCAACTACGGGAAAATGGGTAAACCAGGAAAAAGAGCTGACAGGTGATAGGTCTATCATAGTAAAAGTTCTCTAACGAAGAAAGTCTTCTCTAACAAAGATTGCAGGTGGGAGCCAAAGGAGGTCAGCTAGCTACCTTCCTGAAAGTGAACTAATTTAAATAAGAATGAAACTCGGGGCTTTCAAAATTAAGTTTCTGGCACACCAAAGGGGCAAAAGACATGGTCTTTCTTCTCCTTAAACATCTCCAGTAGGTAATGTTGGAGAAATTTGCCTTTCAACTCATTAAACGTTAAAATTAGTATTTACACTTTTGTAAGTAAAGGCCGATACTTGGTATTTATCTAATTGTAAGACGTGGATAATTGTTAAACATAGATGATTGTGTTAATTGCATTAATTTAGAATCTTAAATATGATTAATAACTAACATCAATAATATTACTTCACAAAAATCACTTGAGTGAGTGTTCCCTGCTGTGGTGGGTCTCAGAGGAGTAGTCCTCCTTTCCAATCTCTGGCAAATGTGAACAATGGCAAGCAGACACCATCATCTCATCTCTCTGGAAGCCTTCCCCACCACCAAGAGGGGGAGCATTCAATCCTGGCTGAGCCTCTGACGGGTCTGCACATAAAAAGCAACAGGAAACAGCATTCTTACATGAGAAGGGCGTAAGACTCTTCTTTGTTATAACTTGCTGCTATGAGCAAAAACATGCATCTTGAATTTGAACAGAACTTGAACCAAAAAATGACACTTTTGTCCTTAAAACTTTATCTGTCACGAAAACTAAATTTAACATAATGATCCTAGGTTGGATCCTGAACAGCAACACCAACAAAAAGATACAGATATTGGGACAATTGGAGAAATTTAAATTACAGATTAATCTTGTATTGATGCTATATCTCCTGGTTTTGATCATTGTACTGTCACTGTGTAAGAAAATGTCTTTATTCAAGGTAAGTACACATTAATGAATTCAGGGGCAAGTGACAGGATTTCTGCCACACATTCTCAAATGGTTCAATGATAATATATAGATAGTAATACATTACATGTTAATTGAATTTAAATTAAAAAATTAAAAATAAATTCTGATCAAAAAATAATATACAGATGGAAAGATACAGACATAAATAGATATAGAAAGAAAGTGAGAAATGATAAAGCAAATGTGGCAAAATATTGGCAATTGGTAAAAACAGGGGTGAAAGGAATAGAGGAGTTCTTTGTACTGCAGTTACATTTCTCTCAGTTTGAAAAATATTTCAAGATACAATTTAAAAAGAGTTCTACCTCTCTACCTCTCATAGAGTGCTGACCAATTTATTGCCTGTTTCCTATCATCACACTGTCTTCCTCCCATCTGCCCTCCTTTCATGTGATTTTGGTTATCACTTGGGGAGCACTTATGTCACAAACACTATATTAGGTACTCTGAAGCAAATACAGTGTAGTGAGATGCAAGCCCTACAAGTGTGGACACACATTAGCCATCCTGTGAGAAAGAAGCTCCTATGAGCAAAAGAAAATGTGCCAGAAAGGATAGAAGAGGAGATCAGAAAGCACCAGGGCTGGTTTAGGCTACAGAAGCCTTCGTGTAGAGGACATCTAATCTGAGGTCGGCTATGAGCACAGGTGCGATTGTCACAGTATCACCCTGGAGTGCAGGACGAGTGGCAGAAGGCAAAGGCGGTAGTTGGAATGTCATGAGTAATCTCTGACACAAGAAAGGCAAGGTGAGTTCCATCTGGGAATGTGCTGGGGAATGAAATAAGGTTAGAAAGGAAAGACAGGGTCAGATGCTGAGTGACCTTAAATAACAAGGGAAGTATTTTGAATTTCATTTTAGACAATAGGGAGTTAAGATTTTTGAGAAAGTAGTTGTTTCCCTCTGAGACTGGGAACCATGTCTTGAGTATCCTTTGTGGAATTTTACTTCATACATTGTTAACATTCAATAAATAGTGGTGGTGTGATATTTGTAATAAAGTAAACGTTTACAACCTAATGCAATTTTATTCAAACTCACGTCTCTGAGAATTATGTCTTTAAAATATGAAATCAATTTTGAAGTGGGAAAAATTGTTGGTATATTGTTCCCATATACCAAATGTTTTATGTATTCTCTTATTTAACCTGTCCAATTCCTACATTTAATAAGTAAAACAAAAAAATTAGGTTAACACTCAAAATTATAGTTAGTAGACAGTGAAGATTCTTTGGTTTCAAGCATTAAAAGTAACACATCTAATTCAAGCAGGAAGATGGGGAATAATTTAAGAACCAAAGGGAAAGTTTGGAAATCCGATTCAGAAATTTCAGTTAAGAACCAAAGCAGTGGCTACTGAGATGAATTTACCCCAGCTATTTTTAATCTCTTGGTTACTCTACCCTAATACAAGTTTTAGGCAGAAATCATTCAGAAATCACTCAATGAATTGATCATTCAGTCGTCCTTAAGTAGGGGAAGGTAGAGTATCCCAACTGTTATTCACATGTTATTGTATCCCTGGGACCATAAAAACAGAATACCTTTTCAGAGGCTGTGGTGGCCATGGATATGAGCTACTCACATCTCCTGCTACAAGAACATCTTCTGGCCAACAGCTGAGCATGGTGAGGGTAAGACGTATGGAATAACAAAGGGTCATTCCAGCAAGACACAAGAGTCCTCCAATTAGCCACCTTTAGCTTGAAGACTCCTTAAAACCTAGCGAAACTTTTCTTTCGACACTGCAGTTCAGACTTCCCACACAATCTTCCTTCCCTCTCTCTTTCTCCAAGTGTCAGACCTACCTCTGATTGGAAGGGCAGCTCTGTTTCACCTGCCCCTGCTCCTTCTCCCAGTAAATCTCTGAACATCGAATCTCATCCTGGCATCGGCTTCTGAACAGACCAGAACTAATGCAGCAGTAAAAGCAAATCTTGAACTCTAGCCTATGTGAACTCAAGCCTATGTGACCTCAAATCTATGTTCTTTCCTCACAGGAATAGTTGTAGACAGGAAAAAAGTGGTTACCCAAATATGACAGATAAGATCCCACTTTCTTTTAGGTGACAACATAGAGGATAGATTCATCCATAACAGTAAAAAAAAAAAAAAAAAAATTAGCAATGAAGGGATGCCTGGGTGGCTCAGTCAGTTAAGCGTCTGCCTTAGGCTCAGGTCATGCTCTCGGGGTCCTGGGATCAAACCCCACATCAGGCTCTCTGCTCAGCAAGGAGTCCGCTTCTCCTTCTCACTCTCTCTTCCCTTTCTCTCTCTCACAAATAAATCAATAAAATCTAAAAAAAAAACCCTCAAAAGCTAGCAATAAAATTCACACACAAAAAAAATAAAGAACAATCAGGGGGCAGTTTTTATATTTCCCAAATTACATGATTCTTTGGGGGATAGTTTCAAAGTGCCAAGTTCCACTGGGATGTTTGAAATCTACAGTGACTTACCCCTACTCTCCAGGCTGCCTGCTCAGTGGAAATTCTATTCCTATACTTGGTAACAGGTAAAGAAAAGAGTCCTGATCTCTCTCTCCCAAGCTAGTCTTCCAAACTGAAAACAGTTATAAGAATCAAACACCACTGAGGACAGAGAAACAAAATGGCAGGTATCAGTTCGCCTCCGCCCTGCTGCCACTGTCAAGCGTGGAGGTGAAAACTGTCTTTCAAAGAGAACCACTGTATTGTATCTCCAACAGTCCAACCAACCCCAGTGAGAACACAGCACCTAGAGGGGCAGAGACATCAGTCAGAAAAAACCAATACCTTATCATTTAGCTCAGCAGTGTGAAAGCCCCAAGAGGAGAAAATTATCTTCTACTGCAACTGGGAACTACACTGAAGTGAGACATTTTAATTTGTCATGCTTTACCACAATACCTGCAAAAGATATTTTTATATTACTGGGGCTGTGCTTGAGGAAAAATTAAGGTATTCATAACAACAAGATAAGAATCTAGAAGTCTTAGGAAAAAACCTTGACTGAATTCAAGAACCTGCTGTCCACCCATTTATGTAGTAAATATTTACTGAATACTTCCTAAGTAGATAGCTGCATAAAGACTCCTTTCTTCAAAAAATTTATAAATCAAATAAAGACATGGGGAATGGTAAACGGAACTAACATTATGTAGATATGTGTGCCAGACTATATAATATGAAAATTTCATAGCAGTATGGAACAAGAGGTTTCCTACACTGAGACATTGACAATTAAGTGCAAAACAAGGTACATGGATAGATGGGTCTGGAAGGATTGCACTGGGCTCAGCAGCAGCAGCACCTGGGAACTTGTCAGCAATGCAAAATCACCATCACTGCCCTAGGTCTCCTGGATACTCTAGAAACGAGGCCCAGAAGTCTGAGTTTTTACAAACTCTCTGGGTGATTCTGATTCTGGTGCACACTGAAGTTTGATAAGCACTGATAAGAACAATGACTCAGAGCCTCCATTCAGAAGGCGGATCACTGAAGGCAGAACTGGTGAGAGAAGACATCTCAGGATCCAAGTTAGACCTAGGAAATGGGTACGAGAGGGGAGGAAGAGGTGCCAAAGCAGGGTGGAGTTGGGCTGTCCACATCCTACTGAATCATCGACATGGTCTTCTCCTGGGTCTTGAAGGCTTCATGTTGATGATAAGGGCAAATCCTTTCACTTTAACTGTATATAGTCTTATCCACTGGATAACCCAGTCTAGTCCTGGGCTCTGATACTTATCCAATTTAATCTCTCAGTTAAAACAGTTCAAGCAGTCCTTAGAGTCTTAACAAGATGACATTATTAATTCCTCAGCCTACAGATGAAATTCTCTCCCCTTTCAGCTATTGCTACCTTGGTTATCTTACAAACTCATGTCAGTATCTCTTGCTCTCCCCAAGACAAATGGAAGTGAATTTTAAAAGGAAAATGTCCTGAAGTATAGAAAATAGAGAGCATGAATTTTAATCTACCATCCCATAGAGAATTGCACGTTTTGAAGGATTATTTAAAACTTGGATGGCAGCTTGTTCCACAGTTGCAGCTGCAACTTAATAACCAATCACAGCAAGCCCTCTGTAGAAATTTCTAGCAGTTCTGCAAATAGTTCGAAGGCTCATCAACTTGCTTCTCAAAAATGCCTCTCTATTTTCCCAGCAAAATTTGCATTTCATCTGCCAATGTCCTACCCTCCTACACACCCATATTTCTTTCTAGCGCTCCTCAAGATCCTAAGTATGGTGAGAATGAGTTACAGTTAAAACTGCATAGTTAAAACTATGCACTGTGACAGAAACAAGGTTTCCATTCCAAGCCACCCAGTGAAATCTGATAAAGACTGCCCACTTTAAGCAAAGCACACTATTCTCATTTATTCATTCAACAAACATCTATGAATACTTCCTGTTAGGAGAGGCAACCCATCCCGGAGTCCTGAACATTCTGTGTGTTCTTGCTTACTGTGACAGATTGCAAGTCTCCTCCATCTCCTGATACTGAAAAAGATGAAGGCGTGGCCAAGTGTAACTACCATGTAACTGTTTGTTGCCCCAGGGAGGGGAATTCGCTTATTTCTTGCAGCAATGTTTACTGCTTGCTCAGAAAGGTGCAGGGCATTTGGTCCTGGGTTCCTCTCCTGCAATGTACATAATGTGTAGCTCCCATTAAACTCATCATGCCCTACAAGTGAGTCAGAGCCTGGGAACTGATCCCACATTGCTAATGCTCCTGCTGTTTGCTCTTCTATGAGTAATAAACCATGTTGTACTGATCCCTTAAGTCTTGTTGTCTATTTTTGGCTCCTAGAGAGTAGCAATAGGTTTGCTCCTTGCAGTCCTTTATGAGATTGGTGTTTTTCTTTGACATCCACTACGTGCTAGAACCTGTGATAGTCGCTGCTGCCCAGCATCCCAGCTTAGAAGGACCACAAATTCTGCACTCTCAGCCCCTCAAAGCACCACAAGAGATGACTGCATGGTACTTAGACTAATAGAAGATATTTTCTGAACCTTCAAGCAAGGTCTTATGACAACATAAGCCAAAAAGAAGAACTTGGTGTCTTGCTGATGGAAATACCACCAGCATAACGATCACTCACCATCTGGTAGGCCAGGAGGACTCAGTGACTGGTGGTGGGCACAAACAGTCTGGCACAACGTGGGGGTACAGCTGTTAAAAGTTTCACTACCGGTGAACTGGGATTGGGTACAGGAAATGCATTAGCAGGCAAGATGTAGGAGGTAGATAGAGGAATCTGAGATGTATAGAAAAAACAGTAGCCATAGGATAGTGGCCCTGGATGATGATCAATCAGCATCATTGGTGCTCTGCAGAAAGATAAAGAACACCTGAAAGCCAAGCTTGAAAGCCTGAGGGCCTCTTTGTCACATAGAGAGAAACTCTCATGTCCTGTAACAGAAAAGTCTGAGTGCTGAACTTCAAAGATGATTAAGGCCCAAGCAAGGCAGGTCTTTTATGCCAGGGTCAGGCCCTCCTTGTAAAAACCTGGGATCCTAAACATGGGATAGGGACATGTGGGTGGATTCCCCTGACGATTTTCACTCCCCAGACTAACCCTGTGAAAATACAAACTTAATCTCTTCCTCCCTGTTAAGAGCTACAACACACTCCCCTCCCTCCACCTCTGGAGGGCGACACAGAGGCCTCTCCCCAGCTAGCAACATATTACCTCCCTCAGTGTCCACATCCCTTCTGGTCAGTATTAAAGTAGGAAAATAGGGCACTAGGTAAGAAAGTGAGTCCTGACCAAGATCCAGCTTATCTTAGCTCCACAGAGTCCATGAACCCAAATTGTGGCTATTTCCCCAGTCCCAGAATATATATTTGGGATTGATATAGAGTCGATTCCCATTATTTGCAGTAGTTATCCTCTGTAAGGTCACTGCAAATGCTGAATTAGTGAATACTGAACCATCACTCCTCAGGGAAATCTAGGACTGGGTGCCCACAAGTACCTGGTCACAATATTTTCATCAACAAATCAATATATAACCTTGCTTTATGTGTATTTCTGTTTAAAATACCTTATTTTCTATATATTGTTTTCATTAACATTGAACTCACAGTCAATGGCACTGTAACTCATGTCTCAAGGAAGCTTATCTGACATACACTTTCTCTGTAAGAGACATCACAGCCTTCTTGCTCTTAGGAACACCACACAACGCTTCAGCACTACGCCTGGGGGCCATTTTAAACAGCAAAGTCATCCCGTAAAAGCACAAAAATGCAAAACCATGGTACTTTACAGACCACAAAAAGAACATTTACTTACAGTCTGAGAGTTGAAACAAGGAGAGAACATCACCTTATTTAACCTCAGCTGTGACCATGCCTGTTGGGTGACTTGAATTTTTTACAACTTTGTCAATGTCCACTAATGACCATAATGGGGCTCAATAAATTTTAGCAAGTAGGTGAACTTGCAGATATGGAATCCACGAATAATGAAGACTAACTGTGCATGATTAACGAATGACATTATTTTTGTGACCAAAGTGTAAGTTGGTTAGCTATGTGCTAAACCATGCTTAGCTAACCCTAGTCCGAAGAAACCCTTGATTCCACATAGTTCTGCTCTGATTTGTAGGGAAAAAGCATAGGGAGGAAGCAACAGCTGGACCAGGTGCTTGCAAATCTAAACACTGCATGACAGTGAAGACCCTTTCACCAGTCCAGGTGTGAAAAACACTAGTCTGAGCGATGACTCTCTCATACACTCTCCCCAACTATGAGAACTCACAATAGTCTTTATCTCTTTTTGCCTTCCTCACATGACTTAAAACAGTTAGAGCATGTGAAGCATGGAGGGTTTTAATCTTGAGACAGGACTTCCATCCTAGGAGAATTAAGAACAAAAGGATTTCCCAAAGCTAACCTTGCATGTCTCCCAAGACAGGAGCATCAATCAAACAGACTGCAAAGGAGGATGCTGTTTGATGCAACCGGGGAATTAAACCCAGGTACAGGAAGACCAGAAAATCTAACCTGGATCCTACCCAAAACATCTTGCTGAAAGAGACTAATTTTGGCCTCCAAAGCATAAACTATTTACTATCTGGCCCTTTACAGAAAAAGTTTGCCAACCCCTATATTAGATTATGCAGTCAATGATTTGGTTAATGCATTCATTTCTATCTAATCTAGAAAGGAGGACCAGAAAGAGTTTACGTTTATTTGTAATGGACAAGAGGATACATTTACAGTTTTGCCCCAGGACTATGTTAAGTCACCTGCCCTCTGTCATAATAAAAGCCAAATAAATCTGGGTATCTTGCCAAAAATCCCATTAATCCACAAAATCAATGATGCTATGTTGATCAAGCCAGATGAGCAAGAGAAGACCAGCATACTAGATGGATATGGACTCCTGGACTTGAGAAATAAACTCAATGAAGATTCAGGGCAAACCAAATCCATAAAGACTTCGGAGGTTTAACAATAAGGAGTGTGCTGAGTCATTCCTTCAAAATAAGAGTCAAGTTATTGGGGCACCTGGGTGGCTTAGTCCCTTAAGCATCTGCCTTAGGCTCAGGTCATGATCCCAGGGTCCTGGGATCCAGCCCTACATCATGCTCCCTACTCAGAGGGGAGTCTGCTTCTCCCTCTCCCCCCACCTCAGCTTGTGCTCTCTCTTGCAAATAAATAAAATCCTAAAAAAAAATTAAGAGTTAATTACTATACTTTGCTCCTCCTTCCATGAAGAAAGAATACTTGATGAGTAACTTCAGGTTTTGGAGGCAGTATATCCCACAGCTAGGGTTACTGCTCTAGCCTATAGGCCAGATGACAAAAAAGCTGCTGGCTTTGGGTGGAGTCTCAGGTGGTTGAAGCAGTCCTACCACTTGGGCCATATGACCTGGCAGACCTATGGTGATTGATATTTCAATGGTCAGAAAAGGTGCCATATAGAATTTATGGCAAAACTTGGTAAGAAAAATTACAATTCAGTCCCCAGGGTTCTGAAGCAAGGTCATGTCATCTAAAGTGGAGAATCATAAACCTTCTTAAAAAACAACTTCTGAAAAAAAAAAAAAAAACCAGAAACCACAACTTCTGGCAAGCTACTGGGCCTTGTAGTAGCGTGGAACAGAAATAGAAGAAATGGAAAAGTTGGTAACTAGCATATCATGTGACCATGTGGTCAGGAGAACCATCGTAAGATGAGTCCTGTCAGGCCGAACAAGTCATAAAATAAAGCATGTCCAGCAACAGTCCAACTGGAGATAGAAATGTCATTACAGAGGGGTGCCTGGGTGCCTCAGTTGGTTAAGCATCTGCCTTCAGCTCAGGTCAAGGTCCCTAGGTCCTGGGTTCGAGGCCCACATTGGGCTCCCTGCTGAGCGGGGAGCCTCTTCTCTCTCTGCCTGCTGCTGCCCTTGCTTGTGCTCTCTCTAATAAATAAATAAAATCTTTTAAAAAAAAATGTCATTAGGGAGTTGTAAGTTAAAACCATAATAGATACCATTCCATACTCAATGGACTGGCCAGAATCAAAGATACTGAAAATACCAAGTCTTAGAAAGGATGTAGAAAATCTGAAACCCTCATACGTTTCTGGTGGCTATATAAAATGTCACAACCACTCTGGAAAATAGTTTGGAAGTATTTTTTTTTCAAAGATTTTATTTATTTACTTGTCATAGAGAGGAAGAGCAAAAGCAGAGGGAGCAGCAGGCAGAGGGAGAAGCAGGTTCCCTCTGAGCAAGGAGCCCAATGCAGGACTCAATCCCAGGATCCTGGGATTATGACCTGAGCTGAAGGCAGACGCTTAACCAACTGAGCCACTCAGGAGTCCCAGTTTGGTGGTATTCTTTAAAAATTAAATATATACTAACAATATAACTGCTCAACATTATAAAATATTTCTCTTAACCCCAATCATATTCCTAGTATGAAGAATACTCTATATATCAATATAACCACACTAGCTTTCTTAAGTTTAGTGTTTGCATGTTTCTGTCCTTTCTACCTTTAACCTGTATGTTGTCATATCGAAATGGGTTTCTGGTAGATAGCATATAATTGAGTCTTATTTTTTTGTCCAGTCTGATCATCTCTACCATTTAATTGGGAATTAGACCATTTATTCTTAATGTAATTATCTATATCATTGGTTTTTAAATCTACCATCTTGCTATTTATTTTCTATTTATCCCAACTCTTCTTGGGTCATTTTTTCCGTTCTTTTGGCTTAATTGAAGGGTTTTTTTTTCTCTATATTTATGAGTCTATTTCTGGTTGTTTGTTCATTTGGTTTTTTAGATTCCACATATAAGTGAAATCATATAACGTTTCTCTTTCTCTGTCTGACTTATTTCACTTAACATAATACCCTCTAGGTCTCTCCATGTTGTCACAGGGTTTTTGTTAAATTTGTTTGCTTTTGGGGATTCCTTCTTGTCTCTACTACTGATTAGTTATCTATATCTCTTTGTTTTTTGTTTTTTTATAGTAGGTGTAGGGTTTAAAATATACATCTTTAACCTGTCACAACCTATTTTCAAATAATATTCCACTTCAAGGATAATGTAGGAACCTAACAGCATTCCCCCATAGTTTCTGCTATAATTGTCATACATTTTACTTCTACATGTTATAAACTTCACAATTCATTTTTTACTCTAAACAGTTAACCTCAATTTAAAAAAATTTAAAAGTGAGGATAAAAGTTATTTATATTCACCCAAATATTTACCATTTTCAACACTCTTTATTCCTTTGAATAGATCCAATTTTACATCTAGTATTATTTTTCTTCCACTTAAACAAGTCTTTAAAATTTCTTGTAATTCTTGTCTGCTAGTAATAAATTCTCTCAGCTTTTGTTTGAAAACATTTTTATTTCATCTTCAAATTTTAAAGATATGTTCTTTGGTTATAGACTTTGAGGTTAACATTTCTTTCCCTGAATTTTGAAGATGTTGTTCCATTATCTTTTGGCTTTTATAATTCTCCAACAATCTCTGATAATTTTTATTTTTGGTTGTCTTTAGGCAGGGTATCCCCCCCCCTCCCCCTTGGGCTGCTTTTAAATTTTTCTCATCTCTGGTTTCAGGAAATTGATTTTAATGTGCTTTGGTATAATTTTCCTTGTGCTTATCATTTTTATACTTTAAACTTCTTAGATGTGTCAAGTTATAGTTCCATCAAATTTAACATTTTTTCGTTCATCTTTTCTTCAAAACTTTCTTCTGCCCCATCCATCTCCCACCCTTCTTTCTAGGATTCCAAACTTATGTATGTGCAAAAACTTGACACTGTTCTATAAGTTTTATAGGTCACTAAGTCTCAGTACTTTTTATTTGTCTTTGTTGTTGTTGTTTTCCTCTCTGTACTTCATGTTGGGTATTTTCAATCGTTATGTGTTTGTATTTACTGATATTGTCTTAGACAATGTTTAATCTGCTATTAATACCAACCAGTAAACTTTTTATCTTAGATACCGAGTTTAGTTTTTCATTCCTACAAGTTTTTATTACCTTCCATTTCTCTTTTCGCAATATTCACTTTTTAATATATTGATCATAGTTATAATAATAGCTGGATGTTTTACACTTGCTGTCCATTAATTCTATCATCTCTGTCATTTCTCACCCCATTTGTACTGGTGGAGTTTTCTTCTTGTTATGTATTACATTTTCCCATATCTTGCTATGTTTAGAATTTTTTATTAGATCTTAGTTTTTTTAGATCTGAGTTTTACATTGTGAGAATTTATATTTTGTTCTCTTACTTTAGAGAGTATTGGTCTTTGTTCTGGCCGTCGATTAAGTTAACTCCAGTATAGTTTGACACTTTTTAGGATTTTTTTTTTAAGCCTTGCTAGGGCCAGTCTAGAAGAGTCCTTACTTGACAGATAATTTATCATGTAAATAAGATATGGTCCTTCTAGAATCTCTGTTGAATGGCCCAAGTAATCAGCAAGGATTTTCCAATCTAGCTAGTCACAATTCAGATGTCTCCCAGCACTGCGTGAGGTTTGGCAACTCTTTAGCTCCCAGCAACCTGGGCACTCTTTGCCCTACTTCATGGAGTTTGGCTCTATACCCATACATCTTAATCCTTAGTAAGGATTATAACTTAAGTGTCAAAGTAGTATAGAAAAAAGGAATAATATTAATAGCATTAAAGATGGCTTCAAGGAAAAGGTGGCATGTGGGCTGATCCAGAGAAACGAGTAGAATTTCGATGAGAAGTCAGATCAACAGATAGTAGCATAGCAAGTGCCTGGAGGATGATGACTGGATGGGCAATGTAGCCAGGTCCGGGAGAGAAGAGGGAGAACAATTCGGGAGATGAGTCTAGATCAGAGAGCTAATGGTAAGCTTTTAAAATCTCTGATGACATTCCGAAGGACCTGGACATGATAGTTGCTATTATTTGTCCAGGCTACCAACATGTCAGTGACATATAAGGAGTTACATAACAAGAATACTCAGAATTTTAATATTAGATTCCTAAACCCTGATATTATCCACTCATCTCTTAAACCCTTACTCTTCTCTCTCAACGGGTTCAATTAGCCAACTGCTGCCTACGCTCCACTTATGCTTTTCATTTTTCTTAAACTTTCACCTCAGTCGCCCTTGACAGGTGAGTATTTCCATCAACAGTCTGCCAAAAAACAGCCCCTCCAGCTTGAGTCACTCCCCATGACAGTCTCTTTGGTATGTTCATTCATTCATATATCATTCCATATTTAATTAGCAACTATTAAATTCCAGGCAGTGTAATAGACATGCAGTAGATACAATAGAAAAAAGACTGCCTTCATAGAGTTTGTATTCAGTGGGGGAGACAGACGATAAACAAGTGAACAAATAAATAAGCAACTAACTCTGGAATATGAGTAAACAAGATATTACAATAGATAATAAGAATAACTGGGACAACCAGCAACAGGACATGCTCACCTGGGAGTTTGTTAGAAATGGAGAACCATCCTAGATGTATCAGAGCAGAGTCTGTATTTCAACAAAAAGCTAATGCAGACCTCCCTGAGCCTGCTGCATCAGCATTAGATCCCACACATCACTAGCCAATGTAGAAACAAAGGGGAGGAGAGGTTTGCAGATGAAACCTAGATCCTGATCTTTGCTGTGAACAAACATGGGTCCATAACTCGGGAGGGAGCCCAGAGCTAAAGCTGTAGATGGGGTAGCTAACATCTCTAAATGAAGCCTGGTGCAGAGTTTGTGATCTTGAGATCATTAACACAGCTTTATCATTTTAAAAAGTAACTAGCAAACAAAAGTACTGACAGTTAAAGTTTTCAATCTGCGGAATCTTTTTTTAGGGAATTCCTGTGTCACCAAATGGGGGCTGTGATTTAGCAATCACATGCAAATAGAATTTCCAACAGCACCTACTTGTAAAATGGATTTATTTTACAGGAAGGAAACAAGAAAAGGAATAAAGGAAAGGAGGGAAGGATGAAGGGAGGAAGGAAGGATGAAAGCTTTGAAAAAGTCATTTATAATGCATGAAGAACAGCTGCCTTGATGCAAAAAAACATATGAGAAAGAAAAAAGTCATACAGTTCATCTCTATTCATATCACCACTAAAGCAATTTCATCTACCTGCACAAAAAGGCTCTTAGGAGAAAAGAAAGCTTCCCTTTAAGCAGAAAAGCTCTCTCTCTCTCTGGGTCCTGGTATCTTTCTCTGTTGAATGGCAGCATCTTCTAAATATGGAAGCTATTAAATGCAATGGTACCATATAGTATAATTATAAAGTGACCCTTGGATATCAATCACCCAAGGGTGAGCAGCAAAATAAGGAGAAAAAGTAATGAAGACTTCCAGAACCTGTCTCAGCATCTAACCAGGTTGGGGGTGGCGGGGCAGTTTAAAAATCTAAGCTTGTGTCTAATTACAGAACTGCACTTCTGAAGGTGCACAATTTTCCATTTTTATTTATTAAATTCATAATTTATGCTAGTGATATACAAATTTTAAAATTTCAAATGCAACAGAGTGAAAGATCTCCTTCCCATCTCTGTCTCCCAGTAACCCTCTAGATTTTGTGAACTTCAGAAATAGACTCTACATCTGCCGGCAAATATATGCATATGTGTGCATATTACGTGGGTAACACATATTCTTAAAGTGGAAACATACTATACAAATTGTTCCACACATAATTTTTGTTTTTATTTTTCCTTAATATATTTTGAAGTGTATTCCATACCTGTGTATAAAGATCTACTCCATTTTAATGATTGTGTAATATTCCATTACACATTCGTAATATTTTATTGAACCCATCCTCTCTTAGTAGATATGTAACTCCTTTCAATATTCTCTACTATGCTGCAATGAAGGATTTCCTACTTCTGTCATCTTATAGTTGTACAACTGTAGAATGAAGTTCTAGAAGTGGCATGTACAGGTCAAAAGGCACTCACATGTGTAATATACATCAATGCTTGCAAATGGGTCTCCATGGAGTTACCACTCCCACTATCACTCTGGAAGAATATCTATTTCCCATGCCCCCTCTAATAGTGTTAGCAAACATTTTCATATCTTGCAGTTTAATAGGTGAAAAGTGATGTCCTAGTGATGTTTCCATTTGCATTATCTTATTAGGAGTAAGGTTGGACATTTATTCATATGTTTGAGCCACTTCTACTTCCTCCACCTTAAACTATTAGTTTTTTTTACCTTTGCCCATTTTTCTATAGGCTTGTTGCTCTTCTACTGAATTATAGGACCTCTTCATATACTAGGGACATCAGCAAGTCAGTGATAAGAATTGCTGTGCAAACTGCTATGCAAAAAAATCCAATTTTTTTCTCATTTTTTGTCTTTTGACTTTGATTATGTAAATTTTGCCTTATAGACTTTTTTTTTAAAGATTTTATTTATTTATTTGACAGAGAGAGAGAGAGATCACAAGTAGGCAGAGAGGCAGGCAGAGAGAGAGGGGGAAGCAGGCTCCCCACTGAGCAGGGAGCCCAATGCGGGACTCGATCCCAGGACCCTGAGATCATGACCTGAGTTGAAGGCAGAGGCTTTAACCCACTGAGCCACCCAGGCGCCCACCTTATAGACATTTTTTAGTTTCATTTATTTAAATACATGAACGATATTTCTCTTCAGCTTCTGGGTTTTGTGTCACACTTAAGTCTTTCCCACCAAGATGAGTTTTTAAAAATTCTTCTATAATTTTTTTAATACTTTCATTTTTCTTATTGAGGTATAATTGACATACAACATTATGTTTCTTTCAGGTATAAAATGATTCAGTATTTGTATATATTGTGAAATGATCACAATAAGTCTATTTAATATCCATCGCCATACATAGATACAGAATTATTTTTGGGACCAGAACTTTAAGACCTACTCTCTTAGCAACTTTCAAATATACAATATAATGGGTGCCTGGGTGGCTCAATGGGTTAAAGCCTCTGCCTTCAGCTCAGGTCATGATCTCAGGGTCCTGGGATCGAGCCCCGCATCAGGCTCTCTGCTCAGCAGGGAGCCTGCTTCCCCCTCTCTCTCTGCCTGCCTCTCTGCCTACTTGTGATCTCTCTCCTCTCTGTCAAATAAATAAATAAAATCCTAAAAAAAAATATATATATATACAATATAGTATTATTAATTATAGTTTCCATACCGTACATTATATCCCTAGGACGTAATAAATCCTTATTTATTTTATAAATAGAAAAAAATATATTCTATCTTTTTTCTCCCCCCACCACAACCCTTCTTACCAACCTCCCCACAACTTTTTGCCTCAGGCAACCACCAATCTGTTCTTTATATCTATGAACTTGGTTTCTTTTCAAGTACTTTTATGATTTCATTGATCAAGTTTAAGTTGCTCCATTGTGAACTCACTTTTAGTATAATGATGTGTCCCAACCCCATTTGTTGAATTATCCACCTTTTCTCCGCTGATTAAAAATACTTACCTTTTTATATTATAAAAAGTAACAGTTAATATTTTCTTAATTTTATAAGTATTTTAGGACAAAAACAACTATATCTTCATGTTTTAAGATATTTCCTTATGGGACAATCCAACTAGAAGATATAACAATTGGAAATATTTATGCACTCAACATAGGAGCATCCAAATACATAAAACAGTTAACAACAAACTAAAAGGAACTAATTGATAATAATAAATAATAGTAGGAGAACTTAACACCCTACTTACATCAATGGGCAGATCATTTAAACAGAAAATCAACAAGGAAACAATGGCTTTGAATGACACACCGGACCAGATGGATTTAACAGATACATTCAGAACACTTCCTCCTAAAACAGCAGGATACACATACTTTTCAGGTGGATATGGAACATTCTCCAGAATAGATCATACATTAGCCTACAAAACCAGCCTCAACAAATTCAAGAAAATCAAACTCATACCATGCGTCTTTTCTGACCACAATACTGTGAAACTAGAAGTCAACCACAAGAAAAAAAACTGGAAGGAACACAAATACATGGAGGTTAAATTACATGCTAATAAACAATGAATGGGCCAACCAGTAAATCAAAAAAGAAATTAAAAAGTACATGGAAACAAATTAAAATGCAAACACAACAGTCCAAGACCTTTGGGATGTAGCGAAAGCAGTCCTAACAGGGAAATTTATAGCAATAGAGGTCTACCTCAAGAAGCAAGAAAAATCTCAAAAATCAACCCAACCTTACACCTAAAGGATCTAAAGAAAAGAGAATAACAAGTGAACCTAAAGCCAGCAGAAGGAAGGAGACAACAAGAATTAGAGAAGAAATAAGTGATACAGAAACTAAAAAACAATAGAAGAGATCAATGCAACCAGGAGCTGGATCTTTAAAAAAAAAAAAAAATCAATAAAATTGATAAACATCTAGCCGGACTTATCAAGAAGAAAAAAGAAAGGACCCAAATAAATAAAATCACAAATGAGAGAAGAGAAATAACAACCAACACCACAAAAATACAATAAGAGAATATTATGAAAAACTATATGCCAACAAATTGGACAGCCCAGAAGAAATGGATAAATTCCTAGGAACAAATAAACTACTATAACTGAAGCAGGAATAGAAAATTTGAATAGACTGATAACCAGCAGAGAAATTGAGTCAGTAATCAAAAAATTCCCAAAAAACAGAAGTCCAGGATCAGACGGCTTCACAAGTGAATTCCATCAAACATTTAAAGAAGAACTAATAGCTAATACCTATTCCTCCCAAACTTTTTCCAAAAATATATGAGGAAAGAAAACTTCTAAATTCATTCTATGAAGCCAGAATTACTCTAATACCAAAATCAGATAAAGATAACACAAAAAAAAGAATTATAGACTAATATCTCTGATGAACATATATCCAAAAATCCTCAATAAAATATCAGCAAACAGAACCCAAAAATATTTTTTTTTAATCATTCACCACCATCAAGTGGGATTTATTCATGGGTTGCAAAGGTATCAATCAACACGATATATCACATTAATAAAAGAAAGGTTAAGAACCATATGATCATTTAAATCGATGCAGAAAAAGCATTTGACAAAGTACAACATCGATTCATGATAAAAACCCTCAACAAAGTAACGTTAGAAGGAACATACCTCAACATATTAAAGGCCATATATGAAAAATTCACAGCTAACATCATTTATGAAAAACTCACAGCTAATATCATTTTCAATGGGGAAAAATTGAGAGCTTTTTCTACAAGGAATAAGAAGAATGTCCACTCTCACCACTTCGATTCAACATAATACTAGAAGTCCTAGCTATAGCAATCAGACAAAAAGAAGTGAGTGTCATCGAGATTGGCAAATAAAAAGTGAAACTCACTATTTGCAGCTGACATGATATCTAGAAAATCTATATCTATATCTATATCTAGAAAATCTGAAAGACTCCACCAAAAGTGCTAGAATTGATAAATGAATTCAGCAAAGTCACAGGACAAAAAATCAATATACAGAAATCTGTTGCATTTCTATGCACCAATACTGAAGCAGCAGAAAGAGAAATTAAGAAAACATCCCATTTACAATTGCACCAAAAATAAGATACCTAGGAATAAACCTAACCAAAGAAGTGAAAGACCTGTACTCTGAAAACTATAAAACACTGATGAAAAAAATTGAAGATGACACTAAGAAATGCAAAGACATTCCATGCTCCTGAATTGGAAGAACAAATATTGTTCAAATGTCTATGCTACCCAAAGCCATCTACACATTTAATGCAATCCCTATCAAAATACCAACAGCATTTTTCATGGAACTCGAAAATTCTAAAATTTGTATGGAATCATAAAAGACTCCAAATAGCCAAAGCAACCTTGAAAAAGCAAAGCAAAGCTGGAGACATCACAATACTGGACCTCAAGCTATATTAAAAAGCTGTTGTAATCAAAACAGTATGGTACTGACACAAAAACAGACACATGGATCAATAGAACAAAACAGAACACCCAGAAATGGACCCACAACTATATAGTTAATTAAGCTTCAACAAAGCAGGAAAGAAATCCAATGGGAAAAGGACTGTCTCTTCAACAAATGGTATTGGGAAAACTGGAAAGCACCATGCAAAAGAAACTGGACTACTGGGACGCCTGGGTGGCTCAGTCGGTTAAGCAGCTGCCTTTGGCTCAGGTCATGATCCCAGGGTCCTGGGATCGAGTCCCACATCTGGCTCCTTGCTTGGCAGGGAGCCTGCTTCTCCCTCTGCCTGCTGCTCCCCCTGATTGTGCCCTCTCTCTCTCTCTCTCTCTGACAAATAAATAAATAAAATCTTAAAAAAAAAAATCTGAACTACTTTCTTATGCCACACAAAAAAATAAAATAAAAATGGATTAAAGACTTAAATATGAGGCCTGAAACCATAAAAATCCTAGAAGAGAACACAGGCAGTAACTTCTTTGACAGCAGTCATAGTAACTTTTTTCTAGATAGGCTCCCTGAGGCAAAGGAAACAAAAGCAAAAATGAACTATTCTGACCACATCAAAATAAACAGTTCCTGCACAGCAGAGGAAACCATCAACAAAACGAAAAGGCAATCTTTGGAATGAGAGAAGATATTTGCAAGTGCATATCTGATAAAGGGTTAGTATATAAAATATATTAAAAACTTATAAAATTCAATACCCAAAGGACAAATTAAAATGGGCAATTAAAAAAAAATTAAAGGACAATTAAAAATGGACAGAAGGGGCGCCTGGGTGGCTCAGTGGGTTAAAGCCTCTGCCTTCAGCTCAGGTCATGATCTCAGGGTCCTGGGATCAAGTCCTACATCAGGCTCCCTGCTCAGTGGGGAGCCTGCTTCTCCCTCTGCCTCTGCCCTCTGTCTCTCTATCTCTCATGAATAAATAAATAAAATCTTAAAAAAAAAAATGGACAGAAGACATGAACAGACATTTCTCCAAAGAAGACACCCAGAATACAAACAAACACATGAAAAGATATTCATCATCAGGGAAATACAAATCAAAACTACAATGAAAAAAAAGAAAAAGAAAAAAAACTACAATGAGATATCACCTCATACCTCTCAGAATGGCTAAAATCAAAGACACAAGAAACAGCAAGTTTTGAGGATATGGAGAAAAAGGAACCCTTGTGCGCTGTTGGCGGGAATGCAAACTGGTACAGCCATTCTGGAAAACAGTATGGAGGTTCCTCAAAAAGTTAAAAACCTAACTACCCTATGATCCAGCAAACACTAATGGGTATTTACCCAAAGAATCGAAAAACACTAATTCAAAAGAATACTTTCACCCCTATGTTTATAGCAGCATTATCTACAATAGCCAAGGTATGGAAGCAGCCCTAGTGTCCATCACTTGATGAACAGATAAAAAAGAGGTGATATATATGTGGTAGAATATTACTCAGCTGCAAAAAAAGAATGAGGGGCACCTGGGTGGCTCAGTCAGTTAAGTGGCTGCCTTCGGCTGAGGTCATGGTCCCAGGATCCTGGGATTAAGCCCCACATTGGGCTCCCTGCTCAGCGGTAAGTCTGCTTCTCCTTCTCCCACTCCCCCTGCTTGTGTTCCCTGTCTCTCTCTGTCAAATAAGTAAATTAAAAAAAAAAAAAAAAGAATGAAATCTTGCCATTTGCAATGACGTGGATGGAGCTAGAGAGTATAATGCTAAGCAAAATAAGCCAGTCAGAGAAAGACAAATACCAAATGGTCTCACTCATATGTGGAATTTAAGAAACAAAACAGAGAGAGAGAGAGAAATCATGAAACAGCCTCTTAACTATAGCGAACAAACTTTCGGTTACCAGAGGGGAGGTAAGTGAAGTGATGGTTAAATAGGTAATAGGGATTAAGGAGGGCACTTGTCATGATCACCAGAGGATGTATGGAATTACTGAGTCATTACATTGTACACCTAAAACTAATATAACACCTTACATTAATTACTGGAATTAAAATAAAAACTTTAAGAAAAAATTTAAGAAGATATTTTCTTATTACATTAAAACATGTAAACTATACCACAAGGTTCAATATCCTAACTTGGCATTTCTTCGCTTTTAAAATACACTAGGAACCTTAAACGGGAAACTGGCCAAGATTTTTCTTACCTGTGAGAGGCCCCTAAGAAATAAGGCCAGTTACCTGGCAGCTCCATCTATATAAGACCCCTAAATTCCTCTCTTCCTCCAGAGACTTTCAAACAAAGATCAAGACATTCGTGTCACAAAGGCAATGGCGATGGTGATCTCAGAGCCAATGATGGCATATAGAGGATTGAAGGGGGCCATTAGGACATGTAAACTGCTTACTATTACATCAAAGACTCGAAAGTCCTCAGAAGTCACTGACAGCACAAAGGAGAGAAGTTTCTGCCAAGCAAAAAAGAGCCTGACAGAGAAAGTGTTCCACCCACTCCCCAGCAACTGGATGGGCAAGGGGAGAGGTGGGTGAGGGCGGTGGGGATGGGGGGTGGGTGTAAGTAGACAGAGCTTTTTGTTTGTTGGAGGTTGCTTGCGATTTGGGGCAAATTTTTTGGTCTTGGTTTTTTATTTTGCCGTTTGTTCCATGAAGTGGGTTCTGCACCTGAATGTCTTTCTTATTACCCTGAGTTGTTTTGATTGGATCCCAAGATGCTTCCCCAGGGTATGTTTTGGGAAAGAGCTCAGAATAGTTACATTGGATCTAGTTCTCCTGATTATTAAGTGACAAGGATAAGATAAGCTTGCTTTTTATTTTTTGCTCCCTTGAATCTGAAACAAGTTTACTGCCAGAAATGGATGCAGATAAAAATATATTTAAGTGATTAGGACTTGGAATCGCCCACAGAAAAGATTCTCCTACTTAATGTCAGAACGCAAAACAAGTATGTTGGTGTTTCTGTAATGGATGTTCAGCTGAATTATGTCCGTTCCCCATGGGGGTAGGTGGGTAAAGAAAACAGGATAAATACTCCAGTTCCTCCACCCTCAGGAGCAGTTAACGTATATGAGACATGGGTGAACAAAAACAAACAATGCCCCAACCTCCTCTAGCTTACAGTCTAGGGCCTCTTAGGACAGAGGCAGAGAGAAGAAATGCCTTTCATTTCTCATAATGCAATAACTAGAAGGGACATTAAAGAATATACATCAGAATGGGCTCATTTTTATAAATGAGAAAATTAGTACCATCCCAAACTCATTCATGAGAGTGAGGAGGCTCCCTACTGAGTGCTCTGTGTGGAATATTCATTTACCTCCCATCGCAACCATATGGAGTAGACAACGTAGTTATGCCCATTTTCAGTTCAGTCACTGGGTTGTCAATAAATAATTGATGAATGAATGAAGAATTCTAATGCACTTATTCTATTGTTACATTTTTGCTATGCTCTTTCCCCAGAAGCTCTCCTGACAGGTCATCAATTCCCCTCCAAACCTAGTGCTTTTCTGGGGTTCCCCGTCTCTGTAAATGGCGCACCTTGCATCATTGGCACAAGCCAGAAACCGAGGAGTCTCCTTAACATCTCCCTCTCTCCACTTACCTTTCGAATCCTTCACCAGGTCCCATTGGCTTTAACTTCTAAGATTCTGATGAGCGCTGGGTGTTATACAAAGCTAATGAATCGCCGAAAACTACATAAAAAACTAATGATGTACTACATGTTGGCTAATTGAATGTAATAAAAAAAATAAAATAATAAAATCACCTAAGGACAAAAAATAAAATAATAAAATAAAATAAATAAAATTCTCCTGAATCCATCCACATTCTTACACCCCCACCAGCTCTCCCCTCATCCAAACTGCTATCGTCTCTTACCTAATGACCACAGCTACCTCCTACCTATGTCCTCGCATGCATTCTAGGCTCCCTTCAGTCTGCCTTCCAGTGCCTTCCAGCAAGGGTGCCTTTTCGAAAGACAAGTGTTTTCATTCTCTTCCTCTTCCTTTTCCTTTCCTTCCTGAACAGAAGAGGCCCAAAGCCACTACATGGAACAAAGCCCAGCATACACTCCAGCTTGAGATCTAAGAAGTTGCCTAAATAGGGACCTCCAGGATGCAAGATATACTAACACAGGTACATAGGACCCAAACCAACTGCACTCTGATCTCTAACCCACCAGACTGGGGATTAAATATCACGGATTTCAGTAGCAAAGGAACCCTCTGACAAGGGTCTCAGAGAAGAGAATGCAGAACCCAGCAATGAAGCAAAATCTCTCCAGACCTGGTTTTCAGCCTCAGCTCCCATGTCATCCGTAGCACCACATCTTGTTTTTCGCTTCTTGCCCTTCCTGCTGAGCTCTTTGAAGACAATCTTACCATCATCTTTTCATTCATCACAGAGTCAACAAAGCCCACAGTAGGCAGCTACACCTGTCCTCTGCCCAGCCCCATGCACAGATATTAGAAGATTACTGAATTAACACTTATATAGTTTATATTCTCAAGGCCTTAGTCATGGGAGAGGGCTGGTGAAGGAGGCAATATACACACCCTCTTTTATGTTTTCAAATACTAAAGGATTATCTGGAGGAATAAGCAGGAAACTGATGACAATGGCTGCCTCAAGGAGTGGAACTGCCGGGCTGGAGAACAGACATCATTCAGCTGAACATCCATTACACAAAAACCAACGTTCTGTCCTGTGGAAAACTGTCAGTCAACATTTGCGACATTTGCATTGCAAGCCATAAAGACAACTCTGGCTGATTTAAGTGGGAAGGGAGATTGTTAGGATGGTGGATGGCTTAGATACTGCCCAAATCAGACTTGGGAGACTAAAAAGTCAAGGACGGTGTCCCTAAACAATTCTACCTTCTTCAGTGAGGAGCAGGAAGGAAGGAAGGGAGAATCCTTTGCCTCGGAAGGAAAGAAGAGTCCTCCAACACTGCACAGGGGCTCAGGATCTAAGCAGCCGAAATGAATTACAGCTTAGTAATTACACTTGCAGGTATATATTCAAAAGCACTGAAGGCAAGAACTCAGTTATTTATACCAATGTGCATAGCAGCATTACCACAATAGCCAAAAGGTAGAAACAACCGAAATGTCCATTGATAGAAGAATGGAGAAACAAAATGTGGTGTCTACATACCATGGAATATCATTCAATCTTAAAGAGAAATGAAATTCTGATACCTGCTAGAACACAGATGAATCTTGAAGACCCACTAAGTGAAATAAGCCAGTCACAAAAGGACAAATACTGTATGATTCCTGCTTTATAAGTAGTTGAATTCTCAGAGGCAGAAGGTAGAATGATGGTTACCAAGGGATGGAGAGAGGAAGAGGAAATCATTTTTTAATGGGTACAGAGTTTTTGTTGGAGATGCTCAAAAAGATGTTGGTATAGTTGGTGGTGATTATTACCCAACCTTATGAATGTACTTAATGCCACTGAATTGTATATTTACAAATGATTAAAATTATCAATAGTACGTATTTTTTTTACCACAATAATAAAAAGGGGATTGCAAACACCCACAACACTCATTTTCCCCTGTAGGTTCTTCTATGCATTTATATTCATGGGCATGTATTACCTATTTTTTAATGCATTTTTAATGCATTTATATTCATGGGCATGTATTACCAGATTTTTTAAATCAAGGGATTTATACAGTTATAGGATGTGCTTTCAACTATGCAAAAGTGGGTCTACTGTATCTTAGAAATGGTAAATTATTGAGAAAAAAAACTGCAAAAGCCAAAAACTGCATCTGTGTGTAAATATATTCATCGATGTAAATAAATTCACTCATTGCTGTTGCTCCCACAGACGCAAAGAACAGATTTTCTCCCCTTCTTCCCTCTCCTCAGAGCCCAACCCGTTTCCTGTCACACGCATCAAGAATTTCATAATTCTAGCAATCTCTCGTCCAAAAAAAAATTCTTGGCACAAGATTTATCATTTCTCAAATCATAATGCAAATTATATTTTTAATGCCTGGAGTATTAATTCGAGAATGTGAACAATAATTGCAGGACTGTCACAAAAAGACTTCAAGTCTTTTTTTTTTTTCCTCCCTAAAATAGAGAACAATGGAGGATGTGGGAGCTGTGACTGGCTGGGGAGTGCAGACAGCCAAAATGGATTTCCAGTAGCATTCAGGTGATTCACAAAGGATCAGGTTAGTCAGCCTCTAGTTCTTGGCTCACACTTTACACCATGATACTATAATATTCTTCCAAGATAGCAGAAGTACGCAAGTCAAAATAACTTACCGACAAATCTTGAGAAGCCTGGTGTGTGCCCAGCACTGTAGCTTCAAGTCTTTATTCTGCCAAATCTATGATGTCAAACAGAAAAGGGAAATTGTCCAGCTCTGCAGTGTCCCACGTTGAACTTCCTGAGAACAGGAAACACGTTTTGTTTATCACCCAATGCCTGACACACAGTAAGCGCTTAAAAGATGTTTGAAGTGATGCCTGAAGGAGGAAATGACGATTCCAGAGCACTTGTCTCCAAAGCCGATATGGCAAATAATCGATGGCCTCGCCGCTATAGACTGACCGCAAGCCGATCATCGGCCCAAGTCTAGCTGTGATCTGCTGAGCAGTGGCCAGGAAATTAGGGACTTCACTCATCCCAGAAGCACTGATTAAATGGCTACTCTATTGTAGACACTGTACCAAACTCTGAGGGTACAAAGGAAAAGGAGATGCTGCCCCTGCATTTTGGCTGCTTTGGTTGATTTCAGGCTAGAGGGGAGACCAACATGTCTGCTGACAATTACAGTGCAGAGTGGGAAGCGCTGTCTACATCAGAGGCAGTGGGAGCCCAGCAGAGGGAACAATGATGGGGGCGCCACTGGAGAGCAGGAATTTCAAACCAAGCCAGGACGGGCAGCCCGTGGTGGAGGAGGGAATAGCAGGAGCAGGAGCGATGCTCAGGAAGTGCCCAGAGAGCAGGCCCGGAAGGAACATCACAGGGAAAGGGGGCTGGACAGGCAGGAGCCAGGAAGAGAGCTGGAGGAGTTGGAAAATGAAAAAGATAAATGCGGCAGCGGGTAGGGGAGGGAGGTGGTGGCTAAAGACAACGTGCCCTCTCTGTTTTCCCTGGAAGAACTCTAGAAGGAGGTTGGGCGGGTTGGCTGGCTGTTTGGGGCTGGGAGGTTGGGGGTGAGAGCAGTGAGAGAAGGCTGGGGACCGCGGAGGCTTTACTGGAACCGAGAGGAGCGTCTGTAAGAAGAAAGGAGTTGGACTCCACTGTCCTCCTGCCTTTGGGACAGCAACAGCGTTGCTCTGAGGAGGTTTCTGACTCACTGGCCTCTGTCCCCACGGCAGCAGGTAGGGCTTGTAACTTCAGCCCACGCTGGAGCCAAAAGAGGTTGGGTCGTGTGGGAAGGAGGTCAGGATCCACGATTCTTTTCTAATCCAGAATTTCCAGTTCTGCTTCTTGCATTCAGGTTCCTCATCTGTCAGGTGAGTGGAAGGACCAGGTATCTGAAGTCCATTCCAGTCCTGAGAGTCTCTGACTCCTTGACTCGGGATCCATTCCAGTTATAGAGATATATGGTGCTGTGGGCTGAATTACGTCCTCCAAAATTCATATGTTGAAGCCCTAACTTAGCACCTCAGAATGTGGCTGCATTTGGAGGCCTTTAAAGAGAGCATTAAGGCTGAACAAGTCATACGAGGGGTCCTACTCCAGGCTGATTCATCCTTTTAGGGAAAGGAAATTTGGATATACAGAGAGACACCAGGAACACAGAGACGCACAGAGAAAAGGCCACGTGAGGAGACAGCAAGAAGGCTACTATTTGCAACCTGAAGAGAGAGGCCTTGGGAGAACCTAAACCTGACACCACCTTGACCTTGGACTTCCAGCCCTCAGAACTATAAGAAAATAAATTTCTGTTGTTCAAGCCACCAGTCTGTGATATTTTGCTATGGCAGCCCTAGCAAACTAATACATATGGTAACAGACCAACTGTTGAAAGGTTAAATTGTCCAGGAAGAGGGCTTTCTCAAGCAAAACAGCCTCTGGTTCTTCTGACATTCGGCCAGTTCGCCTGGGGCCCTCTGCCATGACTAATAAGATGCAATTCAATATAACAAGCATTTACGGAATGCCAGCCATAAAGAGAGGCACTGGCAGTACATGCCTAATTCTCCAAGGTCTTGGAATTAAGAGGGGATGGAGAAAGGTCAATCAAAAATCTAACACCAGCCAAAAAACCTAAATCTCTCCTTTCTCCATATGTGACCTCCATCTTCAACAACTGATGGATTCTCCTCACCTGGGGCTAGCCCAGTCTCTCCTAGAGGTACTAATCAGCCACAAGTAGTAAGCATGATAAGAAAGAAAAGTATAGAAATCCACAAACTTGGATTAGCCATTGCTACAGAAGAGAAGCTGAGACAGCTCCCAGGCAGGGACTCCTCTGCTCAAAGGGAGAAGACAATTCAGGGAGGGAAGGGATGTAGAAAACTTGCTGGCATTTGTAATCACTAAGGCAGAAATCTGCTGAATGGGAAAGAACCGGCTGAAAGTATGTACATAGTTTTCTCAGATGTGCCTAGAAAAGTGTGTAGAAGAGAGAAATCTCACATCTGAGCTCTTTCTTTGGATAAAAATATGTTAGAAAAGGGGTGCCTGGGTGGCTCAGTTGGTTAAGTGTCTGCCTTCGGCTCAGGTCATGATCTCAGCATCCTGGGATAGAGCCCCACATTGGGCTCCCTGCTCAGCGGGGAATCTGCTTCTCCCTTTCCCTCCGCCTGCTTCTGCGCTTGCTGTCTCTTTCCCTCTCTGTCAAATAAATAAAATCCTTAAAAAAATACGTTGGAATGGAAGCAAAGAGGACTGGAAAGTGACAGGAAGTAAAGAAAGATCTGGAGCTTGTTTTATTTTTATAATTAATATCTGGTTAGAGATGAAGCTCTTTAGAAGCCATCGATAACTTTTGAATGAGAACACAGAGGCTAAATAGACAATCTCAGCATCCTAAAAAGCAAAATTGCACACATCACCCTGAAGGCCCCCAGCGTATCCACTGGGAACCTAAGCTCTACCAGGATCTCAGGAAGGTGACCCTCCTCATGAGAGCCCAGAGCTCTCACTTTTCAAGTGACAAAGATCTTAGCTCAATTCCTGGAGCCTGGTCCTTGCAAAAGAGCAGAGTATGAAGATTCTTGTTTCTAAATGTTCCTTTTGAAATTCTCTCTTTATATCCTTCCCCATCAGAGAAGGACAGATGCTATTCTTCCAGGTCCTCTCTCCTTTCTCAAGAAAAGCTAGCAGTTGCTTCCAGGACCTGGCTGTGCAGACTCCACCCTCGCCCCGCAGCCTGGGCCAGGACCTTGGGCTAAGTCTTCAGAGCGCTCAGCAACCCTAAACCAAACTGCACCCACTCCCATCGCTGGCCTGCAGCCCCAGGCAGGAAGGGTTCATCTGCCTGAAACTGCCATATACTCTGACCAAGCTCGTTACCTGGGCTAGGCAACAGCAACTGGGCATTGGGAGGTTCTGGGGACAATCATCTTAGAGAATCAGAAGCAGAGTCTGAGATGGGCATAAATGTGAAGCTGGCATTGCAGTCAAATGCTCTACCACTGAGCTATGCCCCCATGAAGCTGGTGTTTGGACCTGAAGGAAACCTGATTGTTAAAGGAACATAAAGCAGACGCCATGTGTTGTAGAAGGAAGAACACTGGACTAGGAGTCTCTAGGGTCTATCTCCATCGTTGCTGTGTGACCTTGGACAAGTCACCTAACTTCTCTGGACCTCTGTTTTTATCACTAGAAGAAAGCAAGTATCAGAGCAATCTCTAAGTATTTTTCCAGCCCTAAAATTGTCATAGCTTTAGTTTCTTTGGTCATTCTCATTAATAGTCTTAGAAAACAATCTTTAGCCCACATAAGATCCTGACTCTTATCAATAGTAAGCTAATGAAGTGTCACAGATTGGAAATACTATTTTCCGAATTTATAGTAGGTGTTTTTCATTCTTTTTTGGCTGCCCTTCCTGTGTCGAAGCAGCCTCCCACCTTAAGAGGTATTACGGACTGAGCTATATCTCTCCTAACATTGAAGTCTTAACCCCCTAGTACCTTGGAATGTGGTCCTGTTTGGAAACGGGTTGTTGCAGATGTACTTAGTCAAGATGTGGCCATACCGGAGTAGATCAGGCCCCATCCAATGGTGTCCCGATAAGAAGGGGGGCTGTGACTCAGAGACACGCACCCACAGAGAAGGCAGGGTGAGGTCTGGAGTGTGTTGCCTCAAGCCCAGGACCCACCAGAAGCCAGGCAGGGCCCGGAACACACGCTCCCCTCGGGCCTTTGGAGGGAAGCCCTTGATCTCAGACCTCCAGGCTCCAGAAGTGTGGACAGTAAATTCCTGTTGTGGACAGCACCCAGAGCGGGGTTTTTATTAGGACAGTTCTAGCAAACTAACAGAAGAGGTAAACCCACTTGCCACTACGAAGTTAAAAATGCCAGCTGCTCACTTTCCCAGCCATGCCTGGGGTTGGGCAAGGACTTGTGACCTGGGTTCTGCTGACGGGACACCCCTGCACAGCCAGCGAGGCAGGGACTGGGAAATCCAGTCAGACGACACACGGTGGCAGTGGCGGCCACTCCACGCAGCTCCAAGGGCAGTTACAACGGCAGCTGGAGCAGCCAGCTGGACCCTGGAGCACCAGCAGTGACATCCACACCCGAAAGCAAGGGCCCCGGCGTCTCTGTGGCGTGAGCTCTGCAGCCTGGCTTAGGCGGTCCTCTGAGCCTGCTGGCCCTTCCGGGGCCTCCTAAGTTACCCAGTACTTTCTCACAAATTTCCTTTCCAATTCAATTAACCAGAGCAGGTTTCTGTTGCTGGCCTAAAACAGCTCATGACCCAGAGTAGGTCCCTGGTATTTGTCAATATTGAAAAAACTCTGAATTAACATAAGTGGTAATACATAAACCACACAATTTTCTAAAAACAATATACTTGGTGAATATCAAAATAATAATTACTGCCATTTAATGAACATGGGCCATATACTCTGACCAAGCTCGTTACCTGGAACCTCAACACAACGGTGCCCTGCCCTAAGCAGGCCCTCCTGACTTTCACGGATGGGGAAAGCCATGTTTGGAGACTTACCAAGCTATGGAGCAACCAGATGGCAAATACAAGAGCTGAACCCAGGCATTCTGACTATAATACATGTGAACAGAATATTCTGGAACAACACCGCAAATACATTTTTAAAAATGAGATAGCAAGGAAAAAATCCAAACTTTCTGATTCCGAATGAGTTGCAGAACAATATTTTAAGTTTGCTTTGATGTCCATTTGTCTGGGAAAAAGTCACATGTGCCTTTTCCTAAAAGAAGAGAAATGAACTAGACGCCCTCTGCTATTCTGGTAATGGCCTGAGGGAAATTGATGTAAATAGCTCCATAACTTAGGGCACCAATTATTGAGGCAACAGCCAAACTGGGGAATTAATTTATCTGAGAAATTGTGTTGTATCAGCTTGACTTATAAAACCAGATTCATTTTTTAAAGTGTTAGCCATTACAAATTCTGAGATACTTTGTAAAGCTTCCGTTTGGCAAATGAGAACAGTTGGGAAAATAAATACGTACAGGGAAGAGAGCTAAAATAGTTTGTTCCAAAAAGAAATTACAATAACTATGAAAACCAAAGTATCGGAACAAATGTCCATGTTCAAGTTCACCATCAGAATCAAAGCATTGTTTTTGAAAAAGTGTTGATAAGAAGCCCATGGAGCAGGTGACAGTAACAGATATCTGTTGGAGCTTCCAAAGCAAGGATCGGCTAGGTCCGTGGGACCCTGACTTCCTAATCTTAGGGAGAAGCTCTCAAGATTCACTGTGGGAACTAGGTACTTTCCTTTGTGTTCATGGAGAATCGTACCAAGTTCCACTGATTGATCGGTTCCCACACTAAGATTGGAATTAAGCCATCCGCACTCTTTCCGGACTGTCCTGGAGAGGACACGTCACTTCTCTGGGTCTCAGCTTTCTCACACAGTGTGAGGACCACCTGCTTTATCCTGCCTGACCCTTGACTGCTGTCAGGGGAGATTGGAGCTCCTGAAATCCTTGCAAGTTCCCCACACACCTTCTTCCAACAAGGCTCCATTTAGTGCCCAGTTACTTCCTTTCCTATCCTTGCCCCAACCTCTGGACTCAGAAGTATCATGGGGAAGCTGAAGGTTTCGAGGCTCGCCAAGGTAAAGGCTTAAAGTTCAAGGTTCAAATGAGGTTCAGGGAAATCGTTGAACTGAAACATTAAAGCTAAACGTATGATTACTCCATGATCTAGGAATTCTACTGCTAAGTATTATACCCACAAACAGTGTGTGCAATTCTCCTCCAGAAGACGTATGTGCCTACTGGACAAAACCTGGACCAAATCCAAATGTACATCAACAGTACAGAGCATAAACTATGGTATATTCATATATCATTACACAGCAATAAAAATAAATCACTTTTATATTCAACAATATAGATAGATATAACGTTGAGTGATGAGGCTAGATACCAACACGTGTACTGTAGGATTCCATTTATATGAAGTTCAAGAACGGGTAACAAATTTGTGGTGAAAGAGGTCAGAACAGGGGTTACTTCTGGGCGAGAGGGTAGATATTGACTGGGAGGGAATATACAGGAACCTTCTGGAATGCTGTGAATGTCCTAGATATTTGTCCTGTGATTACATGAATATATACATAGGTATAAATTCATATAACTTGCATATTTCTATACATATATCATATTATAAAAAAATTTTAAGGGAGAGGCTTTTGAGAGTCAGGACTTCAGTCTTAAAGTGGTGAGAAATATAGGAGATTTCAGTGAGAGGTGCTCAAGTTGGAGCCTTCAGGCTTCAATGCTCAGCATTCACGACAGCTCAGGATTCAGAGGGTAGAACTGAAATATCTGCAAGCAGATAATGATAATCACTACCATCTGCTAAACCCTTTCTAGGTGCCAGGCTCTAGACCAAGCATTTTGCAAACACAACCTATTTACAACAACTTTATATGGTAGGTCCTGTTATTATCTCCATTTTACAGAATAATGACATGTCTTGCACAAGGTCATACTGCCCTAAGTGGCAAAGTCAGGACACTAACGTAGATCTGTCCAGAATGAAGGGACAGAATGGTGTCAAGATGGGAAAAGAATGGTTTCCAGTCTCCTCTACGCTAAGTCTTTACATTTCTTGGTAAGAGACTAATCAAAACTTCAGAAACAGAAACTCCTCTCCTTCCTTAGCCAACCAAGCAATCAATACGTTAAAATGAAGAATGCTCTAAGGAAACAAATCAGGTCCAGATGGAGTGGCTTCTGCTTTTGTCAGCCAGCACTGTTCCTCCCTTTCCTCTGGAATAGGGATAGAGAGTGACCTAGCAGGGGCCCGTGACTGTCTCTCCCTGAGGTACACGAAGGTCCAGCACTAACACATGGGAGAGGAAGGAGGCAGACCAAGTCACTGAGCAAGGGCCAGAAGCTCCCACGGCCAAAGCCACGGGGCCACCTGCTCCCTGCCTTTCCCATACTTCTTGTGCCACTTTTCTATCCCTTTTGTGAATTTTTTGAATCTCCCTCCCAGGGTCTTTTCAATAAATCCTGTGTTAGGGCACCTGGGTGGCTCACTGGGTTAAGAGACCAACTCAACTTGGGTCATGATCTCAGGGTGGTGCAATCGAACCTCAAGAATAGATTCTTGAGAGTCTCTCTTGAGAGTCTCTCTCTCCCTCTCCATCTCCAACTTGTGTTCTCTCTCTCTCTAAATTAAGTTAATTTAATCTTTAAAAATAAATAAATGAATCCTGTGTTATTTAATAGGACTCTTTGCTACAGTAAAGGAGCCCAGGGACACCTGGGTGGCTCAGGGGGTTAAGTGTTTGCCTTTGGTTCAGGTCGTGATCTCAGGGTCCTGGGATCAAGCCCCACATCGGGCTCTCTGCTCAACAGGGAGCCTGCTTCTCCCTCTCCCTCTGCCCTCAATCTGCTTGTGCTTTCTCTGTCAAATAAATAAATAAAATCTTAAAAAAAAAAAAAAAAAGGAGCCCAATTTGAACCAGCTTATGTGAAAAGAGGAATTCATCAGAAAGACCCATTGAGTCTCACAAATATCAAAGATGGAAACACAACCTCCAGAAGAGAGCAACAGCTTGGAGCCCTGTAGGGAAGGAACCTGGAGGTCTCTCCATGTCACTCCCTCCATTCTTCCAGTGCATCTCCTCTCCTGGTCCCTGCTACCACAGACCAGCCTCCTCTGCTCCTCTAGACACATGGTGGCATGTGACCAGGATTTATACGTTCCATCTCATACACCCAACAAGAAGCCCATCTCTCACCCTTATTTCCAAAATCAAAACTTCAAGGAAAGAACGGATTGGCCAACTTGGATAAAATGGGCCAGACCAAGCAAACACGGCAGGGGGTCAGGATCATGTAGAAATGTGGCAACTCCTACCATAATCATGTGGACGGATGAGGGAGAAGAAACTAGTGGAAAAGAGATGGTGGGTAACAATTTGATGGGCATCCACCACATGGCCTCACGTAAGCAATCCCCTGAAAGCATCAGCTTTGGAGTTAAAAGGACTAGCTCTACCATTTACCAGCCATGTGACGATGGGCAAGCCTCTGCTTTCTCACCGGCAAAGTGAGGGTAATAATACGTACCTCATGGTGTCACTGAGAAGATCAAGCAAGGAAGAATTATGCAAAGCACCTACACCACCACCTGACACACCAAGTCACCAAGTGTGGAATGCTCCTAATTTTATTTTGAAATCAAGGCCATCACAGGAGGACTAAGTGTGCCTTGCATATGAATTGCAATTGCACTGAATTGTTTTTGCTAACATGGAGATTTTCCAATGCTATGCAGCTTGTTAACTTACGGCATTTCACCGGGGCATCTCAGGTTTTCAAAAATTTAACAAAATACAAATGTTACCTTCGTGCTTGTTGCAACAAAGTGAAAACCAAGAGGGTGCTATGCTGCAAGTACCCAGGCTAATCCCTCCCGTTGAGGCAGACAGGAGTAAACATCATCCTTAGGATGTTTGCATTTGTTCACAATTAGCAGTACGTGTGGACAGTTATCAGTGAGAAGCTATAAATAAGAAAGTTCGAAAGAGGCCAAAAAGCTGGTGAGACTATGGGGGGACTTTCTAGTTGTCGGCAAAGGCAGGTGGGAAGTCCCTCTTTCTTTTTGTCTCTTTTCACAGAGCAGAGAGAACAATGTACTATTTCAGGAAATCTTTCTAGGCCTGATTCTGATTTAACACCTTGAACAGTTGGCTTCATGTTATCAGTATCGAGATGGTATTTTCAAAACACCAAGACAACAGATACAGGCTTGGATCACTATGTCAAGGCTTTGGGAAAGCGTGGAGTTAAAAGAAAAGCCCAGTCTCTTGAAGTTTATCAGTTTGACCTATCATGGTTTAGGATTCCCAGCACAGTGAGCAACTGACTTGGGGTTCACTGCGGTATCTGAGAGAACTCCCATTCCCCGAGGCTGAACGAAGAAGGCCAGAGAAAGCGCTCCATCTCTAGTGCTTGCTGGAAATCAGCAATGTGTGTCTAGAGCGTGCATATTTAGAGCAGCATTTTGTTTCTAGAAATGTATAAACGATAACCCACATATAATTAACGTCTCATATGGAATAATTGTTCCTCAGGGAAACACTTTATGTGCAACCTAAAATTTTAGAAAGGACTCGAGTCTTCTTTAAACCATTTTGTATATTTTTAAAATTTTTATTTAAATTCAATTTAATTAACATATACTATATTAGTTTTAAAGGTAGAATTCAGTGATTTATCAATTGCATATAACACCCAGTGCTCATCACACCCCATGTCCTCCTTAATGTCCATCACCCAGTTACCCCATCCCCCTCCCCTCCTCCCCTCCAGCAACCCTCAGTTTGTTTCACAGCATTAAGAGTCTCTTATCGTTTGCCTCCTTCTCTGTTTTCCTCTTATTTTATTTTTCCTTCCCTTCCCCTAGCTTCATCTGCTTTGTTTCTGAAGTCACACATATCAGTGAAATCATATTTCCTCAGGCAAACAAAGAATTTATGTGCAACCTAAAATTTTAGAAAGGACTTGAGTCTTCTTTAAATTAAATCATTTTATTTAAACCATTTTAAATTGAAAAAGTTCTCTTTAGCAACATGAAAAATACAATATGCTCACATGAGAATCATGGAAACCCTCCTAGCAGAGGAAACACCTTTACAACAGTCCTGCAAATGATCATCTGGCCTCTCGCTTAATACTTTGAGATGAGCTATTCACCAGCTTATGTGTGTTCCTGCCATCATTTGCCTTGTTTATATTTATACTCATTGATACTTATTAAGATTTGAAGCAAAGCAGAATCAGCCTGTCTTTCAAACTAAAATATCCTTTCAAAGATAGGACAATGCTCATCATGCCCACCTTTATCTCCTTTCTACCCAGCTAAACTTTGGCAATACTCTCAACAAGACGTTTTTTCCCAGACACTTTAACATCTTGAACACCTTCCTCTAACTTGTTACCATCTCTCATGAAACTGCGTATTGAGAACTGAACTGAACAACATAGCACAAAATATGGAGGAATTTTTGGTTATGGGATGTAGCTGATGGCTTCCAAGGTGGCATGAGCTTTCTTTAGAATTCACATCACATCACTGACTATTGCTTTGAAAACATCAGAAAATGAACTACTGCTTTCTCTAAGATGCTTTTCACTTGCATTTCACTTACATTATTTCTATTTTCCTTTAAAGCTACACTTATAGAAGTAGTTAGAGGCCAGCATTGACCTCAAACCAAATTGATTGTAAAGGTGATGATTGCTGATGCTGGTCAGGAAATGGGTCTGTTGTTGGCAAGCAGAAAGGTCACTAGAGGGCTTTTATAGCAGTAAACTAAAGAAAATGACTTAAAACTGGGCATTCTCTAGGAGAAAGAGGGAGAATAAGAAATGATGTGGGCAGCAGTTTCCTACACTGGAGAAAGATAACGAGCCATGAAAAGAGGGAAAGTCACACAAAATTACATTTTTTTGTGTTAATTAGGTGGCACACCATGCCAAAGATTGGATAAAATGGAAAAGAATGAAAAGCAACATGCCATTTCTGAAGCTAACCCGCTGATTTAAGGTGGGGGGCAGTCCAGTCACCTGCTCACCCAGAAGGTTTGCTGAAGGGGAGTTGCAATTAGGCAGACTGGTTTCGTAATCAGCCTCTGAACAATGTGGCTGACATAATTCTGTGAATGATGTACAGGGAGAACTGTGTTCCTAGAAATGGTCTCCAATTTTTAAAAAATCTCAAAACATTCTCATTCCTTTTTTCTACTTCTCTTTGAATATATCTCAGCTACAGTTGGTGAAATGGTAGGTAGAAGGATAAGAACCACTCTTCAGGGAACAATAACTGACAAAACATGAGCGTACGGCCTGAAAGCCTGAAAAACTGTTGTTAAATGATAGTTGGATATCGAGTACTTCCCAGTGATGATGTTATAGACCGAATGCTTGTGTCCATCCCCACAAAATTTCATGTGTTGAATCCTGACCCCATTGTGATGGTGTTGGGAGGTGGGGACTTTAAGAGGTGATGAGGTCATGAAGCTGGAGCCATCATGAATGGGATTAGCGCCCTCATACAAGAAGCACCACAGAGCCTCCTGCCAAGTGAAGACACTGAAAGAACTAGGAACCAGGAAGCAAGCCCTCACCAGACCCTGACTCTGCCAGCACCCTGATCTTGGACTTCCCAGCCTCCAGAACTGTGACATATAAATATTTGTTGTTTAAGCCACCCAGTTTGTGGAACTTTTGTTAGAGCAGCCCAAACTGATGAAGACACATGACAACCTAGTGTGCTGTGGATATGTTCCAGAAGAGAACCATGAGGCCTGTATTCTCACCACAGCCACACCCCTCAGAAATAAAGACAGTGTCTCTTGTATGGTGAGAGTAGATTCTGGTTAGTGGAACTTCACGTGAACTTCCTCAAGTTTGGGAATACCTTTGCCCTCTCCCCACACACACTCAAAACCACTGTTTAACACTCCTGGGAATAATTAAAGTTTAAGAACATCTGTACCTGAGTGATTTCAAGAAGTATAACCATAGAGCCCACTATTTGACATGGATACCAAGCATGAACTATATGCTCTGTATCTGCTCTGAGAATTTCTTGACAGTTACTGTCTTCTCTTACCATTTTCCATCCCAAATATCACCACTCTGTCACTTTCTATCAGCTTTCAGTCACTTCCACTCTCCTCTGGGTCTCATCTGGCTGTCTGCCTATATCACAGACCATCACCTGAAATTTTCTGTTCCCCCACAGACCCTATAATGTTAAACACAGGTGTCCCTAGCTATATTTCTGAAGCCATGGATTTCAACCCCAGCTGCACATCAGAATCACTTGGAAAGCTTTTTAAAAATACAAATGCCAGGGGAGGAATTAAGGCAGAGGAGTAGGGAGACCCTCAGTTTGTCTTTTTCCTCAAATACAAGTAGATAGTTATCAAATCATTCTGAACACCTTAGAAATCCATCAGAGATCTGAGAAAACAAATGCTGAAGTCTACAAGTAGAAAAGCAACCACTGTTTGGAATGTAGGAGGTGCAAGGACTTGAATCTGGTGTGACATACCTGAGGATACAGTGGTGGAAGGGATCCAGCTTAAGGAGGATACTGCAAAGTATTGTAAGTAGCAGTGCACAAAATTGGAACTTTTAGAAATGTGTTACAGTGGTGGATGTCCCTGGCTTAAAGGTGCTCAGGTGGCGAAGCAGGGAAGAATTCCAAGTGTGACAGGGTGGTCTTAGGATCCCTAGGGTCGCAAAAAGAGTGGGTGGCACCTGAGTGAGGCAGAGTTCCCAGGCATAGGAGCAGGGAAGCTGGGTGAGAACAGTGAGTCTAGGTACTGGCTCTCTGCTCTGTGTTGCCATTAACTGTGAACCACTGTGCATTCATGCCACCAGTTTACTAGGACAAGTCCAGCAAAAGGACCTTCTGTATGGTGAGGTCCCCCTTCCCCCCCTTACCCAGAGAGGAACAATGTGAGTCCATGCCACAGAAGTCCATAAAATTTGGAGTTTTGTAACTCAGTCGTGTGCCAGAGATGAAAATTCTCAGTCACAGGCAGGGTGAACACAGAAACCAGGAAGGCAGTAATATTGATTGCTTTTCTGTGAGGGCTCACTGAAGAGTAGGGGCAGGAATTATCAGCTCTAGGAATAGAGAGCAGGGGGCAACCTTGTTCATCCCACACATCAGTGCTGGAAGCCTTCAGGGAGCAAAACAGCACCACCTAGTGGAGCCTGGAGCCACATATGACAAGCCCTGCCTCCCTGTGCACTGCAGGCACATTTCCACTAGAGCAAGTGTAGCTAAAAATCACTGGAACAGACCCCTCCCCCAGAAGACCAGCACAAACAACTCACTCTCACCAAGTTTACTGATCATAAAGGGCTGCGAAGCTTCAGCTCTTGCAGAAAACAGTATATAGCATTCTTTGTATTTTTATTCGTTAGTCTTTTAGTATCATTTTTTCAGTTATTTTATTTTTTCAATTTTTAATTTTTAATTTTTATTTTTATATATACTTTATATTTTTTATTTTTTGTTTCCTTTCATTGTATTTTATTTTATTTATATATATATATATAATTTTCTTTCTTTCTTATTTTGGGATCTAGTTTCTTTAAAAAAGTAGACCAAAACACACCCAGAATCTAGTTTCTTTCTTTTCCTGTTGCTGTTGGTGGTGGTGGTGGTGGTGGTGGTTTTGTTATTTTTTTCTCTTCCTTTCTTCTTTCCTTTTCTGAACAAAATGATGAGATGGAGAAATTCACTCCAAAAAACAAACATGGGGTAGTACTCACTGCCAGGGATTTAATCAATATGGATGTAAGTAAGCTGTCTGAACTAGAATTTAAAACAACAATTATAAAGATACTACCTGGGCAAGCAAAAAACAGAAGACACTAGAGAATCCCTTACTGTAGAGATAAAAGAACTAAAATCTAGTCAGGCCAAAATTAAAAATTCTATTACCAAGATGTAGACCTAAGTGGAAGCCATAAAAATGAGGATGAATGAATCGTAAGAGGGAATAAGTGATATAGAAGATAAAATGATGGAAAATAAGGAAGAAAAGAAGAGGAAAAGAAAACTATTAGAACATGAAGGGAGACTTAGGGAACTCAGCGATTCCATAAAGTGAAATAATGTCCGTATTATCAGAGTCCCAGAAGACTAAGAGTGGGAAAAAGGAGCTGAAGGTTTATTTGAACAAATTATATCTGAAAACTTCCCTAATTTGGGGAAAGAAACAGGCATTCAAGTCCAGGAGGCACAGAGAACCCCCCTCAATATCAACAAAAATAGGTCAACACCTTAATATATTTTACTGAAGCTTGCAAATTACAAAGTTAAACAGAAATTCCTGAAAGCAGCTTGAGACTAGAGGTCCTTAACCTACAAGAGTAAATACATAAGGCTGGAAGCAGAACTGTCCACTGAGACCTGGCAGGCCAGAAAGGACTGACATGGTATCTTCAATGTGCTAAATGGGGAAAATATGCAGCCAAGAATACTTTATCCAGCAAGGCTGCCATTCAGAATAGGGGAGATAAAGAGTTTCCAGGACAAACAAAAACTAAACTAATTTGTGAACACTAAACAAGTCCTACAAGAAATATTAAAGGGGATCCTTTGAGTGGAGAGTGAGCCCAAAAGTAACAAAGACCAGAAAGTAACAGAGACAATCTACAGGAACAGAAACCTTACAGGTAATACAATGGCACTAAATTCATATCTTTCAATAGTTACTCTAAATGTAAATGGACTAAATGCTCCAATCAAAAAACAAAGGGTATCAGAATAGATAAATAAAAAAAAAGACTTATCAATATGCTGCTTACAAGAGAATCGTTTTAGACATAAAGACACCACCAGATTGAAAGTGAGAGAGTGGAGAATGATTTATTATACTAATGGACATCAAAAGAAAACTGAGTAGACACCCTTATATCAGACAAACCAGATTTTAAACCAAAGACTGTAATAAGAGCTAAGAAGGACACTATATCATAATAAAGGGGTCTACCCAATAAGAAGATGTGGGCGCCTGGGTGGCTCAGTCAGTTAAGCATCTGCTTTTGGCTCAGGTCATGATCCCAGGGTCCAGGGATGGAGTCCCACATTGGGCTCCCTGATGAGTGGGGAGTCTGCTTCTCCCTTTACCCCTCCCCACTGCTCGTGATCTCTCTTTCACTCTCTCACTCTCAAATAAATAAAATCTTTAAATAAATTAAGAAATAACTAGTGGCTTCCGCCTGCAATTGAAAAAAAAAAAAAGATGATGGTGATACGATCTAACAATTACAAATATTTATGCCCTAACTTCGGATTAGCCAAATATATAAATCAACTAATAATAAAATTAAAGAAACTCATTGATAATAATACAATATTAGTAGGGGACTTCAACACCCCACTCACAGCAATGGACAGATCACCTAAGCAGAAGATCAATAAGAAAACAAGTGCTTTGAATGACACACTAAACCAGATGGACTTAACAGATATATTCAGAGCATTTCATCCTAAAGCAGTAGACTACATATTCTTCTCAAGTACACATAGAACATTCTCTAGAGTAGATCACATACTGGGTCACAAATCTGGTCTCAACCGGTATAAAAAGATTGAGATCATACCATGCATATTTTCAGAACACAATGCTATGAAACTTGAAGTCAATCACAAGATGAAATTTGGAAGGACCACAAATACATGGAGGTTAAAGAACATCCTACTGAAGAATGAATGGGTCAACCAGGAAACTAAAAAATTCAAAAAAATACATGGAATCAAGGGGCATCTGGGTGGCTCAGCCAGTTAAGCATCTGCCTTCAGCTCAGGTCATGATCCCAGGGTCCTGGGATCAAGCCCCGCATCAGGATCCCTGCTTGGGGGGGAACCTGCTTCTCCTTCTCCCTCTGCCGCTCCCCCTGCCTGTGCTCTCTCACTCCCTCCCTCTCTCTCTCAAATAAAAGATTTTTTTAAAATGTATGGAAGCAAATGAAAATGAAAATATGACAGTCCAAAACCTTTGAGATGCACCAAAGGTGGTTATAGGAGGGAAGTATATAGCAATACAGGCTGTCCTCAAGAAGCAAGAAAAGTCTCAAATACACAACCTAACCTTACACCTAAAGGAGCTGGAAAAAGAAAAGCAAATAAAGCCTAAATCCAGCAGAAGAGAAATAATAAAGATTGATTTCTGCTCTAATGATATAGAAATTTTAAAAATCAGTAGAATAGATCAACAAAACTAAGAGCTGCTTCATTGAAAGAATAAGATCGATAACTCCTAGCCAGACTTACCAAAAAGAAAAGATAAAACACCCAAATAAATAAAATCATGAATGAAAGAGGAGAGATCACAACCAACACCAAAGAAATGCAAACAATTATAAGGGAATATTATGAGCAATTATATGCCAACAAATAGGGCAATCTGGAAGCAATGGATACATTCCTAGAAACATATAAAGTACCAAAACTGAACGAGGAATAAATAGAACAGCTGAGCAGACCCATAACCAGCAAAGAAATTGAATCAGTAATCAAAAATCTCCCAGCAAACAAGAATCCAGGGCCAGATGGTTTCCCAAACATTTAAAGAATTAATACCTATTCTTCTGAAGCTGTTTCAAAAAATAGAAATGCAAGGAAAACTTCCAAACTTGTCCTCTGAGGTCAGCATTACCTTGATCCCAAAACCAAAGACCTCATCAAAAAGGAGAATTACAGACCAATATCCCTGATGAACATGGATGCAAAAATTCTCACCAACATACTAGCTAATAGGATCCAGCAGTATATTAAAAGGATTAGTCACCATGACCCAGTGGAATTTGTTCCTGGGCTGCAGGAGTGGTTCATATTCACAAATCAATCAACATGATACACCACATTAATAAAAGAAAGGACAAAAATGATATGATCCTCTCAATAGATGCAGAAAAAGCATTTGACAAAATACAGCATCCTTTCTTGATAAACACCTGCCACCATGTAGGAAGAGAGGGAACATACCTCAACATCATAAAAGCCACATGTGAAAGACCCACAGTGAATATCATCCTCAATGGGGAAAAACTGAGAACTTTTCCCCTAAAGTGAGGAACACGGCAGGGATGTCCACTCTCACTACTGCTGTTCAAATAATATTAGAAGTCCTAGCCTTAGTGATGGATAGGATAGGATAGGATAGGACAGGATAGGACAGGATAGGACAGGATAGGACAGGATAGGGCAGGACAGGGAAGGGAAGGAAGGGAAGAAAGGGAAGGGAGAAAGAAAGAAAGAAAAGCATCCAAATCATCAAAGAAGTCAATCTTTCACTCTTCACAGACAACATGATACTCTACGTAGAAAATCCAAGACTCCACCAAGAAATTTCTAGAACTGATACAGGAACTCAGCAAAGTGGCAGGATATAAAATCAATGTACAGAAGTCAGTTGCATTTCTATACACTAACAATGAAGCAGCAAAAAAAAATCAAGGAATCGATCCCATTTACAACTGCACCAAAAACCATAGGATACCTAGGAATAAACTTAACCAAAGAGGTGAAAGATCTGTACTCTGAAAACTATTGAACACTTATGAAAGAAATTGAGAAAGACACAAAGAAATGGAAAAACATTGCATGCTCATGGATTGGAAGAATAAATATTGTTAAAATGTCTATACTACCCAAAGCAATCTACACATTCAATGCAATCCCTATCAAAATACTGTCAGCATTTTTCACAGAGCTGGAACAAACCACCCTAAAATTTGTATGGAGCCACAAAAGACCCCAAATAGTAAAAGGAATGTTGAAAACAACAATCAAAGCTGTAGGCATCACAATTCCAGACTTCAAACTATATTAGAAAGCTGTAATCATCAACACAGTATGGTACTGGCACAAAAACACATAGATAAATGGAACAGAATAGAGATCCCAGAAATGGACCCTCAATTCTATGGTCAACTAATCTTCAACACAGCAGGAAAGAATAGCTAATGGAAAAAAACAGTCTCTTCAGCAAATGGCTTTGGGAAAATTAGAAAGCCACATGCAGAAGAATAAAACTGGACCACTTTCTTATACCATACAAAAAAATGAATTCAAAATGGATTAAAGACCTGAATGTGAGACAGGAATCCATCAAAATCCTAGAGGAGAATGCAGGCAGCAATGTCTTTGACCTCGGTCACAGCAACTTCTTGCTTTGGAGACACCTCCAAAGGCAAGGGAAACAAAAGTAATAATGAATTATTGAAACTTCCATCAGGATAAAAAGTTTTTGTACAGCAAAGGACACAATCAACAAAACTAAAAGGCAACCTACAGAACAGGAGAAGATATTTGCAAATGACATATCAGATAAAGGGATAGTATCCAAAATCTATAAAGAACTTATCAAACTCAGCACCCAAAAAAACCCCAACAAACCCAGTCAAGAAATGGAGAGAAGGCATGAACAAACATTTCTCCAAAGAAGACATACAAATGGCCAACAGATGCAGGAAAAATTGCTCAACATCACTCATCATCATGGAAATACAAATCAAAACCACAATGAGATATCATCTCACACCAGCCAGAATGGCTAAAATTAACAGGTCACAAAACAACAGATGTTGGCAAGTATATAGAGAAAGGGGAGCCTTCATACACTGTTGGTGGGAATGCAAACTGGTACAGTCACTCTGGAAAACAGTATGGAGGTTCTTCAAAATTTAAAAATGGAAATACCATAGGACCCAGCAATTGTACTAGCAGGTATTTATCCAAAGGATATAAAAATCCTGATTCGAAGGGGTACATACAGCCCAATGTTTATAGCAGCAATGTCCACAATAGCTAAAATATGGAAAGAGTCCAAATGTCCACCAACTGATGAATAGATAAAGAAGATGTGGTGTGTGTATTATATATGTATGTAGATATATACATATCTATATGTATATACATATCTATATATATAAATATATATAATGGAATATTACTCATTCATCTAAAAGAATGACATATTGCCATTGTAATGATGTGGATGGAACTAGAGGGTATTACGCTAAGTGAAATAAGTCAGAGAAAGACAAATACCATATAATTTCACTCGTGTGGAATTTAAGAAACAAAACAGATGAACATAGGGGAAATGAAAGAAAACTAAAAAAGATAAAAACAGAGAGAAAAGCAAACCATAAGAGACTCTTAACTATAGGAAACCAACTGAGGATTGCCAGAAGGGATTTGGGTGGAGGTGGGAGTAATTGGGTGATGGGCATTAAGGAGAGCACTTGATGTAATGAGCACTGGTTGTTATATACAACTGATGAATCACTAAACTCTACCTCTGAAACTAGTGATATTGGATATGATAACTAAATTGAATTCTAATAAAAAATTAAAACAAAACCCAAAAAAATTAAAAATGTAAATACAAATAAAAATACAAATGCTAAGACCTAAACCGCAGGAATTCTAATTTAATGGAGGGTACTGACATCGGTAATTCTTAAAAGCTTTTCACGTGACTCTAACATGTAGCCAAGGTCAAGAATTACCATTCTACTACTCCAACATACCTGCAAGCTGTGATGTATATAATCAGTAGCAGCTTCTCATAACTGCAGTTATTTATGGGGCAGTAGAAGGGCGATTCCTAGAGATAGATAGCTTTTAACAATGAGTCTTAGAACACCTTCAGGGATAAGGAGAATTGAACATTAAATTTCAGATAAAAGACAATCCTAAAATTCACATGGAAAAAAGCACACAAGAATGGTTAAGAAAACAGTGACAGGAAAAGTTCTGAGGACTTTAAACCAGACATTAAAACATACTACAGAGCTTCTATAATTAAAGTAATGTATTATTGGCACACAAATAGACAAACAAATCAAAGGAATAGACTGGAAACAGACCCATCTACATAAAATAAATCAAGCATATGATATTTGCAAATGACACATCAGATAAAGAGCTAGTTTCTAAAATCTATAAAAAACTTATCAAACTCAACACCCAAAAAACAAATAATCCAATCAAGAAATGGGCAGAAGACATGTACAGACTTTTCTCCAAAGAAAACATCCAGATGGCTAACAGACACATGAAAAGATGCTCAGCATCAGTTGTCATCAGGGCAATGCAAATCAAAACTACAATGAGATAGCACCTCACACCTGTCAGAATGGCTAAAATTAACAACACAAGAAACAACAGGAATTGGCAAGGATGCAGAGAAAAGGCAGCCCTCTTAGAATGCTCATGGGAATACAAACTAGTGCAGCTACTCTGAAAAACAGTATGGAGTTTCCTCAAAAAGTTAAAAATAGAACTACCCTCCAATCTAGCAATTGCACTACTAGGTATTTACCCAAAGAATACAAAAATACCAACTCAAAGGGATACGTGCACCCCAATGTTTATACCAGCATTATTATCATAGCCAAACTATGGAATCAGTCCAAGAGTCCATCCATTGATGAATGGAGAAAGAAGATGTGGTATTTAGATATACATATGTACATATACACAGTGAAATCTTACTCAGCCATAAAAAAGAATGAAATCTTGCCATTTGCAACAACGTGGATGGAGGCAGAGAGTATTATGCTAAGCAAAATAAGTCAGAGAAAGACAAATACCATAACGATTTCACTTGTATGTGGAATTTAAGAAATGAGCAAAGGAAAGAACAAAAGAGAGGTAAACCAAGAAACAGACTCTTTACTATAGAGTGTTAACAAGCATGGTTATCAGAGGGGAGGTGGGTTCGGAGGATGGAAAAATAGGTGATGTGGATTAAGGAGTGTGCTTGCTGTGATGAGCACCAGCTGTTGTGTAGAAATGCTGACGCGCTATAAGGTTCATCTGAAACTAATAGTACACTGTATGTTAACTAACTGGAATTTAAATAAAAACAAAAGAAACATGAAGACTTCTATGAACTCATATAAAGTGATTTCCAGGAAGCACTGTCAGGTCAAAAAAAAAAAAGCAAAATGCAGAAAAATCATATTTGGTATGCCACCTTCTGTGTATTTTTTAAATAAGAAAAAAATGCATATTTTTCCTTATTAGTAGTATCAACAAAAAGCCAGAACTAGTAAGCCAGTAAACAATGAAATTGGTTACCTGCAAGGCGCAGGTGGGAAGGAAATACAAGACTCATGCTTCTGAGCATAATTTTTTGGTATAGTTTTGACTTTTGAAAGCATATTGATCTCTTGTTCAAAAAGAAACACCGAATCAATAATAATGGGAAGAAAACAGTCCAAAAATTGAAAGCAAACTGAAACAAATGAATCTAATTGTATCTCCAATGAAAAATATAGCCACGCTGAAGGGGAAAAAAGTAAACACCGAGTCCAGGTGATTTATGAACACAGTCTAGCAAAGTATTTGTCTATAACCCCTCAGTCTGGGGCAGGTTAGGATACCGGGTGAGGAAAAAGAAGTGCAAACAAATCCTAAACTCTTTTTAGTAGGTTTGCTTAGTAGTAAGGGGAAAACAATACGGGAATGATTTGGGATGTATTATTAGACTCAGCAAAAGAGTAAATATGTTCATATTGTTGAAATACAGTATCCTCATTGTGAGGAGAGACAAATATTGATGTCGATTCATAAAAGGGTTCTGCAAAATGCCCACAAATGATTCCTTTCTGTTGTCGCCTTGAAGATGTACATTTTGTTGGGTTACTTGTGCTTTTCATAGGTCACTTTATGTCCATACCATCATTAGACCCATAAAATCTAAAGCTTACATCTACACCTTCCCTGAGGTCCCCCAGGGCACTGAAGCTGCATACTTCACCACACCGTCACTTCTCCCGCAGTACCCTAAGCAGAGCCTCATCACTGCGGCAACTACATTCTAGTAAAAGCATCAATTTTCCTCCTCTAAGCTCTTAAAAATGGCAGAGACCTTAGTCATATTTGTATCCCCAGTTCCCACTAAAAAATCTAGCATTTGACAAATGTTGGTTCAACTAAACTGAATTGCACATCTTTTGCTATAGGCCACCAAAATCCTTTTGCGGAAAGAAGAGTATAAATAAATCTGAAATGTGAAATTCAGTGGGTAGTAGGCAGTAGTGCTACCACTCAGGAAAAGGAGCAATGCTTGCAAATGCCCTTTTGTGAATCTGAGGTGGCACAGCAGAAAATAAGGGAGGGACCTCTAACCGATAATGAACTAGCTGGTTTGACTTACGGAAAATAAACCTCTGGTGCTGTCTCTCAGGGTGACTGAGATTTTCGTGTGAGAAAAAGCAGCTGATTATTATAGGCTGCTTAATTACAGGCACTCTGCAGAAAAATAGAAAAAGCAGTATATTGAGCTCTGTTGACCTAAGGTGATAGTTTACAGGAATATTAAAGTAAATTTTAAACACAAATCATAGTCTCTGTAAGTTATTTACTACCCAAACTTGTGTTCTTTGCTGATTAAAGGTACAGCAGGAGTGAAATGCTGGAGTCACTTTTAGCAAAAGACAGAAAAGATCTCTTACCCTTGCAAATTAATGGGTGAGATGCTCATTTAATTTTGCCACCTCTAAGGGGTTCATGCCTCATTCCTTCTCACCAGGTCTGGTGTTCTTCCTACTCCTATGCAGTGTTAGCAGCTTTTTGGGAATGTGATTATAAAAGCCCTATCCAATTATACATTTGGTATCTGTGTCCTTAACTAATACTCCAGCTTTGCTGTAGGTTACCAAGTAGCATATTTTCCTTTGCATGAGTTTTTCTCACCGCCTCCTAACTTTGGGCATAAAATCTATTGCTGGAACAAATACATTTCAATTAGGAGGCTTGAGGAATGTGCTTATCATCCCCCCACCCCCTGCAGATTCAGACATACTTTGAATCTACCCTCAGTTCCTGTCAGTGTCAGAGAATGCTTTAGCTCTGAGTCACAGACCTTTCCAGTCTGGAAGATTCATGCCTGTTCATCAATGTAAGAGAAGAGCAAAAAGAAAGTTAAATAATAGAGGGGAAAGGTAAGCCACCAGAAGGGAAGAGTGGAAAGGGGGGACATGCACACAGGAGCTGCCCCCTGCTCCAGCCCTCCTAATAATCAGATGGCGAATATTTCTGAACTGAGTTTAGGGTTCTTCCTGAAACTACTATCAAATGATGGAATATTCCAAAGCCTAACATCACTTCCACTTTAAAGCCAGCAAGGAAGAGAGGAGGTATATAGTAGTATGAAAAACACAGATTTTAAAGTCTGAAGACCCACTTCATGTAACAGTACTCTGACACCTTATTAAGCCACTGAGCCTTCTTAGAATCTCTGTTGTCCTCATCTGCTAAATGGGGATAACACCTGCCACGGACATTGCAGTGAGCCCCAAATGACTATGCATTTGGGGAGAGTATTCTGAAAACTACACACTGAGCAAAGGTTAAGTTTTCATTTCAACCATGGGTGGAGGGATGGTTAACATACCTGTATTTCAGGGATTCAGAGAACTAAAGAACAAATACAACAAGCAAAATCAAGATGCCACTGATTTACATTAAGTCACGTCCACATTCTCATGTATGTTTGCATATTTCTACACATCCAATAACAAAATGGGGAGCCTTAAAAGGAACATGAGCATTTTTCAAATATTTCAAGGGAAGCCATGTGAAAGAGGGTTTAAATATATCTAGAGTGGCTCAGAGATAGACCTTCATACTAGCAGATAAAAGCTATAGGGAAGCAGATTTCAGATCAGTGTAACAGAGATCTTTCAAGTATTTAGGACTGTTTGAAATGGGATGGCTCCCATGAAGGGAATGATCTCCCAGCTGTTGAAATAAGTGAGCAGGGACTCATATTGCTTTGTTCCCTTATGCCCCACCTGTGCCCAGAACAGTGCCTGACACATAGAAGGAACTCAGATGTGCTGAATAAAGGAATGAGCATACCCTGTGATCACTTCGACTCAAGACTACAATTCTGTGATAGATGTTCAATAATAATTCTCAACTCTGCTGAATCTGTGTCAGTTCAGCAGCTCAGCTGGGAGTTTCAAAAGCCATAATCATGTAAAGATTTTCTTCAGGTCAGCTTCACAAACCCAGAAAGGCAGTTGCACATCCTCAGACAAATGGGTACCAGGAAGTCCTATCTCATCGTTACACTTAAGAGTATGGGATGAATGGGGCACCTGGGTGGCTCAGTGGGTTAAAGCCTCTGCCTTCGGCTCGGGTCATGATCTCAGGGTCCTGGGATCGAGCCCCACATGGGGCTCTCTGCTCAGCAGGGAGCCTGCTTCCCCCTCTCTCTGCCTGCCTCTCTGCCTACTTGTGATCTCTCTCCTCTCAAATAAATAAATAAAATCTTAGAAAAAAAAAAGAGTATGGGATGAAAAGCAGATAAAATAGTCTAAGCCTACACAGTCAACCAACAAAATCAAATGGGTTTGAGGAGGGGGTGTGGGTGCTATTCAGGTACAATTTCAAATGGCTCTGCTGTCAGGAATGTTGTCCTGCCCATCTCTAGGTCTCTAATACTCAGCACACCATCTGGTACAAAGTACGTACTCACAAACCATCTGCTGCATTCAGTTGAACTGAAATTTATATCTGACAACCATTAAACCGTCATCTCTTCTCATTAGGTTCACATCCAGTTCTATGCTTATTCTTGTGCTTATTTTTATTTCATTGCATGTCCAGCTCCCCAGCTACCATGAGGGATCATGCCTCTTAGATATCACTGTATATACCAGGGTACCCCGATACATTATAGGGGCGCATAGGAGCTGCTTGCTTAATATTTGTTGAATAAACCGAATGAATACTCTAAGTAGATCCCTGAAATAATTGTGTGGGTGAAGAATTCTGGAATCACAGAATCTTTCGGTTAAAAGAGAGCTTAGCAATCCTTTCAGTTACTTATTATCATGTATTCCCATTTATATTGAACAATTTAAGAAGTGAAGCAATTTAATCTACATCAAGTAACAGTAAATGCAATAGTGATATCAAGGATGTTTCCAATAATGAAATTGAGACCTAAAGAAATAACCAAGGCTGGCAGTTTTTATACAAAGAGAAAATAAATTTGTGGGGAATTGACAGGATAAAGAAAATGGATATTTGGGAGCTTTAATCAGTAAGGAATTCTAAGCAGAATTTGGGCTGAGGTAGTAGATTAGTGAAAAAAAGGAAAGTAATGAGGTTTGTTTCTATAGCTTTCTTGGCTTTAAAGTTCCTATCCCTAGTGATAAGGATATCTTTTTACTTCTTAGTTCAGGGAGGGTCTCTTTCATATGGGAAATTGGTTTATGCTTTCAGAGGGACAAAAGAGGATCTGTCTTTGCACTGGCTGTTTCTCAAGTAACTTTTATTTAAAATAATATGCCAAGGAGGCACATTCTGGGGCAGCCTGCCCTTGGCCCTTACAATGATAATTGCTTGACCCATGTTTAACTGCTATTAACCCCACAGGATTCTTGATACTGGGTAGCCTATTTCTCAGTACCATACTGAATTTTTAGTTATGTTGACTTGAGGAACAACGGATCCTTTTGATTTTTTTTTTAATAGAACTTCCTCATCTCAGAAATAGCCTGGATTTCAATCAACCTTTTTCTCAGTGAGGAAATTTCACACTAATGGACTTCCTTCAAATGGGATTTCTCTCACAAGTCCCCTAAAGGACTGGCTTGCTAAATTCTGCTCAAGTGAGCAGGCTGAGTGGCATGGCTCTAAGTTAAATCACCTGGCTCCATTTAACACATGAGAACCTATAGCCTGGGCAAGTTAAGTCTACAGTTTTGACTCGTAATGAAAAGGCTCTCACAAACTGAAAAAATGTTCCATGTCAGTTGAATCACACTTTGTAAGAAAGCCATGACCAATTTGTCTAAACTGTTCCTTTGGCTATTACTCTTCAGTATCCCACCCAGAGTAAATGTTGGTTCGCAAACTGACTCCCAAACACAGAGGGACAAGGAGAGCCTGAAGAAAGGGGCACGCCACTCCAGACTGGTAGGTGGCCGTCTCAGTAAGCAAGAGAACTTACTTCCGAGGCTCGTCTTGGGCAGCCGAGAGACAAGCAGATGTCCACACCCGCCTGCCAGGATCTTGCAGGTTGACCTAGGGGCCTGCACTGTGTGTGGTCCCAGGTCTAGACTCCACGCGGCTCTCTCAAGGCGGCGTCCTTGAAAATGGCTCCGGCTGTGGGAAGGGCCAGCTGTGGGAAGGGCCGGCTGTGGGAAGGGCCGGCGGGTGGAAGGTGCATTCCCAGGATGGGGAGCAGGTGAGGAGCCTCTGATTGCCTGCTCTAGGTCAGAGGTCAGCCAGTGATCACGTGCTCCACATTCATAACTCAAGCTCAGAACTAACACCAAAGTTAAGGCTTTGAAAGTATATCATGAAAACCAGAAACTATAAATATTGGTACACTTGATTATATAAAAAATTACATTTGTGAAGGATAAATATGGTATGATTCCACTTATATGAGGCATCTAAAATAGTCAAAGTCGGGGCGCCTGAGTGGCTCAGTTGGTTAAGTGTCTGCCTTTGGCTCAGGTCGTGATCCCAGGGTCCTGAGATCCAGCCGCACGTCGGGCTCCCTGCTCAGTGGAAAGCCTATGTCTCCCTCTCCCTCTGCCAGCCACTCCCCCTGCTTGTGCTCTCTCTCTCTGTCAAATAAATAAATAAAATCTTTAAAAAAAAATAGTGTCATGGAAACACAGATTAGAATGGTGGTTGCCAAGGGCTGGGGGAGGGGAAAATAAGGAGTTGCTATTCAATGGGTATAAAGTGTCATTTATGCGAGATGGGGAAGTTCTAGACATCTGCTGTATAATATCGTGCTTATAGTAAACAATACTGTATGTGTAATTCGGAATTTGTTAAGAGGCTAGATCTCATGTTAAGTGTTCTTACCATGATTTTTAGAAATTATGTAAGATAAAGTATGTAATATATAATAGACAAATGGCTAATCTCAAATATATAAAAAGTTCTTAAGTATCAATTAGAATGAAGTCACCAGAAAAATAGTCAAAGAACACTGAAATGGAAGTTACACACATGTAAGCCTGATGATTCATAGACATGTACCCTGGAGCAAATAATACATTATGTGTTAATTAAAAAAATTTAAAAAAAAGAAGTTACACACATGTGCTCCTGTGCAAATGACTAGTAAACAGTTGAAACTTCATCAGCATTAAACGGAGAAGACATGTCTTTTGCCCGTTGGAATTAGCAATGCACTGTTGTCAAAGGCGTGGAAAACTGTTAGACCCAGTGAGTGGGAGACTAACCAGGACAGACTTGCTGCAAAGCAGCTACTCAGCGACTGCCATGGAAATGTTATGTATAGTTATGCTTTGACACACCTAATCCACTTAAAGGTTTTTATCCTAAGGACAATTTATGCACCAGGGCATTCACCTCTTTTATTTAGAATGTTTAAAATGTAGCAAACAAATGTCAATAGTGTAGGACTGGCTATGTAAAACAATGGTGCATACTTTCTCTTGTGTGTGCAGTCATTAAAAATGATGTAGACTTATATTGGGCACGATAGAAGGATGCCTAAGTGTTTAGTGAAGACTAGCACAGTATCTAGACTTCGACCCTATTTACATAAAAGTATATTCATATATCTGTGCACATATGCTAATACGTACAGAAGACTGGAAGAATATTTACCAAACTGTTAACAGTTATCTCTGGGTTGTGGGGTTGCAAATGAGTCTTACTTGTCTTGGTACTTTCTGTATCCATGAGGTTTTTATTTGTTTTTACAACGAGTATGTATCATTTTCACTGAAACAAAGGTCTCTTTTTCTAAAATGAGGCTAGTTTCATCAAACACATTTATCAGAAACAGAAGAAAAAGATGCTTTTCTGCTTTTAGAACTGACCATAGGAATAATCCTGAACCCTTCAAGGTTTGTCTCGAGTTTCCTTATTAGGAAATGTCCATCTCATCACCCTGGAATTGTCACCCTGAACTGCAGGACTCAAGGTCTCAACTAGTCATCAGTCAACTCCTACCAAAGACACTGACGATGTCAGTGTGTAAATTAGCAACATACAAACCAGACATGAAGCTCAGGCCACCCCTGGCCCTCTCCCTGCATACCCCGGTTTGCTCAACTAATTTTCTGCATTAGCACTGACTGGACTCTGGGACACACAGCAGTCTGTGGCTTTGTTGATTGATGGCAATTGCTCCACAAATTTACAAAGTGTGAGTACCATCATCTCGACTAGAAACTATCCAGTGCTGAGGCTCTCAACACAAGATGTTTGTTTATATCCTACTTCTAATTTGTATGTTCACATTCTCACAATTAGATGTGATGGAGCTTTTCTCAGCCCTACTCAAAATGTGATCTGTGGACTGAGGCTGATCCAATCCACAAATAGTTCACAAATCTGCAAGAGATAAGCAGATATTTAAGAGTAAGCATTTAGAAACTTTTATAGTAATTTGAAGTTTTATGCTGTTGAATAAAAACAAAAGAATTGGAGCTCATATTTTGTATGCTTTTTTTTTTAAAAAGGTTGTTTCTTGTAATTGTTTTGATTGTATTTTATAAAAGGATTAGTCCATGACAGATTATAAAATTTTAAATTTCTAATTTTTACAAAATGGCCCTTCACCTCAGTTTGAGAGAAGTTGGCTTTTGTAACGAATTAACAGTAGTACGGATATGTTAGTATATTAAGTTTCTTATTGCTGCTATAACAAATTACCACCAACTTAGCAGCCTAGAACAATACAAATTTATTATCTCACATTTCTGTGGATCAGAAGTCCAGATGGGCTTGTCTCTGGGTTTCTCTGCTCAGCATCTCATGAAACCAAAATCAAGGCATCAGCCAGCTATCTGTCATCAGGAGGCTCTGGAAAGAAGCCATTCCAAATGCATCCAATTGGTGGCAATATCCAGTTCCTTTTGGACTGGACTGTCGGACTGAGATCTCCATTTTCTCGCTGCCTGTCAGCTGAGGGCTGCCCTCAGTTAAAGGCCTCTCCGTGGTCCTTGTACATGGACTCCTACATCTCAGAAGCAGCAATAGTATATTGAATTCTCCTCAGGTTGTAATCTCTCAACTTCCCCTTTGGCCACCTCTCTCTTGCCTCCAGTTGGAGAATGTTCTCTGTTTTTAAGGATTCATGTGATTAGATTGCGCCTTGCTGTGACACTATTTGTCCTTCCAAAATTCCTACATTAAAATCTGATGCCCAATGTGGCTAATATCAGGAGGTGGGTCCTTTGGGAGATGCTCAGATCTAGAGGGTGGAGCCCTCACCAATGGGATTAGAGCTCTTATAGAGACCCAAGGGAGCTCCCTAGCTTCTTCTACCAGGTGAGGACACAATGAGAAGGCATCGCCTATCAACCAGGAACCAAGCTCTCACCAGACACTGAATCTGCCAGTGCCTTGAGATCTTAAGACTTCCCAGCCTCCAGAACCATGAGAAATAAATTTCTGTTGCTTATAAGCCACCCAGTCTACAGTATTTTGTTATAGAAGCCCAAACAGACCAAAACAGCCTATGGGGATAATCTAGGATAATCTCCCTATTTTAAGGTCCCCATGGCCTTAATCACATCTGCAAAGTCCCTTTGCCGTGTAATGTGATATATGCATAGTTTCCAGGGAGTACGTGTGGATTTCTATGAAAGAGCCATTATTCTGCCTAACAGACAGGGTAAGGTGAAGTCCAGGAGTCCTTGCTTGTTCATGTAGGGAACCTAAAGGCTAAAGCCAAAAGCATGAAAATAGTAATGATGGAATGAGAGAGGAGGTGATATGGAGGGCAAACCAAACTCCTTTGGGAAGTAACCAACTGGATCCTGGTAGGGTCAGCCCACCCAGTTTCATGTCCCAGGATGGTTGCTTACGGATGAAGTTCGCTGCTGACTGCACAAGCAGTGAGAGTATCAAGAGAAGGAAGTCAAGTGGGGATGGCACACATGGCAGGGCTCCCTCCTCACTAACTGTGAAGAGGAGGCAATGTACAGGAAAACAACAATGTACACACAAGACTGGAAGGAATGAAAAATAGAAGCTGGTTACTTGTGAAGAAATAAAAGTTGTTCATAGTCTAATCTCCTTTGAGGCAAAGTCATGAATAACAAAGATGCTCAAATTTCCTCAGAATAGAAAAAGCTGACAGAGCTAGATTTTTGAAAAAGAGAACAAAGACCACCATTGCTTCAATGCTGAGAACATTCAGACAGGGGGCAAAACCCTGGCACCCGAGGACACTGTAGCTTTATTATCTCAAGTCCCTCTGGGTCGGCAGTCGTCCCTCCTCCAGTCCTTTCTCCGGCTGTCACTTTTAAGTAATTATTACTTTACCCCTTCCTTTCACCTCTTCATTTTAAATCACACTTTAGACAAAAACTTATTTACCAACCTTTTGCCTTTCCTCATTTTATAGTGCAAACCTCTAAATTTTATTTCAATTTTTTACTACCACACAATAAATCACATAAATCTGAAAATTGATTTTTCCACAGGTCCTATCTCACCTCCTTACGTTTCAACAGGACAAAACAACATGACTGTAATTGTAGCACACCTGCCCCCTGCTCCTGCTAATATTTATGCCCACGATCTTAAAATTTCTTTAAATAGAATTATTTGCCAGACAGAAAAAATTACCAAAATATTTAACAAATATTACAAGCTTCCATTTCCTGCTGGGGTTGCTAGGGTTGTACAACCTGCCTGCCTGCCTTCATTTCTGCTTTCTCTCCTTCCTTCTTTCTTTCCTTCTTAATTTTTTCTTTTTCTTTCTTCACTCCTTCCCTTTCTGTCTTTGTTTTTACACGTTTTCCCCCCTTAACGTGTGGTTTTCTAAAATCCCATCTGGTACGAAGTATGATTATCTATCAGGCTTGGTGTCCTGGGTTCTGCAAGCTGTTATCATAGTCAAAATTGGTTAAATTCTATGCAGAAAGTGGAATTGTTCAGATGGACTTACTGAGCTGTAACAGAGAGAATTCAGATGTTAAGTAGGTTTTGTTTTTTGTGTTTTTTGGGGTTTTTTTTCCCCCACAGGAAGCAGACAGGGCTGTAGGGATAGAAGTATCAAGCCTGTAAAAAAAATATTCAAGGGCGAAAGGATGCTTGTGGGCTGCAGTGGGAGGGTGTCTAAGTGGTTATCAGGCCGTTGTTTCCATTCTCCATTCTCCACAGAACTTCCACTTCCTGCCCACGGCTACACCACCATCACTTTTACCAAGTGGTTCCGCCCTATTTCAGTTCCACCAAATACTTTTGGTCCTTATGTTTCTTGACTTCTTAGCTGTATTTGACACCATTGATCACGATCACTTTAATTGAAACATTCTTTCATTGCTTTCCCTGATAAATGTTCTTATAGTTTTCCTGGGCCCACCACCAAAGAAGCCAAGGCACTCTCCTTCTCAAGGCTGCAAGCATCGGAAGTCTTCCCGCCTCCCAGATTCTCCCTACTATCTCAGTCTTAGCAGTTACTAATCTCTGAGTTAACTCAGCATCCAGTTTGCTCTTTCAGCTCCCAAACATGAGTTGTGATGTTTTAAAATATGTCAACAAACTCTGATACTTCTCCCTTCAAGAATGGAGCTGAATTCCCCTCTCTTGCAGCCTGGACTCCGTGAGTCACGTCTAATGAAGAGCGTGGCAGAACTGACAATGAAATGAGAACACAAAAGGCAGTGTCGCTCCTTCCTCACTCCCTTGGATCCCCGGCTCTGGGGGAAGCCAACTGACATGTCACAAGAATATTCAAGCAGCCCTGTCGACAGGCCCACATGGACAGAAACTGAGGCCTCTGGACAACAGCCATCTTGGAGAGATGGAGAGAGCCATCTTGGAAGTAGGTCCTCCGGCCCTAGTCAAGCCTTCAAAAGACTGTGGCACCAAAACCACCACCTACCTAAACTGCTTCCAAACTTCTGACCCATAGAAACTATGAGATAATAAATGTTGTTTGAAAATCACCTAGTTTTAGGGTAATCTATTATGCAAGAATAGGTAACTGAAACACTAGTATTACCGTATTACTAGTATTACTATACTAGTATTACTAGTATTACTAGCCTATATTATATCCTCCCCAAAATACCAAGTATTGTTTTAAATTCC
>CM052883.1:51797955-51940455 GCA_028534135.1 Potos flavus
GCCCCTGGATAGTTTGTTTAAATATATATTTTATATATTCTCTTTATAGAATGTCTCTTCCTCTCCCCACCACTCCATCCCCTGCTGTCCTTCTCTATCTCCCTCTCCCCATCAAATAATTCTAGTCAAAATGAGAAAGGAGCTAAGGAAACAGATACACTGGAATTTAAAAACTTTAAAAAAATTTAAAAACTCATATGGATAGTAAGTAGTAGAGCCAAGATTCAACCAGACCGCTTTCAAATTCTGTGCTCAAAATCACTATGCTATGCGACCTGTCATAGTATATATATCTGATCACACGTTAAGAACATCAAAATAGGTAAAAAGTTCCCATATTTATCAGTACAGTTACATAGCCTACCACTTGGCTGGTATTTCCTTCCATGGTATTAACACTGTTAATAGTTAAATATCAACTGTTCTGAGTAGTGAACAAAAGATTAATACACACATACATACACACAGAGGGACACAAAAGAAAACATGATTTTTTTTAAAAAAAGGTACCAGAAGGTACACACGTAAACATCAAAATTCAAGGGAAATATCTGTAGGTAGCTCCATAATATGTAATGTCATGCCCCAGTACAACATCTACAAATCAGTTCTTGAAGATATTTAGTGAAATCATGAACACATCACTGTCTACTGTGTTTACTTAAAAAAAAAAAAACGAAAAGAAAAAAGAAACAACATTAATCCGATCACATTGGGAGATTTTTATTAACTTAAATTGACATTGTTAATTTTGTCTGCCAAGTCCTTAGTGAATATATCTTTATGTGATACAAATCTACCGGTTCTTATCAATACCACAGGATCATGAAGACTTATAGTAATCAGTGTTTTCTAATGATTAAAACAATGTTCAAATAACAAGTTACTTCACTGATATACTTAAAAGAATATTTTGGGGAGTGTCTGAAAGCTCTGTTTATAAATAGTAATTGATATATTTAGATAGGTATATGGTGTTGAAGATAAACACTTCTTATATAAAACATTAACACATTGCTCTACTAATGAGGCTAGTTATCAGATATATTTCTATCACTAAAGAATAAAGCTTTATCTTCATATTTACTTTATTCATAGGACTCTTATCAATGAAGAATGTCGAATCTAAAAATAAACTGGCATATTGCGAGTGACATTCTAAAGAAGTGAAAAAGAAAGCTGCAACAAAAGAAACTAGATCACTGCATTATACATTCTTTATACAAATAGCCCACTCTCAACAGTAGAATTAAATGCAGATCAAATGCTTTTAAAAAGTTTTTGTGCCTAGCTGGCAATTACAATCTCCACACACTAAAGAGAAAAGGAACAATAATAATACAGAACACAGTATTTTTAACGATTATAGCACATTTAACACCTTCAGCCATCCACTGGGTTCTTGGATCAGATTGGCAACTGAAATTTCACATCAACCTGGGCTTGCTTGGCTAAGGTCACTATTTCAGAGAGCTTTACAACCTGAAAGGAAAAAACGAAACATCTTTGTCTCTTATTTCCACAAAACCATAAAATCAGAACTACCAGTAAATGTGAAATTAATGCACATTCAATCTTTCTCACTTAAAACATTTGGGCTATTCTGACACTGTTATAAATCACTTCACACTCTTAAAAGCATTTGCCACTCTTGAAGGATAGTCAAATCTGAGACTCTTCATAACTCACACCTCAGTTCAATACCTTCGGTGTACGTTTTACTGCCTAAATTTTTTATTTTTATTTTTTATTGCCTAAATTTTATCTATTTTAAAGGCAGAAACAGTGATTGTCTTAATTGGACACCACACAATGAAAGCACATCTAATCAAAAGTCTATTTAATAATATGTATATAATCTTAACTTGCAATATCAGGATAGGAGCTTGGGTCTAGAAGTTAGTATTTCATATTTTGTCAAGCTGAATTCCAATGCTGTGTCTATAATCTGTCTGAGGATAGCCAGCTGGTACCATACAAAAGATTAAAATTAAACATGTCTAAAACAAAACACAAATTCAGCTTCTCTCCTCCCCAGGAGAGTAGTTAAGAAGAGGTTTCAAAGTTAGGTCCCCTGGGTTCAAATCTCATTCTGATGTTTATGACATGTGATCTTGATGAATAAGTTAATTTATTTGGCCTCTGTTTCCATATCTATAAAAATAGAAATTATATAATCAAATATAATGAGATAATACCTGAAGAATAAGCTTAGCATTGCATGCACAATAAATAATAAGTGGCAGCAGTTGCCACTATCATCATCATATTAATATTGATATTGTCATAACTTCCATAATCTCATAGTCAGTAGAAAGACACTACAGTTGCAATTTAATCAACTGTTCACTTTTATCTTTCATGGTCTACTTGATCAAGATTTGATTGATTCTTCTACTTTTTTTCCATGTCCACAAAGCTTTCTGAAACACTTTCGCTCTACCATTCCCTTGCTCAAAATCTTAATCTGTAAACTCAGGATTGAGGGGCGCCTGGGTGGCTCAGTCGGTTAAGTGTCTGCCTTCACCTCCAGTCATGATCCTAGGGTCCTGGGATACAAGTCCCACATCAGGCTCCCTGCTCAGCGGAGAGCCTGCTTCTCCCTCTCCCTCTGCTGCTCCCCCCGCTGTTCTCCCCTTTCTCTGTCAAATAAATAAATAAAATCTTTAATAAAATAAAAAATAAACTCAGGATTGAGTATAAATCTCTCTGTCACTAAAGTGTAGCTGATTTTTATTTACTAGTATGTACTTTCCCAAAGTATGTCCCAAAGAAGGACACAAGTCCTTTATTATTTTTATGAAATGATATCACATTAACTCAGCAAATCTCAAAAGCCTACTGCTGACTAAACCAGACAGCCCCAGAGGATTCCATGAAATGATCATAAACAATGGTTTGAAAGAATCAAAAGTTCTCATTTAAAAACACCTCTTATGTCTCCTATGGAGTGTGTTCCAAGACAGATTACTAAGTAGAAGAAATGAGGTAAAATATGTTATCATCATACAACGTGAGAAAGTGGATACAGATATATATATCTGTATATGTATATGTGTATACACACACACACACGTACACACATATTATTTGCTTATTTTAAAAAGTGAAAGGATGAACTAAAACGTCTTTAAAAAACTGGTTGTGTGTGGGGAAGGAAGAAACAGGAATAAGTAAAAAGCTAGATTCTCTGAATATACCTTGCTTTAGTTTTGACTTTGGAACCATGTATTATTTATATAAAACAAAAATTCCTTTAAAAATAAATAAATGAGGGGCACCTGGGTGGTTCAATAGGTTAAGTGCCTGACTTTGGTTCAGGTCCTGATCTCAGGGTCATGGAATTGAGCCCCACATCAGGCTCCCCGCTCAGCGGGGAGTCTGCTTGTCCCTCTGCTGACCCCACTTGTGCTCTCTCTCTCTCAAATAAATAAAATCTTTAAAAAATTATAAAAATAAAAATAAATAAATGAAACTAACTTAGATTCTGAAATAAACCAGCTAATATTGCCAATAATGAGTGTTTCTGCTAAGTATTAGAAGCACTGAACCCCTTATACCTATCACCCCATCTTTTTTTTTTTTAGATTTTATTTATTTATTATTTGACAGAGAGAGATCACAAGTAGGCAGAGAGGCAGGCAGAGAGAGAGGGGGAAGCAGGCTCCCTGCTGAGCAGAGAGCCCGATGCAGGGCTCAATCTCAGGACGCTGGCATCATGACCTGAGCCGAAGGCAGAGGCTTAACCCACTGAGCCACCCAGGTGCCCACCTATCACCCCATCTTTTACACTTTGCAAATTTATCCTTAGATTAACATAGCCTGTTTACCATTTTAGCAGCTTCATCCAAGTCATCACAAGCAAGAATTTTAAGTCCGCTGTCTGTTATCAGTGCCTTTGCATCATCAACTCTTGTACCTGGAAATGATTTATGCAAATATAAAGATGTTTTAAATACATGCAGAAAATCATTTAAGATGCTGGTCACAATATGAAATTTCAACATAGGAGTACTTCCATCATCTGATATAAATGCTTCTAAAACCAAAGAAAATACTGTAAAACTCTGGAGTTACTTCAGGAAATACCTTGCCTTATCATGTCAATGGTAACTCAGGCAAGTCAGAATTTAAAACAAAGCACAACAAATAAATAACATACTAAATTATGCCAAGCAAAACTATAAACAATTTTCCCCCAATGTGAGAAATATTTTTTAAATCCACATCTTAAAAATTTCCTATTACATAACATTTTCATTTAAAAGATAAAGCTATTTGAAAACTCTATTTTAAATGAATTGAACTCCTTAGAATTAGGAACTTTTAAACAATCAAGAGTTCATGGAACAACTGCAAGATATCTTTTACACTCACCTTGTAACCGTACCACAATAGGTATTTTAATTTCCAAATCCTTTACTGCCATAACTATACCCTGTGCAATAACATCGCACCGCATGATTCCTCCAAAAATGTTGACCAGAATAGCCAGTACCTGTGAATAAAATGGTTTTGTAGATTAAAATTTGAAAGCAAGGAGTAAGTGTCCTTCCTTCTCAAGAAAATACTAGTGTTTGTGCCTTACGATACAAATTAATTTCATGGTAAGATTTCCCGGCCAGACCGTCACATTCTCTGCAGCTCTCATCACTGAAATTTATGCAGTCCACCATGCACCGGAACTTACTCTCCCCAACGAGGGTGATTTCAACACCTGGCTTATATAGTCTCTTCTCTCCTAGCCCATATGAACAAGATTCCCTGATTCCATTTACTTGTTTTCTGTTAAACAGCCATTTACCAACACGACTGCCCCAGATCATGATATAAGATAACAGTACATGCAAGATCTCCAATTTAATGCTCACCACCTATCATTCCTTCTTCATTTATCCCCATCAACTCAACCAAATTCTCACAAAAAGCAAAACCTCAAAATCACTCAGGTTCTCCTGAATACCCATTCAGGAGTGATGTGGCTATACTTCACATTCAAACCTCAAGGCCTATTTGGATCAGCGTTCTTAACATCGTCACTGATAGTCTGAATCACTGTTCTTCTATCATTTCCCCCCAAAAATCTTTTTCTATTTTTTAAAAAGAGTTCTAGTTCATTTACCTACACCAGAGCTTCCAACTAATGAAGGTTACAGACATACCAAGATATTGTTCCCTTCCACCCATAGGGCAGCTAGGAAGGTTCTGGGACAGCTAGCACCTCTGGGCCAATGGCCTCTTGACTACAAGCAACCTTCTCCATCTACCTTCTATACCCCATTGAAATATCATTTTCTGTGAATGACAGGACATTAGAAAGGTTGAAACACACTGAACTATACTATGCATTCCTTATCTTTAACAATATTATTTCTAGACCTTTAAGAAATGAAGAAATAGACTCTAGTCTGTTCACAGTGACCTGGGCACACGCCCTCCCCTCCCTCTCCCTCCCACTTCATTCTGGAGAGCTTCATCTAACACTCTGGCCTTAAAGTTACTGGATCTCTATCTACCATGACACTTCCACCTCAGGTTCTTTCAATTAATAATCACCAACGCTAAATCCTTGACTTGACCAGAATATTTCTAGAATATCGAGTGTATAAATCCCACTCTCTGCTCAACTTCTTCTCCTTTTGCCTCTCACCTCCAACTCCATCAAACCCAGTCTTTTCCTCTTACAAGCTTCTAGTCTCTCAACCTGGATCTAATCTCCCAGATTCTCAGCAGCTCTGGTTTTCTTCACTACAGGGCCTGGAATCTGTGGCTCAGCAATCCAATGATACTGTCACCTGCATGCTTAATTTCTCCATACCCATTCCTCTCAAGACCAATCTGCCTCTGCCATCCCTTCAAATAATGCACTCTTGTATGATTCTAGTCAATCAATTTACTCATTCCAACTTCAAGGAAAACCTAAAAAGTTAAAACAACAACTCCAAAACATTAGCATAACCTAAAGAGTAGTAATAATGACTCTTCATTAACAATCCTTTCTTTAGTGGTCTGCCTCATACCTCTCACTTTCTTCATAAGGCTCCTATTGCACCTTCAGGCTCTCTAATTTTTAGATGTGATTTTCCTTTCTCCAATGACACTTCAAGGAAGGAGTTAACCTCCTCTCTAAAACTAATCTCACCACCTCATTACTATGTTGTGTCTCCTCCAGGTAGTCACTCTATTAGCTAAACTCACTTTCCTCTTCATCCTCAAATCTCTTCTCTCTTTAACAGCTCATATTCTTGGTCTTCTAAACAAACAAGAAAGCAAACATACACTAAACACTAAAGTTCTCCTCAACCCCACCTCCATTCAACTGCTAACACTATGTCCTTCTGGACCCCCGCAGGTTGCCTATGGCTCAGTCGGTAAAGCCTCTGACTTTGGCACAGGTCATGATGTCGGGGTCCTGGGATAGAGCCCTGGAGGGTGGGCTCCACACTCAGCAGGGGGTCTGCTTCTCCCTCTCGCTGTTCCCCAACTCATGCTCACTCGTTCTCTCTCTCTCTCTCAAATATATAAAATCTTTAAAAAGAAAGAAAAGAAAAGAAAGGAAAAGAAAGAAAGGAAAGAAAAGAAGGGAAAAGAAAAAAGAAAAGAAAAGACTAGACCAGACCCTGAAAGGGTAATCCTAGAAGTCTCTACTCCCTCAATTCCCAATCACAGTTCAACCTATTACAACCTGGTCTCTGTCCCCTTCTCCCCTATTGTGCTTGCTAGGGTTCCCAATCATTAATTCAGTCCTTACTCTACCTGATCACTCCTATAGATGGACACTGCTGCCTACCCCTTATTTCTCAAAACTCTCCACCTTGGCCTTAGATGTCATTGCTCTCTCCTGATCTCCATCTGTCAGTTTGTTCTTTCTCTCTTTTATTGGGTCTTCCTTCTCTATTCAGTCCTTCAGCTCCAGGGGTGGTGGGAGTTCCCATTCTTGGTTTCAGCCTCTCACCCTGGGTCATCTTACCAACTCCTAACACTTCAACTTTTCTCAAAGTACTAAGGACTTTCTTAATAAATATCCAACCATTATAAGAAGTACAGTATCCTTATAATCACCCGCTAGATACAGTCACCACAATCCAAGTTCAACACAGTCAGAAATACCTATTTTTCTACTTTGCCTCTGACCACGCAAAAGACTCGCCACCCAATGATTCTCCCCAAACAAAAGTCCTAATGTTAACCTAACCAACCCTTCTCCATGGCTTCCCAACAAAAAAGGAAAAAATGAATGTAATTATTCTATCTCAGAAATGCCTCTAAGTTAGGTTTCTTTGCTTTATTCTTATTGACACTATCTTTGTCAAGGACCTCTTCATATTTTTGCACAAGCAGATATATAACAACTGAATTCTCTCTCCTGCCAGTGCCTCCCTCCACACCATTTCATTCTTTACTAACAGAGTTACCTTCTTTTTAAAAAAATGTAAAATAATAAATAAATAAACAAACAAAAAGGTCAGGGTTATATTTATATATATATCCCTGTGTATGGATTAGGGTAAGGGAGTTAAAATCCAAACTTCCTAACTATAGATACAGAGATCTCTACAATGCAGTCTCAATTTGCCAACATTAATCATTCATTCCAATAATGCTGTATTCTTACACAGAAGCACCTTACCATTCCATAAACATAGTGGGCTTTTTTGGACTCTATATAGCTTTTTTTTTTTTAAGATTTTATTTATTTGTCAGAGAGAGAAAGAAGAGAGCACAAGCAGAGGGAGCAGCAGGCAGAGGGAGAAACAGGCTCCCAGCCAACCAAGAAGCCTGACGCAGGACTTGATCCCAGGACCCTGGATCATGACCTGAGCCGAAGGCAGACGCTTAACCAAATGAGCCACCCAGGCATCCCTGGACCCTATATACCTTTGGATATTTTCTTCCTCTTCCCTAACTCACTCAATTTCTCAAGACAGCTCAAGGAATCATTCATTCAGTGAAGGTCTCCCTGATTCTCCTCCTAGTTACCACCTGACTTCTTTCTTCCACAACACTACATTCAGTTTATCACCCCAGTCAGACTATAAATGCCTTGAGCAAAGTAAAGTAACCATGTATTCCCAAATCCAAGTACAGTGTCCAACACAAAGAGACATAATAAGTATACAGCTATTTCAACGCTCTCCACATTGTCTCCCTAGGTTCCTGGCCTGTTTCCAACTCCAGTGCCCTTCCTGTCAGTCCACAACACTGGAATTCTTATGCTTTTTTCTATTCCTGTACCCAGACCCTAAAAGCCGTACTTAGAAAAATAATTAGAATTCTAGTTCACCTTAGTAAGTACTCAACAGTTAAATAATTAGATAATACTCTGCTTTTAGAGTTTGCCAAAAGAAGCTACAGAAATACAGTTTCGGGGCACCTGGGTGGCTCAGTCGGCTGAGCGTCTGCCTTTGGCTCAGGTCATGATCCCAGGGTCCTGGGATCAAGTCCTGCATCGGGCTCCCTGCTCAGTGAGGAGTCTGCCTGTTCCCTTCCCTCTGCTTGCTGCTCCCCCTGCTTGTGCGCGTGTGCGCGCTCTCTGTCTCTCTGTCTCTCTCTCTCTCTCTCTCGGTCAAATAAATAAGTAAATAAATAAATAAAAGAAATATAGTTCCAATAAGATTTATTTTTTGAATAGTTATTAAACAAGGAAAATAAAACATTGTTATTTCTCATTTCAGTTCAATGCTTTTTGTAAAACAAAATAGAGCAAATAATTCCAGAGGCTCAAAGAGTGGTAAAAGAGATTTTTTAAAAACAACTCTAGAATCTAATACCATAAGTAAAAAGGTACATTGTCAGCAGCATCAATAATAAATACTTACTAATAACCTCTGTATGCACTGAGCACTATGCCAGCCACGGGAAGAGGCAACAGTGAGTAAGAAATACTCATTACCAATGAGGAATTCTCAGTTCTGAATTCAGTAAAACTAGTTCCAAAGAAGCCACTATCTTATTTTCCCATAAGTCTTACAAAACTCACAATGGCCGTATAGTAGATATACCTCTTTAAAAAATGATTGATAATATTGTGTATCTTTTGGATCATTACGCTTCACATCCTTGTATTCTTGATAATCACTTATAAAATCATAGTTCTAATTTATGGCCTATCTACATATGAAAGATTCATGCAAACATTAAAATGAGTGTTTTAGAAGAACACCTTAGTGAATGCAAAAAGTGATTCAAGATATACTAGCCAAAAAACTCAAACTATGTGTTTTAACATATATTTATGGATGGGTGAACTAGATGGCATGTGAATTTTATCTTAATAAAACTGTATCTCTAAAGATATATATGCAAACAGAAAGAGAGAGAGAAAGACGGGGAGTGTGACTGTGAGTGTGTGTGTGTGTATGTGTGTGTGAAATATAAAAGCATTAACAAGTCAAAAAAATGATAACTCAATAGTAACAAAAATTATCTCTGGATAGAATTAAAGGTAATTTTAATTTTCTTCTTTGTAGCTTTATAGATTTTCCAGATCTCTGGGCTTTTGTGGTCAACTACCATCTCCAGCAGTTTTCCACAGGAATGGCTCCCATACCAGATCACTACCATTACCTAATGAGTATTACCTAATACTATCTAATATATCTTCATCTTGTTTTCTGAATTACAGCAGGAAACTTTACCTTTTTTTCTAGTCAACTTTTATTGCACTGATTTCAGCAACTTTTCTAAACTAGTTAGGTCTTCTGAAATTTAATGCTCTACTACTGTAATGACCACATCTACTAATTAATCAAGTTACTTCCCATCATTCAAATTCTAAAACATAAGCCCTACCCTTACCTTTTTATCTGAAGTGATAAGCTTAAATGCTTCTGTTACTTGATGGACTGTGGCACCACCACCAACATCAAGAAAGTTCGCTGGAGTCCCTCCATGAAGTTTTATTATATCCATTGTGGCCATAGCCAAACCAGCACCATTTACTGTCAAGAGGGAAAATGACTTGTATAAACAACAAACACAAAGAAAATAAATTTAAGTTCAGCCAACCCAACCTTAACATAACAATACATGGTACCTAGACAGCCTATATTTCCATCAAGGCCAATGTAGTTGAGATCTGCCTTAGCTGCACCTTTCTCCCTTTCGTCTTCCTGGGTCCAGTCCTGTAAGTCAAAGATTTTCTTCTGGCGATAAGCTGAATTAGAATCGAAATTGATTTTTGCATCCATGCACAGCACTTTGAAGGAAAAAAAAGAAAGTAATCTTAATTTCAAAACAAACGCAATAAACCATCCAATAATCAAATGTTCTTAGTTTAGGAGAAAAAGGTTTTGTTACTTATTAAAAGTATTTCAATTTATATTCACAATACATTCAAACTGTTTATGAAAAAAGAATATTTGAGAATTAAAATTGCTCTATCAAAGTTACTAGCTCCACATCCATCCTAGGCAAATGGTAACAGATAAAAGAGGGGGGAAAAAACACTTCAAAAACACTTAAAATTTGTTTTAAAATTACCAAAAACTAGCCAGCCAAGCACCTAGCTATCACCCTTCTAATGCACCCTGGACCCCACTGTCTCTGACCTACTGAAAGACATTCTTCCAGCAATTCTATCCTTCCTGCATTATAAACTGCACCCCTTTTGCTATTGGCTAAATCCCAATGATTTGCAAAAATGCTGTTATTTCTCCCACCATAAAAAAGAAGAAAAAAATAATTTGCCACCTCTTCCCCCCTACTCTTCTCTTCATATACAGCAAAAATCCTTGAAAGAGTTGTCTATTTAAACCAAGGGTCAGCAAAAAACCAGTACAGCTCAGGGGCCAGATTCAGGCTATGCCTATTTTATATTACCTGTGAGCTAAGAACAGACTTCACATTTTTACATATTTTGAAGGGGTTGTGAAGAAAGAAGGGGAAAAGGAAGAACAAGGATATGAAGAAAAGCAGCAGGAACTAAAACCATATGTGGGCCACAAAACCTAAAATATTTACATCTGCCAACCACTTTTCCACTCGAAACAGGTTTTACCTCCAGCACTCTCCCAAAATGGCTAATATGAAGGTTATATCTTCCAACTTCATCTTTCAGTGCTTTATCCCTTCCTCACTCGAACAGAACTACAACATTCTCCTTGTGATCACTGATAAAAAGCTGAAAGAACCGAGCAGTTTAAGCCTACAAGGCTACCCAAAACAAGAGACAGTTTAAAGTCCAGCTAAGTTAACTACTAATAACAACAAAAATCAACACTGTTTCAGAGGAAGATAAAAGAATTCTGTCTCTACATCATATCTCCCAAAATATCCAGTATACAACTAGATCCGTGAAGGAAAAACAGGAAACTATGAACACCAATGAAGAAAAAAAGCAGTCAAGAAGAACCAAACCCAACACAACCCAGATTTGGCATCAGAGGACTCCAAAAGCTCTTTTAAATATGTTTAAGGACTTAAAGGAAAATATGACCATAATAAATGGCCAGATAGGTACCTCAACAGAAAATAAAACAATCAAAAGGAGCCAAGTGGAAAAATCTAGAACTAAAAAGTGCAATACCTAAAATGAAAAATTCACAGGATGTGCTTAACAATGTATTTATTGGAGATGGGTCAATGAACCTGAACCTGAAGACAGATAAACAGAAATTACCCAATCTGAAAAAAAAAGTGACCTGTTAGACAGTAAAAAGTTATCTAATATGTGATATTGGAAGGAGAAAGGAAAGAGAACGGGGCAGGAAAAAATATTTGAAGTGATGAAAAAAGATATATCAAGCTAGATTTCCATGTCCAATAAAAATATTCTTCAAATCATGTAAATAAATTTTCAAAAAATAAAGACCTCATCATATTAATAAGAAAAACTAGCCATGTTTGAGTACTGTAATAGGCTGAATAATGGCCACCCAAAGATAAACAGGTCCTATAAGACCCTGTGAATGTTACCTTATATGGTAAAATTTTTACAGATGTGATTAAAATAAGGATCTTACTAAAAGATTATCCTGGATTATCTTGAAAGGCCCTAAATTACATCACAAATATCTTTATAAGAGAGAGGCAGAGGGAGATTAGATACACACAGAAGAGGAAGAGGCAATGTGACCCAAGAGGCAGAGACTAGAATGAGGTGGCCACAATCACAGAATGCCACAAGAAGTTACAAAAAGCAAGGAATGGAGGCTTTCCTGGAGCCTCAAGAGGGAGCGCCTTGAATTTGTGTGACATTGGTTTTGGACTTCTGGCTTCTAAAACTCTGAGAGATTAAATACCTGTTGTTTTAAGCCACCTAGTTTGTAGTAATTTGTTACAGAAGTCACAGGAAACTAACACAGTTACCAAAGGACATCGACAGAAAATCTGCAGTCTACTGAGGAAAATGTATGCCCAATAAACATGAGAAATTCTCAACATCACAAGTAATCAAAGAATTGAAAAATAAATTAAGACAATATTTCCTGATTATTAGTGTGACAGAGTTTAAACCCAATATAAAACTCACTTCTCCCACAAGTAGGCAATGAAATGGACACTCTGTATGTTAGAACAACTTTTCCAGATGACAATCTGGCAAAATTCATCTCAAAATGTTATTATCCTGACCCAATAATTAAGCATATGTGAAAATATTATTCCTCTTTGACCCAAAAATTCCACTTCTAAGAATCCATATGAAAGATAATCAAGACTGCAAAGATTTATATACAAATAATATACAAGCCTTTAAAAACTGAAAAATATTTAACATCAAAATATTCTATTATATAGTTTTAAGTTTAAAAAAAGGAAAGATACAAACTGAATAGACAAAATGATCCCAATTATAGAACAGATTGAAATGAGCTATTAAAATATTAAAATGGTGTTAGGTAATGAGGCTATATTAGTTTTTTATTGGTGGAAATTTTTTAAAATAAATATACAATGCCCTTAACAAGAAAAAAAAAAAAAACTCCTTCAAAATATATAAATACATACAAAGAAGAGAAACTAAATACAAAGGGAAAAAATGGTTTTTAAGAGAACAAAGACATTCTCTTAACAAGAGAATATGGCTGCAGAATTCCACTGCTGAAAGTAATTCAGGACTCTTGCTTTCAATGTTATTATTACATGAGGAAAAAAAAGAAATACCTGTTTTATACAAATAATTCTCCTTCACTGAACATTTCTTTTTTAAAATGTGCCTTTACTTTCTAAAAAATTTAATTTTTTAGTTTTATAAACTACCTGTATGATCAAAAGAGAATTTACTCACTTTACACAACCATATAAATGACCAACCAAAAATCAATTTCCCTAAAAAAGAATATAACTAATTAGAAGTATAAAAGTGAAAGATGATCTACAAATGCTTAAGAGATTAAAACGTCCAAAGTGACTTGAGACAAAATCCAAAAAAATTACAGTAATAAAAGTAGTTAATATAAATGATCAAGAAAGGGGGGGATGGGGTAACTGGGTGATGGGCATTAAGAAAGGGCACTGAGTGTTATATGCAACTGATGAATTATTGAACACTACATTTGAAACTAATGATATACTATATGTTGGCTAACTGAATTTAAATAAAAATAATCAAGAAAAACTTAAGCTACAATAATGCAACTTATATTTTTAAAACAACTATACATGGAAATTACGATAATTCAGAATCTTTAAACACATGCAAAAGAAAAGGTGTCAAAGTGACAAGCTAATCTTACTTCTCCATTGGATAAAAATATTAAAAGGACTCAAATACCAGTCTACCCTCTGTATAATAAAGATCCATGATGACTCTAAAGTTTGAAACTTATGGGAGACCAAGATGGCTAATTTCCATAACTAGAGCCATTTACTCACTACCACACTGGATACTCTTTCAGCACTGCCCAAAAGAACTTTCTGCAATGATGGCAATATTCTATATGTGTGCTATCTAATGTGGTAACCACATGTAGCTACTGAGCAGCTGAAATGGGACTAGTTTGACTGAGGAATATTTTAATCACATATCATTTTAATTAATTTTAATTGCCACATGTGGCTAGTAGCCCTCGTACTGTACAGTACAGCTTTAACCCCCTCCCCGTGTGTACAAAAATATATATTTAAAGTGTTTATTTTAATAGGTATCTTTAATATTTGTTCACATTCATTCTATTTATTTTAAAATAAGTTTCTACAGGGACGCCTGGGTGGCTCAGTTGGTTAAGCAGCTGCCTTCGGCTCAGGTCATGATCCCAGGGTCCTGGGATTGAGTCCCACATCAGGCTCCTTGCTCGGCAGGGAGCCTGTTTCTCCCTCTGCCTCTGCCTGCCTCTCTGCCTGTTTGTGCTCTCTCTCTGACAAATAAATAAATAAATAAAATCTTAAAATAAGTTTCTACATAGGAGTACTTTCACTCCATTATGAGTTCAATTTCCTTTGTGAAACACAGGATTGGTAAATAAATATATCATTAATGTTTGATAAAAAAAGATACCTTACCAGTTCCATCTGAATCCTCTACCATTGGATTTATTTCTACCATAGTTGCATCATATTTCAGGAAAAGGTTGTAAAGCTTGACCATATTTTCTGCCGCAGAATCCACAATATTAGGTGGAAATCCCATCTTCTGTGCAAGCTGAAATTCATTTGTCTCTTTATTATAGTATGAGTATGTTGCATATATCCAATCAACATTAAATTCTTGTAAATAAAAAACCTTATAGTTTATCATTAAAATGATAAGCATGAATTATTTGTAGTCCCCAAACATGAATGATTGAAATAGCAGCTATTATTACCAAATGGTTAAACAAAACTTTTTATTCAAAATTCTCACAAGGCAAGTAGTATGCCCATTTTACAAACGAGAAAGAAATTCAGAAAGGTCAAGTGACTTGTCATTTGCCTAGACTCCAGTTCCAGTGTTTATTCCCTCCATACTGCCTCTAAGCCTTATGGCAAACCTAAACTGAAAGAAGAGGCTTATATTTTATTAAAACTGCATATAAAATGTGGACTGACAATCCTAATAGTCCAAATGATAGCAGAAATATTAAATCATCTGATTTCACCTTTTAGGTAATTTATGAAGAATGTCTACCAAGCAACGAGGACACATTCAGTCAAATCAGTATAACTGCATTCATTCAAAAATCTACTGAGTACCTAATATAAGTGAAGCCCAAAATATACAGGTACTTAAGCTTTCAATCTAATAAAAGAGTTTATAGTCTTGAGCAGAAATCCCTAACCAGATATATCTGAAGAGCTTTTTAAAAAAAACATATACCAAGGTCGCAACCCAGAAGTTCCAGTTCACAAGTTCTATAGTGGACCAAGCCATCCACAATTTTTTTTTTTTTTTAAGATTTTATTTATTTATTTGACAGAGAGAGAGAGATCACAAGTAGGCAGAGAGGCAGGCAGAGGGAGAGGGGGAAGCAGGCTCCCTGTTGAGCAGAGAGCCCGATGTGGGGCTCGATCCCAGGACCCTGAGATCATGACCTGAGCCGAAGGCAGAGGCTTTAACCCACTGAGCCACCCAGGTGCCCCAAAGAATAATAAGAAATAAATGAGAAATAATGAAATTTTATTTCATTAAAAAAGATGTTCGCTAGGTCATAATCCACCATTTTAGATCTAAACATCTGAGAATTACGACAGAATTCTGATCAACCCAGATTGACATTAATTTGCCAAATGCTGTGCTAAGTACTATTTCTGTTCATCATCCAAAAAGCTATAATCTTAGTAGATTATGCCTTCAAGTATTCTTGTAAATCAAGTATTCTTTCTCATCTAAATTTAGCCATTCAGTCATCACTCTCACATAACTACCTAATGAATCTCTCTGTCCCATTTAAAGATTTATACCATTCTTTTGCCTAAATGACATTATCAAGGTAATTTCTCTATCTCCTCTAAACCTTGTGCCAGTCAAAAATTCCTGTTCTACTGTACTTCAATATCATAAGCTTATTTTGACATAGTTTCCCACTAATAGATGGTAATTTCATTCAAACTTTAATATTCCAATTTTTTTTAAGATTGCGCTTATTTTTCATATCCAAACTAAACAATTTAATTCAATAGCAGTATTACCAACCTTACCAAGCAATTCTCACAGGCCATGCTATTAAACTTCATGATTGGGCTTTTTATTTTTGACAGGGGGTGGGGAAGATGGATAGAGGGGTGGAGGGAAGAAGCACACAAAAAGGACAGTACAGAATACTAGTTAAATTGTGGGCAAAATTTCTTCTGTATGTGCAGACACTAAAAGTCATAGCTTTCATTAGGTTCTCAAAAGCATCCATAAACCCCCACAAAAATAAAATCACTGACCTATCACAGGGATATATAAGACAGTATCCATACTATGTCCATACAATTTTACAGGAAATAAAGGGGAGGTTGAAACATATTAAATGCTACTATGGGAATGTAAAATCCAGACTGTGATAAACAATAATCACCCCAGTGTCTTCAACAAATGAAAGAAGACAAAGAGAGTAAGGGAAAGAAAACCTATAAATTAGAAAAAGACCTATGAGGGGCGCCTGGGTGGCTCAGTGGGTTAAAGCCTCTGCCTTCGGCTCAGGTCATGATCTCAGGCTCCTGGGATCGAGCCCCGCATTGGGCTCTCTGCTCAGTGGGGAGCCTGCTTCCCCCTCTCTCTCTGCCTGCCTCTCTGCCTACTTGTGTTCTCTCTCTGTCAAATAAATAAATAAAATCTTAAAAAAAAAAAAGAAAAAGACCTATGAGACAATGACCAAAAACAATGAAAGACCTTATATGGATCCCACCTCAAACAAATTACAAAAGAAAAAAAATGAAAAACTTGAGACAAGGAGATGTGAATGACTGGGTAAGTAAGTAATGATATTAAGGAATTATTAATTTTACTAGATATAACAATGGTATAGTGCTTATTTTAAAAGAATTCTTACCTTTTAAAGACAAGTAATGAAATATTTATCGAAATAAAGGAAAAAAAGAAATAAAGCAAATATTGTAGATACTTCTAAAAATTTCAATTTCAAACAAGATATTCAAAAAATTTTTTTAAAGTTCCATCAATCACTTCACTTATTCAAAGTTAATTCTCTCTTTTTTTTTTAAGTATTACAATTATCCAATAAAGCTAGGTAGAAATTTTTCAGAATACAACATACCCGGACAGCTTGTTCCTTCTTGATGCCTTCCACAATATCGATAGGTTCTTTAACTATGGCCTCAGGAGTCTCAGCAGCAACATCTTCAATGTTGACACCACCTTGAGAACTTCCTATTAATACGGGACCCTAGCAGGAGGGGAAACAGACAAAACATCTAGATTTATTATGGACCCTTCAATAAAATGTTAAAACCTATTTATGCACACTACCAGACTTATGCATCTATCACTCCCGGCTCCTATTTTTAAATTTCCCAGAGAATTTCTCTTTATACCTCCCGCACAGTGCCACTTTGTAAGTGTTCATTTGAAATAATGGAAAAGAAGTAAAAAAAGTAGAGGAAGACAATAGCTCACCTGTGAAGGAAAAACATTAAAAATATACACAAAACTTATACCTAGTAAGTTAATATAAATACATATATATAGAATATAATCTGTGCATTTTTCTTAAGAACTGAAGGGCAATTAAAGTATTATTTAAAGAACATTTTTTAAAAAATCATAAAAAAAGATACTGATATTTAAAAAGAAAGTCAAATGAATTAGATTTTTACAAGCTCTATACCTACTGCAAGTTAGTAAAAAAGAAAGTTACCTACCTTGAAAGAATAGTTCTGGCTATTATCATAAACAATATAAGAAGGTTAAGATATAAATACTAAATAATTAAATTAACTTTTAAGTCTTCTAAAATCAATCAAGAAAAACCTTAGAGCAAAATAATCTAATAGATTTGTTAATTTACACACAACACTGGAAATAACCTTAACATGCAAAAACAAGGAAGTGGTAAAACCATATTACTTAAGACTATTTAATGATATAGGAAAACGATCTCAGTAGTGTTACATGGGAAAAATGATATAAAACTCTAGATTCTATTCTCAATTGTGTGGGGTTTATTTTAACATAAAGTATGTTTAAAAGTGCACACACTCACTAATCACACACGAACTGAAAAAAAGATGGGGAAACATTAAATGATAAGACTTTTATTATTTTGTGTCACTATTCCACCCCCCACAAATTTTTTTTTTACAGTGAACATAGTATTCTTAATCCAGGGGGGAAAAACAAGTGTGACTTTCATGGAAAAAAGCAAAAACAAAAACAAAAAACTATTTTCACTATTCTATCCCAGCAATTAGTGTGTTTCAGTAACAAAATCATTTCAAGACATAATGTAAAGGAATAGTATCGTATTCGTTACTGCCTGGAGAACAAAATAGCCCTTCAAATCCTCAAAATAAAGCAACAGCCAGAGGAAAAGAAATAATCTATTACTTTTTAAGAGTACTTAAAAAGTTTAAGAGTACTTTTTAACTGTTACTTAGGTGAAAAAATGACTTAAAAAATAGTACCAGTCTTCTTGGAGAAAAACTGGATGGCTGAGAAACGGGTGGGTGGGAGATTTATATTTCCTTGTACATCTTCATACCCTTTAAATTTTATATTATGGGATTAGATTTCAATATGCATGTATAATAATTTGGCTGGCCTTTGTCCCCAGTGTCTGGACAACCTTTAAACCTTCCACTACATTTGACAGTTTATGCTAATGAAGTGACTCATGGTGGGCCCCTAGTTAATACAAAGGAGATGACTCAGGTAGGCCATAGACCAGGACAGAAAGACAAACACTGTGATTAGAGGTTTTGGAGCTTTGAACCACATGATATCTGCATACCCTTTTGGGAGGAAAGGGGACCTGGAGATTAAGCACAACCAAGTGGCCAAAGATTTAATCAATCATGCCTACTTAATAAGGAACCCTCCAAAAACTATGGACATCAGCATCAGCAAGATGGTAGATTAGGAAGCCCTAGACCCACAGAAACACTAACTTAACAATATATGATTATAATATATACATATATATATGATTTGAATTTTTATTCCCTTCTATGAGAATAAATCTCTTTAGGAGAATACCAGAAACCAGTTAGGAAATTGTAGTTCCTTAAGTTCAAATGTAATGAAACAGGTAAGAAAAGCCATTTCATTTCATCCAAGTCAGCCCCTCCCCTAGGTTGACACAGCTAAAGATCAAGAGAAATAGCCCAATGCCCTGTTTCTTCCTTGGGAGAGAAAGAGGGAAGTGGAATGCATATCTAACATTCCTGCTTCTCAGGGGGCTATGAAGCAACTGTTTTCTGTCTCACCTGACTTGGAGCACTGACTGGGAAAAGCATACTCTAATTGGTGGGGGGGTGGGGGGGGAACACGACACAATCGAGAACAAAAGACAGCTCAGCACCTTGGGATGCTGTAGAACTTGTAATACTGCCCTATAGAACTTGTAATACTGCAGAAAAAAGTCAACATAGCTTCCAGAAGTTGGGAAAAAGCACCCAGCTCAGGGATTCTCTTTTTTTTTTTAACAACTCAAAAAACTAGAAAAAGAACCTAAACTCAAAGTTAGCAGAAAGAAGGAAATAATTAGATTAGAGCATAAATAAATAAAACAGAAAATAGAAAAAAATAATAAAACTGAGTTGGTTTGTTGAAAAGATCAACAAAATTTACAAACCCTTAGACTAAGAAAAAAAGAAAAACTCAAACAACAAAAATTAGAAATGAAGAGAAGATATTACAAATGGATGCCAGAGAAATAAAAAGGATCATTCGAGTCTACTGTGAATAATTACATGCCAACAAATTGGATAACCTAGAAGAAATGGAAAAATTCCTAGAAACAAATCAACCAAAAATGAGTCCTAAAGGAAAAAAAAACCTGAATAGACATATTAGAAGTAAGGAGATTAAATCAGTAATTAAAAACCTCCCAACAAAGAAAAGCCCAGGACCAAAGGGCATCACTGAAGAATTCCACCAAATATTTAAAGAACAGCAATCTTCAAACTTTTCCAAAAAACTGAGGAGAGGGGAACACTTCCAAACTCAGTGAGACCAGCATTGATCAGACAAAGATACTACAAGAAAACTATTAACCTATATCTTTGATGAATATTGATGCAAAAACTCTCAACAGTACACTAGCAACCAATTTTAGTAACACACTAAAAGAATTATACATCATAATAAATGGGATTTATTCCTGGAATTCAAGGATGGTTCAACATTCAAAAATCAAAGTAATTCACCACATTAACAGAATCAAGTTTTTGATGCAGAAAAAGCATTTGAAGAAAATTCAGTATCTTTTTATAAAAACACTCAACAAACTAGGAATAGAAAGAATTACCTCAACATAATAGAGCCTAATATAAAAAACCCACAACCAACATACACTCAATGGCAAACAACTGAAAGCTGCCTTCTAAGTTCAAGAAAAGAGGCAAAGATGCTCACTCTTGCCACTTTCTTCAACACAGCATTTGTAAGTCCTAGCCAGAGCAATTAGGCAAGTGAAAGAAATAAAAGGCATCCAAATAGGGAAGGAAGAAGTACAATTACCTCTGTTCACAGATTACATGATCATGTATATAGAAACCCTGAATAACCCACAAAAACTAAGAACTACTAAATGAATTCAGCAAAGTTACAGGATACAAAATCAACACACAAATATATCTTGCATTTCTATATACTAACAGTGAACAATCTGAAAAGGAAATTAAGAAAATGATCTCATTTAGAATAGCATCAAAAAGAATAAAATACTTAAGATAAACTTAACCAGAAAGATAAAAGACTTGTACACAGAAATGACAAAACAGTGCTAAATGAAACTGAACAGGACACAAATTAACAGAAAGACATCCTGTGTTCATGGATTGGAAGACTTAATATTGTTTAAATGTCCAAGACTACTGAAAGCAACAGATTAAATACATTCCCTATTGGCACATTTTCCCAGTAAAATCTTTCTTCCATCATCCATTTTCTGCAAAAATAGAAAAAAACCTTAAAATTCATATGGACTCTCACAGGACCACGAATAGCCAAAATAATCCTGACAAAGCAAAACAAAGCTAGAAGCATCATACTTCCTGATTTCAAACATATTATAAAGCTAGAGTAATCAAAACAGTACAGTTCTGGCATAAAGACAGGACATATAGACCAAAGTAACAGAATAGAAAATCCAGGAATAAATCCCCATGTTTATAGTCAAATGATCTCTGGCAAATGTGCCAGGCTACAAAATGGGGAAAGGATAGTCTCTTCTAAAAATGGTATTGGAGAAACTGAATATCCACATGCAAAATAATGAAGGCAGACCCTTATTTTACACCATATACAAAAATTAACTCAAGATGGATTAAAGACCTAAATGTAAGAGCTGAAACTGCAAAACTTCCAGAAGAAAACATAAGGGGAAAGCATCATGACCTTAGATTTAGCAATAATTTCTTGGCAATATTTCTTTGGCAATAATTTTCTTTGCCCAATTTAAAAATGGGCAAAGGACTTGAATAGACATTTCTCCAAAGAAGATGTAGGTCTTCATCAGCTTAGGATAGCATAAAAAATGCAGTAAACTGGGTGATTTAAACAACAGACATTTATTTCTCACAGTTCATGGTTCACACCCATACTAATCTCCTTATCAAATGGTTATTCAGCCACATCCTTCATATTCTTTTCCAAATAGCTTTCTCACTTTTTACAGTATAGGCAGACTGAGAATTTTCCAAATCTTTAAACTCTGACTCCTTTTTGCTTAGCTTAACAATTTCTTCTTCAATTCATTTCTCTTTTCTCACATTTTACCAATAAGCAGTCAGAAGGAACCAACCTGCTCCCTCAATACTTTGCTTTATAATCTCCTCAGCTAAACATTCATCCCTCCCAAGTTCTACCTTCCACAAACACTAGAACATAAACACAATTCAGTCAAGTTCTTTGCCACTTTGTAACAAGGATCACATTTTTTCCATCATTCTTCATTTCAAGCTGAGACCTCAAAAAAATGGTCTTTACTATCCATATGGCTATTTCTACCAACATTCTATTCATGATTATTTATATATTTTCTAATAAAATGGAGGTTTTCTCTATAGCTCTTTTCTTTGAGGGCTCACCAGAATCACTTTTAACAGTCCCTTCATGATAATCCCAGCTTTTTCTACCACACACCTCAAAACTCTTCCAGGTTCTACCCTTCACCGAGTTCCAAAGCCACTTTAGTATTTTTATGTATTTGTTATAGCAGCACCCCACTTCACAGTACCAACATCACTTCACCTAAGCCTAATTATCAAAGGCTTTGACTCCAAACATCATCACATCAAGGGACAGAGCTTCAACATACGAATTGGGGTGGGAGATAAACCTCAGTCCATAACAGAAACAACATGCATTCAGCAGTCATGACCAAATTATTATTTCATATTTTTTTGTCTTTTTTCCTTAACTTATAATAATATAGAAAAGAAAGTGAACAGCCTCTCTGTGTACTAATTCCCTAACCAATTAGAAAGAAACCCCAAAATTGTAGGCAGCTGATCAGAAGAAAGCTTACATAGGTAAATATAAATCAATTAAAACAATGACTAGAGTTTTACATTTGGTCATGACTGCTGAATGCATGTTGTTTCTGTTTAAACAATTTTTTACCTTTAAATTTTAGTAATAAACTTTCAGAACTATTTAAGTTCTAGCAAATAGTTGTAAATGCAAATAAATTAATTATGCTATTTTCTCCTTCTTAACCTAAATTCTTCTTTTCTTTGGTCCTACAAAAAATTTTGCCTTAAAATAGATCTGAATTTTAAATATGACAAGCCACTTAACAAAAATGTCTTTTGAAAATAATAAAAGTGGGGTGCCTGGGTCGCACAGCTGGTTAAGTGTCCAGCTCTTGGTTTCAGCTCAGGTCATGATATCAGGGTAAGGAGATCAACCCCCTCAAAGGGCTCCATGCTCAGCACAGAGGCTGCTCAAGAATTTCTCTCCCTCTCCTTCTGCCCCTGCCCCCCTCACTCTCTCTCTTTCAAATAAGTCTTTAAATAAATAAATAAATAGAGAAATAAATAAATATATGGAAAATAAAATTTGCAATTCTTGAAGCATTAGATATTTATTCCAGGTAAAGTAAAAAACTCGATATGGTTAAATGAGCCACTCATTTACAGCAGATTACAATGTTTTACTAGAAAAAGTAAATTAAAATAGCAAATATAATTTGCTAAATTAGATTTGTTCAGCCCAAAAGTACCCAATAGGTATTGGGCAAATGTTAAGAAATCTAATTTTGAAAAAGTGCCAAAACAGAGTAGGTACTTCAATTGATTTTTTGGCATACCAACCCTATGGTAAATATCTACCCAAGCTTCTGATGTAACACATACTAAAGAAGACAAATAGAGCCTATGATATACTCCTAAAAACTGATAAGGAACAAAAGCAATTTTTAATGCTCAGCTGACTTCTATAAACAGAACTTTAATTCAATCAAAAATGTTTTCTTTTTAGTTTAAATAGATTGATTTTCTTCTTGTTTAATATAGAGTCCACAAAATGTTTGCCATACCCCAAAAGGTAACACCAACTAACACTATATTGGTCTAATGTGATAACATCAAAGAACATTTGGCCAAATGGTTTTATTGGTACTATCAAATTTTTATTTTTTTAATTTTTCTTAAAGATTTTATTTATTTATGTGAGAGAGAGGGAGGGAGGGAGATAGGGAAAGAGAAAGAGAGCACAAACAGGGGGAGGGGCAGAGGGAGAAGGAGAAGGAAAAGCAGACTCCTGGCTGAGCACAGAGCCCAACAGGGGGTTCGATCCTATGACCTGAGTCAAAGTTAGATCCTTAATCGACTGAGCCACCCAGGTGCCCCAATGGTACTATCAAATTTTTAGTCTTAATTATTACAACTATGCAATGTGAAATAAAAACATTTTTTCCCACATAAGACTCAGAGAGTTCTCTAAAAATTCAAGTCCTTAAAATGAACTCAAATCTGATCCTTTTCCCTAATGCATTTGGTCATGACTCTTCTCTCAGTGGTCATTATATTTTTAATAAAATATTTTCAGTGTGTTATAGTCATATCCTTAATAACACATATTCAGTTTGCTATATTTATTCTAATCAAAATGAGGTACTCTGAATGTTTAATATTATAGGACTCATAACTCTAAAACAAAAAGTAAAAACATAATAACTAACAAAATGAAACATGTTGATATACAACATCAATGGAAAGGAAAAGAAAATGTAATGAAAATAAGTGAATTTGTAAAAACATATTTTTTGTAAATGTGTGTAATGTATAAGGTTATTGTCAGGAGATTTTTAAAGTAACTTACAAAACTAAATTCTACCACATAGAGAAACCTATAAATAGGTAAAGACATCACTTACAAATAAAACAATGTCTTTTATCCTATATATCCTGAGTGGGTTTTTACTACCATCTAGTGTTATACCTTAAGAAATACTTTCTGTAAAAATTAAGTTACAAAAGACACTTTATGATATCACTCAAACGTTACTAGAAGATTTAATTAACTGTGGGGAAAAAAACTCAGAGTTTAGAAAATAACTATTTTTAAAAAGCTGTCTTATGTAAGAAACCTATTTTCATTACTCTTAAAATTTTTGTTGTATTACTAATTGTGTAATGTGCACCAAATCCTTTCTAGGACTTCCAAATACATACTCAAATTGCTTCAAAAGACAAAGTAGCTACTACAAAGATTCAGCCCATTAAATCTAGCCAATGCACTCAAAAAACCAGATAATTATAGTATAAAATGATTATCAATGCTCTATCAATGCCAATAGGTCTATGAAAGGACTTCCTCTTCACCTGACACCTTAAATGCTAGCAGTTTAGGTTCCATAAAGAGAGGAAAGCAAAGGCAGGGTTATGCTGCTTAGAATTATATTGTTTGCTACTGAATGTCATCCTTCAACTTGCCAAACACCAAACTGACAAGTGAAATAAACCTCAAACTATTAAAAAACAAAAAACAAACAAACGCCAAGAGGTTGAAAAAGAAGATGAAGCCATGGAAACACATTCTTTTAATGGATTCAGAAACTCTCTTTGTTAAAAGATTTTACCTGGCTAGGAATTATTTTCTCAGTCTATGGAATCTAGACATGAATCCAAAGGATTTAAGCTGCTTTTAGTAAATTAACAATTTAGAAGTCCTGTGGATTCTATTTCAGCACGGTTTTGCCTACAGCTTTTTTTTTTTAACCACAATATTATGTACTAAATTGTATATCATTAACCATGCTGGGTTTTTTTAAATGATACAAAAATATTGTGCTAATGACATATACAAGTAAGATTATGGATCATACCTTTTTAATCCTTCCCATACAAACAGGAATAACCAATCTCTGAAATTGAATGTAATAAAATCATCCTAAAGGTATGTCTACAATTACTCACTTGAAATGACCTTTCCATTGTTATTGCAAAGTAGTATTCTCTCCGGGGATATCTTCGCTCACAAACCAATACTTGATTGCATATTCTGCCCTTTTCTCCTGTTTGCTTGGTAAACAACTTTTTCCCAATCATTTGTGAGGAAACAGCTTTTGCTTCTTCTGGACTGAAAAAAGAAAAAGAACACAAATTTTTTCTCCTCCAACTGAGAAAAACAAAAGCATATGACAACCAAAATTTTATCTCATTTAATATTTATTTATTTTTTTACTTTTTATTTATTTTTAATTTTTTTAAAGATTTATTTATTTGAGAGAGAGAGAGAACACACCAATGAGGGGAGAGGCAGAGGGAGAGAAACTCAAACAGACTGCTTAGTGCAGAGCCCTAAACAGGGCTCAATCCTAGGACCTTAAGATCATGACCTGAATCACAATCAAGAGTCGGACACTCAACTGACAGAACCACCCAGGCACCCCACTCATCTAATATTTAAAATTTCAGTATTTTCATCAATTCAATAATAAGGGGTATTTTTACAATATATTTTTTAATAATGATGATTTTTCTTTAAAAAGCAGGACTTACGAGAAAACTATCTTTACTCCTCCTTTGAGGCCACTCTCAAATGTTCCTTTTCCTCTACCACCAGCTAAAACTTGTGCCTTTATCACAACGTCTTTTGAACCTAGAAGAAAAACACTTCTGTTAGATAAGCAGCATGGAATAGCATGCAAGACGTTATTTTGTTATTAAGCATATATATTAAGTGATGTTATTAAATGTAGTAAAGACTCATTTACGCACAATGTCAAAAAATGAAGTAGTCTACATATACAGTTTTTCTGGATTAGAACATTAAAACATTCACCATCCAAAGATCCACAAGTTTAAAAAATTAGCCATTCATATGATACCATTTCTTAAAGTAGACTGAAAATAATTTTACTTTTCCTTAACACTAAATATTAAAAGTACAAAAATTAAGACTCAAATGTCTTCCCAACTTTCCCTCCCTTTCTATTCACATGTAAAATTGCTATCCTGTGAAAATTTGAGTTTAAAATGCTATTCTGAGCAGAAATACATTGTAACTTAAGGGGAAACTGCCAGTACTGATACCAACTTACATTGTTCCACTAACAGAAAGACCTATTAATACACATTCTTGAGCTACAGTGGTATGAGTATTATTATCAGGAGTTAAGCTATATTTATCAGAAGAAGAAAAAAAAAGAAGAAAAAATATATTTATCAGAAGATTCAGGGATGCTATGTTTATAAGTCTTAAATTTTTAATTTTTTATAATACTTTTTAAAAAAATTTTAATGAAATTTTTAAAATAAATGCCCTGAATTTTTCTTCTTTAACAGGTAGACTGATCTCTCTTCTATCTTCCTCTTTCTAATGTGCTGAAGAAAATCAGCAAACCAGCTGGTTAGCCTGAGTACCCCTCATCATTCATGGTCCAGGGCTACTCCTCTTTGAGGGGCATTCTCTATCTCCCCAAACAGAATTTCAGAATCTCCTCATTTTGCCTCTTATAGCATTTTGCCTATACTAGCAGTGCAACATTTGTCTTACATAATGGCAAAATAATAACCTTATTCTTACTGGTTACAAGCCCAAGGCAGTCCCTGGTATGTAACTACCAATCCCTGCACACACCATGCAGAATGTGGGGACTCCCACCTACTCAGATAAACCAACAAAATCAAAGAGGTAACAACCGCAGTTTCTGATAAAAGCAATAAGAATTGACCTAAAGTTTACACTTAAACAATTATTTAAAAAGAATGTTTAGAAAAATTATGATGTAAATGAGTCTACATTTAGAAATTAGAAGATGGTCCTACGAGTCAGTCAAGGATGTGTTTTTTTTTTTTTTTAAAGATTTTATTTATTTATTTGACAGAGAGAGATCACGAGTAGGCAGAGAGGCAGGTAGAGAGAGAGGGGGAAGCAGGCTCCCTGCTGAGCAGAGAGCCTGATGCGGGGCTCGATCCCAGGACCCTGAGATCATGACCTGAGCCGAAGGCAGAGGCTTTAACCCACTGAGCCACCCAGGCGCCCCAAGGATGTTTTTTTAAAAAAACATCTTTCTCACACCCCATACCCATCTTCAAAATTTATCCAGAATCTTGACTACTCCTCATCACCTGGTTTGAACCCCGGTCCCAACCACCATTCTATTTCACCTCAATTACCCTCGTCCCTGACAGAGTATTCTCAAAGCAGCGAAGTGAGCACATCACTCCTCTATTTAAAACCTTACATCGAATGCCCATTTTACTCAAAGTAAAAGTCACACTCCTTACAATGACCTACAAGGACCTAAATAATCCCCCAGTACTCTTACTATTTATATCTCCTGTTACCTCCTCATCGTTCACTCCACTCCAGCTACACTAGTCTCCACTGTTCCCAGGCATGCTTCTGCCTTCAGGACTTGGCTCTAATGCTCCCTCCGCCTGGAATACTCTTCATCAGGTACAGGAATCCTCTGCTTTTCAAAAGTTTGCCTTATACCACTTTGCTTTTACAGACCTGCATCAGTTACCTGTTTTCACTAACTGAAAGAAATTCGAAAGTGATTTTCGCTTTTGCAAAAATATCAGTGTCGATTTTGCAGAGAGCCATTACAGAGGCAGCATGTACCCCAAGCTCCAAGAGTGGCCAATCTCCTTACCCACGAACTATACTCAGCATCCAGCCACCAAAGCTTTGAACGATGCCTGTGAGCATCTGTGCTTTAGCCAGGAGGAGTCATTTACTGGGTCTGGGAACACTTCGAATTTTTTCCTTATAATTAATGCTAACTGCTTTCACTTTATGCCATTTTGGCCTACAAAAGGTTTCACAAGAATGCTCTACTTTCAGATACCAGAAGACACCTGTATCCATTTGAGAAAGGTCCACATTCCCTTCAAGTTTTTCTTCTTATATCTCATTGTCCATGAGGCTTACCCTGATCATTTTATTTAATAGTACAACCCTCCCACCAGGGACCAATCCTCCTTGCCCTGCTTATTTTTTCTCCATAGGAATTCATCACCTTGAAACATAATATATAATTTTCTCATGTTTACCATTTATTGTTTTGCTCCCCCACTAGAATACAGGCTCCAGAAGGGCAGAATCTTCGTTGTGTTCATTGATGTTCTCAAGCTCCTGGGAGCATTCCTAGCATGTATTTTCTGAATGTTGAATAAAAGAACATTTAAAGATGGAAAGAATTCTTGCATATCTTGATCTTCCACTGCTCTTTTAAAAACTCAGAACTGGAAATACTGGGATCTGCAACTAAAGCTGATTAGAAGTGCCTGGTTTACACAAGACAGACCCTTTTCTATCTGCCACAGTCCCCACCATTCCCAGGTAAAAACAACTAATATTAGATGAAGATTAGAGAAAACTTAAGAAATCTCCTTAAAATGAACAATAATTTTCTTATTGGAAAGAAAACAGGTAGCCTCTGGGACAATGGCAAATTACAGAGGTCATGTCCAAACTAAAAGGAGAGGCCACTTGTCATTTTACCTGTTACTGGTTACCTGGCTTTTCCAGTACTTTAGAAATATTCATTTATATCTAAAGAGGATAAATGTAATCCCAACAGTGTAAATGTAACGTAAAAATGGCCAATAATTAAACTGGTGCTTTAAAGGCTGGGCTAACTTCAAACATTCCTAACATTAAACTGAGAACTTAAAAAACTGACCTATTAGAGTAATAAAGCTCTAGTTTTTCAAAAAACATTTTACAAGACAGAAGTCTCTTCCTCCACAAAGTGTCAATTTCCTTTCTCTAGGAATACAAATTCCTTAAGGGCATAGAGGATTCCTCAAAAGTTCCTTCTAAAAAAGCCCTTCACAACAAAAGAAAAGCAAAAAAAAAAAAAAAAATTAATGAATAAATTGTTTCATCAAGACAAAGGGGATTACAAGAGAAATCTGAGGACAACTGATTGAAACAAAGATTTTATTCAATTCCATTAATTCATTCAACAATTACATCTACAGTTACTTGCTGGAGCTATAGACATACCAGTGAGCAAGAGAAACCTACCCTGCCCTTAGAGAGCTTACAGTCTTACTAGATTTGGCCTTTTGCTCTAATTAGATAAGATCTTTTATGGATTCCAAGGTTGTCTTTAAAGTATAGTCAATACCCCTCCTAGCTTTAGTTATTCACAAATGTAAGCATTCTTCATGTATAGTCATTAATAAAACACTGAGAAGAAGAAAAAAGAAGGCAAAGTCCTATTTTATGCCATTAGAAATCTCCCTCCAGGCCGTTATTCATTAATTGGCAACCTTTGCACATGTTTATTCAGTCAGACAAAAATTCCACCTTAATTACATTAGAATCCTAAACATTAGGACTAAGACACAGAATGGCTGAATAAATAAAAAAACAGACTAATCTATGTTGCCTGTAAGAGACTCACTTCAGATATAAGGACACAAACAGACTGAAAGTGAAAGGATGAACAAAGATATTGCAGGCAAATGGAAACCAAAAGAAAGCTGGGGTAGCTATACTTGTATCAGACAAAATCAACTTTATAACAAAGACTATAACAAGAGACAAAGAAGGGTGTTACATAATGATAAAGGGGTCAATCCAACAACAGAATGTATCATTGGTAAATATTTATGCACCCAACATAAGAGCACGTAAATATATAAAGCAAACATTAACAGACATAAAGGGGGAAACAGACAAGCAATACAATTAATAGTAGGGGATTTCAATACCCACGTACATCAATCAGTAGATCACCCAGGCAGAAAATCAATAAGCAAACACAGGCCTTAAACAACACATTGGACCACGGTCTTAATATATATATACAACATTCCATCCAAAAGCAACAATATATATTCTTCTCAAGTGAACATGGAACATACTCCAGGAGAGATCACATGGTAAACCACAAAACAAGTCTTAATAAATTTAAGAGGACTGAAATCACATCAAGCATCTTTTCCAACCACAATGGTATGAAACCAGACATTGATTAAGGGAAAATTCACAAATACGTGGAGATTAAACAACATGCTGTCAATGGGTCAAAGAAAAATCAAAAAAGAAATAAAAATGTTTGTCTGGACAAACAAAATGGAAATATACCAAAATTTATGGGATCGGCAAAAGCAGTCTAAGAATTCACAGTAATAAAAGCCTATCTCAAGAAACAAGAAAAGTCTGAACAAATTAACTTTGCACCTCAAGGAACTAAGAAAGAACAGATAAAGTCCAAAGTTAGTAGAAGGAAGGAAATAACAAAGGTTAGAATATAAATAAAATAGAGACTAAACAGACAATGGAAAAGATCAATGAGAATAAGAGCTGCCTCTTCAAAAAGATGAACAACATGACAAACCTTCAGCTAGACTCACCACGACCAACAACAAAAAAGAGTGGATTCATAAAATCAGACACAAAAAGTTGAGATGTTACAACTGAAAACTCAGAAATACAAAGGATAAGAGACTATTATGATCAATTACACGACAACAAACTGGACAACCAAGAAGAAATAAATTCCTAGAAACATACAACCTACCAAGACTGGGTCATGAAGAAACATAAAATCTTAACAGATTACCAGTAAGGAGATTGAATCAGTAATCAAAACCCTCCCAACAAATGAAGGTCCAGAACCAGATGGCTCATTGGTGAATACTACCAACATTAAAAAAAGAATATCAATCCTTCTCAAACTCTTCCAAAAAATAAAAGGTAGGAATATTTGCAATTCATTTTACAAAGCCAGAATTACCCTGATACCAAAACCAGACAAGGATGCCACAAGGAAAGAAAACTACAGGCCAATATCCCTGATGAACATAGACGTAAAAATCCTCAACAAAATATTAGCAAACTGAATACAACAATACATTAAAAGAATCATATACCACCATCAACTGGGATTTATTCCAGGAAAAGACTGATTCAACATCCACAATTCAGTCACTGTGATACACTACACTAATAAAATGAAGGGTAAAAAACATATGATCATCTCAACAGATGCAAAAAAAAAGCATTTGCAAAATTCAACATCCCTTTATGTAAAAACATTAACAAGCAATATAGAAGGAACATACCTCAACATAATAAAGGCCATATATGACAAGCCCACAGCTAATATCCAACTCAACAGTGAAAAGTTGAAAGCTTTGCCTCAAAGATCAGCAACAAGAGAAGGATGCCCACTCTTCCCACTTTAATTGAACACAGTATTGGGAGTCCTAACTACAGCAATTAGGCAAGACAAAGAAATAAAAGGCATCCAAACTGGAAAGGAAGAAGTAAAACTGTCACATATGACATGGTATTATATACAGAAAACCCTAAAGATCCCATCAAAAAACTATTAGAATAAATGAATTCACTAATACTGCAGGACACAAAATCAATACGCAAAAGTCAATTACATTTCTATACATTAATCATTAACTATCAGAGAAATTAAAAAAAAAAAACAATCTTATCTACAACTGCATCAAAAGAATAAAATACCTATGGATAAATTTAACCAAGGAGGTAAAAGACCTGTATACTGAACTGTAGGCATTGATTAAAGAAATTGAAGAAGAAAAAAATAAATGGAAATCAGTATTCCATACTGATAGATTGAAATAATACAGTTAAAATGTCCATACTACCCATAGCAATCTACAGATTCAATGCAATCCCTATCAAAATTCCAATGGCATTTTTCACAGAAATAGAACAAACAATCCTAAAATTAGTATGGAACCACAAAAACAACCCCAAGTAGCAATGCAATCTTGCAAAAGAAGGAAAAAGCTGGAGATATCACACTCCCGGATTTCAAACTATATTACAAAGCCATAATAATTAAAACAGTATGCTACTGACATAACAAAACAAAATAGAGAGCCCAGAAATAAATCCATGTATACGTGGTCAATTAATTTATCAAAAAGGAGCCAAGAATATAAAATGAAGAAAGGATAGTCTCTTCAATAAATGCTGTTGGGACGGGGCGCCTGGACGGCTCAGTCAGTTAAGTGTCCAACACTTGATTTCAACTCCGGTCACAATGTGTCCTGGGATCGAACCCCACGCAGGGAGTCTGCTTGGAATTCTCCCTTTCTCTCTCCCTCAGCCCTACCTTGCTCACTCTCTGTCTAAAAAATAAATAAATCTTAAAAAGTTTTTAAATAAATAAATAAATAAAATAAGTGATATTGGGAAAACTAGACAGCCATGTGCAAAAGCATGAAACTGAACCACCATCTTACACCATACACAAAAATTAACTTGAAGTGCATTAAAGACTTGAACATAAGACCTAAAAATACCATAAAACTTGTAGAAGAAAATATAGGTGGCATGCTCTTTGACATTAGGTTGTGGTGATGATGTTTTCAATCTGACACGAAAAGTAAAAGCAACAAAAGCAAAAATAAATAAGTGGGACTATATAGAATTAAAACACATCTGCATACCAAAGGAAATCATCAACAAAATAAAACAGCAACCTACTGAATGGGAGAAAATATTTGCAAATCATATATCTGACAAAGAGTTAATATCCAAAACATACAGAGAACTCAAACAACTCAATTGTAGAATTGTAGGAAAAAAAATGTGATTAAACAACAGGCAGAAGACGTGAACAGACATTTTTCAAAGACATACAGATGGCCAACAGACATATAAAAAAGATGCTCAAAATCACTACTCATCAGGGAAATCCAAATCAAAATCAGAATAAGATACTATCTCATACCTGCTACAATAGCTATTATCGAAAAGACAAGGAACAACAAGTGTTGGTGAGGATGTGAAGCAAAGGGAACATTCATGCACTGTTGATGGGAATATAAACTGGTGCAGCCCTTGTGGAAAACAGTAAAGGGGTTCCTCAAAGAAATTAAAAATAGGAACTACTATATGATCCAGCAGTTCCACTTCTGGATATTTATCTGAAGAAAACACTAACTTGAAAAAATATATGTACCTCATGTTCACTGCAACACTATTTACAATAACCAAGATATGGAAACAACCTAAGTATCCATCGATGGATGACTGGGTAAAGAAATTATGGTACATGCACATGGGTGTATGGGTGTGTGTGTGTGTGTGTGTGTGTGTGTGTGTGTGTGTATTCAGCCACAAAAAAAGAATAACATTTTGCCATATGCAACAACACGGATGGACCTGAGGGCTAAATTAAGTAAGCCAGAGAAAGACATATTCCATATGAATGGAATCTTATATATGGAATTGGAACACAAAACGAAACAAAACAACTAACCTCATAGATACAGAAAACAGACTGGTGGCTGCCAGAGGAATTGGGTGGGGGATAGGAAAAATGGATGAAGGCGGTCAAAATTAAAGAAAAAAAAGAAAAAGATGGGACTTAAGACCCATTTCAAACTTCTAACCTCATAAAACGTAAGAATAAGTTTATGTTTTAAGCAATTAAAAAATATGTAGCAGACATAAGTACTATTATTAATGAAATTTAGAATTTGGCAATTAAAAGTCTACTCTAAAAAAAAGGGTCAACAAAATGTGCAAAAAAGACAGACTAGTCAGGCAACACAAATTTCACTAGGTTGAACAATTTTCAAGCAGCAAAATGATTACATTGTGTATAATTTCAAACATGAAAAGTCAATATAGATGCAATTCTATTTAGGGTAACAGAGAAACTAAGATGGATTTGTAGCTGAACTATGTACTAGGGTTTCCCTTCTAAAATTCTATGAAGCACAGCTTTTATAGTTCCTCTGAAAATCAGAACAAAATGGGAGAAACTTCCCAAGCCTAAAAGATACTATTCTTGGCAATACAGAATCATGCAATCAATGAGCTATCTACTACAGACCTATCATTAAAAATGGATATGAGGGGGAACCTGGGTGGATCAGTTGGTTAAGACTCTGCCTTCGGCTCAGGTCAGGATCTCAGGTGGACCTAGATCCAGGACCCAGGATCTCAGGGTCCACATTGGGCTCCTTGCTCAGCAGGGACTCTGCTTCTCCTTCCGCCTGATGCTCCCCCTGCTTGTGCTCTCTCTCTCTCTCTGTCAAATAAATAAATAAATAAAATCTTTTTAAAAAATGGGTATGAGGGGACAGCTGGGTGGCTCAGTTGGTTAACTGTCTGCCTTCGGCTCAAGTTGATTCCAGAGTCCTGGAATAGAGTCCTGCATTGGGCTCCTTGCTCGGCAAGGAGCCTGCTTCTCCCTCTGCCTGCTGTCCCCCCTGTGCATGCTCTCAATCTCTCTCTCTCAAGATAAATAAATAAATCTTTTAAAAAATGGATATGAGAAAACCAGTCTATTAAAAAAGAAACCACAATGGAAAAGAAACTAGATTTCGTCCCAACCATTCTTCCATCCCTAACTTCAATTATTCACAACAGACAAAACTAGCCTCCAGACCAGTGTTTCCAACTTTTTTCACATCACAATATACATAAAAAATTATAGAATCTGTAGGGAATACTGGGGAAAGAGGCTAGGGCTATTTCAAGAGGAGTCACTAGTTGTAAGGCTCAGTGGCCCCAGTACCCATGCTAACTCACAGAACTGGGGGAAGCAAGTTTGGCCTACCTGAAATGCATTTATATGTTACTATATCAGTTGGTGATGTAAGAGTTTTAATAAATGGGAATTAATACTTTGTGAGTCGTTCAAAAACTCAAGAAGCAAAGTAGCCAAAATCAGCATTGGGAATTGCTAGCTAGATGGACAGAACCAGGTGTATTTCTAAGGCAACTTATACCATACCTTGTGCAATTAGATCTTATAATCAACATTTTCTGACATTAATGACTCCCAACAAAAGACAAAACTGTCCTCAACGTCTTCATAGTAGTTGCTAAATATATCTTTTAAAAGTAGCATTTCTGGGGCACCTGGATGGCTCAGTGGGTTAAAGCCTCTGCCTTTGGCTCAGGTCATGATCTCAGGGTCCTGGGATAGAGCCCCGCATCAGGCTCTCCGCTTGGCGGCGAGCCTGCTTCCCCCTCTCTCTCTGCCTACTTGTGATCTCTCTCTCTCTCTCTCTCTGTCAAATAAATAAATAAATAATCTTTAAGAAAAAAAATAAGTAAAAGTAGCATTTCTGATTCTCTAAATTTAAAAGACCTCCTTAGTCACTAATCCCACTTCCATACTATAATCATCATCTGCAGTGTTATTTGATAAAAACATACTTTCAAGATGAACAAGATACCTTCTGTTCCAAGAGGCTCCAAATCAGAACCCCCTGCCTGTCTCTATGCCTACTTGTGATCGCTCTCTCTGTCAAATAAATAAATAAAATCTTTAAAAAAAAAAAAAAGAAATTAAAGTTTAGGTCATACAGACTAGATCAAATCTCAAGGGAATAGTTATTAATAAGTAGCCTTTGTAAGAAATAATACAGAAATACAAAGTACAATCATGAGTTTTCTTTAAACTTGACCTTTAAGAGCCTCTAATATACAGTGTTTTGAAGGTAAAAATGAGGCACATCTTTTACCATGCACAAGTTCAAGCTACAGGTCACCATTAATTAACAAAAACTTCCCCCAAATTACACAAGGCTTTCAACGAATAAAAGAAGTTTGCTTATAATCTGAATAAAGAGGATTTTTTTCTGATTAACAAAAAATTAAACTGTCAATGAAAAATCATGCTTCCAAGTCAACATCTCATTCAAAAACATAACTTATATGACAATTTCTGAACTTGTACATGCCCTCACTTTTGAAGAAAAACTTATTCTAGAAACAAATAAGTACAAAATAAGAGTAAAACTTTAAAAATTTTAAACATTTTTAAACACTCCAGTATCTTCTTAAAATACTAATAAAAGCGAAGTCTTCAACACATTCAAAGCCTTATTAATCAAGTATACATACAACAGAGATTGTGCTAATCTCCATAAAACTGGTGGGATTTTAAATATTGTTTAAAATAAAACGCAGTGTACAGCTAGTATATTACTCATTGTTATGGTCTAATATTAAATCATTAAAAATGTAAAGCGAGGGATATCTTCTAAAGTCAACATTTTTTAATTAAGAGATTAATATAAATTAACAAAATTCAAATTAACAAAAGCTATTAAGTTTTCTGTAGCAATAAAAGACTCTACTAATAAACATGGGCAAGTACTTAATTCATTTAACAAATATCAATAGTTCTTGATTACCTAAGTGCCAGGTACTCTTCTAAGAGTTTAGGATGTATCACTGGACAAAATAAGACAAAGAAACCCTGCTCTCATGGAGCTTACAGTCTAGCACTCAGCTTCACCCCTCCTTCCCACCACCTCAGTTCTATATGTTTCCTATCAAAAAAAACTTGAGGGGTGCCTGGGTGGCTCAGTGGGTTAAGCCTCTGCCTTCGACTCAGGCCATGATCTCAAGGTCCTGGGATCGAGCCCCGCATCAGGCTCTCTGCTCAGCGAGGAGCCTGCTTCCCTCTCTCTCTGCCTGCCTCTCTGCCTAAATAAATAAATAAAATCTTTAAAAAAAAAAAAGAAAAGAAAAGAAAAAGTCGGGGGAGGAATATTACACCTCTTTACAACCATATAAACAGCTAAGGTTTTCTTCGCTATTTCCTTGAAGAATCATCACAGACACCCGTTTTTTAAGCTTCAGAATATATATATACATATATATATTTTTTTTTTTTTTAAAGATTTCATTCATTTATTTGATATAGAGGGAGATCACAAACAGGCAGAGAGGCAGGCAGAGAGAGAGGGGGAAGCAGGCCCCCCGCTAAGCAGAGAGCCCAATGTGGGGCTAGATCCCAGGACCCTGAGATCAGGACCTGAGCCGAAGGCAGAGGACTTAACCCACTGAGCCACCCAGGCGCCCCTAAGCTTCAGAATATTAAACAGAACTTCCTTCCCCATAATTATATTCCAACTAAAAACAGGACTTTAAAGGCTTCCTAATGCCAATATAATTGGTTCTTAAGTAACTAGCTCTATGGGCGCTCATAATAATCTCATAATTTTAGAATGTCGACAATCATAAAGTTCCACCTTCTCTTTTAAGTAAATAAAATTTATTTTTTAAAAAATAAAATAAAACCTATGAGCTGTTATAAACTATAAATAAAGTTTACATCTTATCAGAAGTGCCCATGTCAAAGTGGCATAAGTTTTTCTTAAGTTAGTACCTAATTTTTTGGCAACTGCATAAGCTTCATCTGGTGATTTTGCCACATGTCCTTTGGGAATGGAGACACCAGCTTCTTGCAACAATTCCATACTCATGTATTCATGTAGTGAGAGATTCCTTTGTTGCTGCTGCTGTATTTGGAGTCCATGGCTGTTAAAAAATCCAGAACTTCCCAGAACCTAAAGAAATTGGGGACATATTATATATGACAGTAATTTGGAACTTATTAAAAATACCTTCTCAAAATACTTTTTTATATACAGTACTTGGTTCTTCATAACTATAATAAAACTGTTACATTAAATCATCAAACAACAATAGTCAGAGTACCTAAATTATAAACTAAGAGCTAACCTACCAGCTAAGTATCAAATGTTACCCTTGTAGTTTTAACTATTTTCTCACCATGTGAGCTTTTATTTGAGCTCCACTACCATATCCCTAATGACCTACAGAGCATTCCTACCTCAATGCTAAATTCAGCAGATCTAAAACCAACCTCATCTTTTCCAACAAACCAAAAATTCTTCCCACTTTCTTCTCTCCATCATTCTTCCAGCCCCTAACAAATTGCTTGGCACTAGATATATGGTAGTTAGTTGAGTGATAATTGAGTGATTACTTTTGCAAACACACAAGACTTAAAACCCCAGTTTCATCTGTAGTGATCACTGTGGTGTGCTACTCAGATTCCCCTTTCACAGCCCAGCTGCTGGGAGTGCTGGCTAGTGACAGCCCTCAGCTGAGTCCTCTCATTGGCACTTCCTTGCCCAAAGTCACAGCTTCCCACTGTCAGCTTGCATCCAATGACTGGTCAATGGAGGTTAAGGTAAGGATATAAGTCCTAGCACATCACCCCAATTTGGGATAATTCTGAAGGACCATCTTAGTTCCAGATCTCCCACAGGAAAGGCAAAGGTTCCTACTGCAACTGCACCACAGTTCTACTTCTCCCTCTACTCAAGCCTCCTTCCTTCACTCCCCCACAGGTGTTGATCCAGACACCACTTTCCAGTTGAGGTCCTCAATGAAACTCTTCATTTCATAGCCTGCAAGTATCATCCAAATTCCTCAATCCTATCAACTTCATATGACAATATGTAGAACAAATTAAGTGCTATGAAAGCCCTGGAAGAATGAACTGAAATTACACATTTAAGTATTATCCATACATTTCCGTCCTCTAAACAGGAATGCAGAATACTGAAACACAGCTCATATGAAGCACACAATAGCATAAGAATTGAATTTGAAGGGATCATATATACAGTCTATTTCTTTTTAATATAAAATATTGGAAACTATTTACTGATAGTCCATGTTATAGACAGTTAAGAGGATTAGAAATGTGCAGTTCTGGACTATCAACTATTGCTTTATTAAACAGTCTTTTCTTGAAGGGGGTTCATGAGCCATCTGCATCAAAATTACCTGGGATGTATCCAAAAATAATGCAGATTCTGGGACCCCACTCTCATCTACAAAATCAGAATCTCTGGAATGGGCCTCACGAAATCTGTATTCACAAGTCATTCACCTGATTCTTAAGCACCCTACAGTTTGAGAACCCTAGTCTAAAAAGTCAGTCACACCAAGTAACAACTTACTTCTGATTCATTTGGTAAGCTAAAATCCTGAATAACATTTCACCAGAGTAACTCAACTCCCTGATTTAGTGTCACTTCAATATAAAAAAACCAGCAACATCCCAAAACGTTCGGTACACATCTACTTTCTGAAATCCCATTTCTGGGTATATACCCAACAGAAATGAGTGCTTAGTCTACCAAAAGGCATATATATAAGACTGTCCATAGCAGGCTTATTCATAATAAATAAAAAATGAAAATGACTCAATTGCGCATCAACAGAATAAAATATGGCATACTCATATACTAGGATACTACAGAGCAATTTTTTAAAAATACCTGTTGCTCACAAAAAAATAGATTCATCTCAAAAACATAATTTTGAGGAAAAGAAACCAGACACAAGAATACATACTTATATTTTTTATATAGTTCAAATTCAGTCAAAATTAGTGATAGAAGGGACGCCTGGGTGGCTCAGTTGGTTAAGCGGCTGCCTCCAGCTCAGGTCGTGATCCCGGGGTCCTGGGATCGAGTCCCACATCGGGCTCCTTGCTCAGCGGAGAGCCTGCTTCTCTCTCTGCCTCTGTCTGCCTCTCTGCCTACTTGTGATCTCTCTCTCACTCTCTCTCTGACAAATGAATAAATAAAATCTTTAAAAAAAAAAAATTAAAATAAAAATTTAAAAAAAAATTAGTGATAGAAGTCAGTCAGAATTAGTGGTCACCTTCTGTTGGCAAGTACTGATAAGGGGAGAGGACATGGCTGCTTCTGAGGGCTGAAAGTATTACATATCTTGATCTGAATGGTGGCTACACAGATGTATACATACATAAAAACTAATCTAGCTACCCAAAGTTGTACATTTTATATAAATTATACCTCAAAATAACAATAAAAATAAGGAGGAAGGGGAGTACCTAGCAGAGCTTGGTAAAAACAGTTATACCTTCAAACATTTTTTAATGCCTATATACAAGACACTGTGCTAGGGATGTTAAAAGAATAAAACCAACCTGGTCCAGCCACAGAATTAATTTAATGTAAATGAGCATGTAAAAGAACACCTACAACACACATAAGAGCATTCAGAGTCATTATATGGCACCTAATTAGCTGGACAGACTAGAAAAAATACTAAAGGCCCGATCCCAGCATGAAAGTAAAAAAAACTTGGGGCTACTGAGTGGCTCAGTCAGTTAAGCACCCAGCTCTTGGCTTCGGCTCAGGTCATGATCTTATGTTGGTTAGATGGAGGCAGCAGCAGGCTCCAGGCTCAACTGGAAGTAGGCTTTCCCTCTTCCTCTCCCTCTCTGCCTGCCCCTCCCCCCACTCACAGGTGCACACTCTCTCAAATAAATAAATCTTTTAAAAAAAATCAATAAATAGGGGCGCCTGGGTGGCTCAGTGGGTTAAAGCCTCTGCCTTCGGCTCAGGTCATAATCTCAGGGTCCTGGGATGGAGCCCCGCATCCATTGGGCTCTCTGCTCAGCAGGGAGCCTGCTTCCCCCTCTCCCTCTGCCTGCCTCTCTGCCTGTTTGTGATCTCTCTCTCTCTCTGTCAAATAAATAAATAAAATCTTTAAAAAAATCAATAAATAAAAATAAACTAGTATCTATAAAGGACACTTTGGGAACGACTGGGGAAATCTAAATCTAAATTTCCAAAGCACAATAACTACAAATTTCCTAAATATAATAACTATGTTGTGGTTATTTACGAGAATGTCTTCACCTTTAAAAGGCGTGTGCTTTTAGACTCAGTTCAGCATCTGCCTTTGGCTCAGGCCATGATCCCAGGGTCCTGGGATGGAGTCCCACATCAGGCTCCCTGCTAAGCAGGGATATTTGCTAAGCAGGGAGCCTGATTCTCTCCCCCTCTCTCTCTAACAAATAAATAAATAAATAAGAGGCAAGTGCTAAAATAATATCTAGGGATAAAGTGCCATTGATACCTGCCAGCTAGTCTCAAATGGCTGAGCAAAAATAAATGAATGTAATTTTATACATACGTGTATATTAAACATATATATATGCACATGAATGTAATTTTTTAAAGATAAAGCAAATGCGGCAAAATGTTAAATATAGATGAAAGCAATATATGTGCTCACTGTACTGCTGGAACATTCTATCAGTTTGAAATTTTTCCAAAAAAAGTTCAGGATAAACCAATGACACAAAGCTCTGAGTATATTTTTACAGTTTCTTTCAAATATCTATAGTCGCAAAGAATTAGTAGTACTCATAAGGTAATGCTGCTAGCTTTTATACACCCTTAAAGGTTTTTTAATATCTGAAGTGTTAATAATCCTTTCCTTGCACCACTAGAATAATCCTTTCCTTATACCATAAGGATTGCATCAATCCTTATGACTTGAAATACGTTTTTTTAATTATGTTGGTAATAAATATTCCTGCAGAATCACAAGGATTCCCACATTTAAGTCTTTGTCTTTCTCCACATTATCACTTAAAAGATTCCTACTACCAAAAGGCCATCGATTCCTGGCCAAATCCCTATACCACCACCCATTTAATCATTCACCTAGTTTAAATCATATCAATTCAAAAGTGGGAAAATGTAGTTACTGGGAAATGTGATTCACGACAAGAGAAAATATTTAAAATTAGTTCATCTGCTCATAACCTGAACTATTTTATCAGATATACACTACACAAAAGATACAGAGAACTAGATCAGGGTCAGAGAACCAAACAAAATGTTTAAGAATATTTGCTAAACTCAATGTCTGACCTTGAACAAGTTTCCTAGGATCCTGCACCTCTGCATTCTCATCTACAAAAGTAAGGGGTTAGATTAAGGGCCTTCCAAATTCTAAAGCTGAATTATTTAATGTGTGGGTGGAAAAAAAGAGATGTTGTAAGACAACATACTAGGCACCTCCATATGGAGAGACAAGAGCTTTTAAAAGAATTTCCAAAAGGATAGATGAAAACATATTTATTCACCAAATCCTCATTTTCTAAAAACAAGATGGCACTCTTTAAGACTCATAAGAAGGAAGTTCAAGGCCCAAAAAAAATCACTTCTCCTATTGAGAAGCATACTCATGTAATTCACTGCCTCCAGATTTAGAGTACTAAAAAAAAAAAAAGTCTAAATCAATTTGTTTTTGTCGTGTCTAAGGAGTTAATTTCAGAACGTAATCTAAAACTCTGGCATTGACTTATGAAGCCAATCATGCCCTTTCACAAATGTCTTGGTGTCAACGTTGGAAAGAACAGCCCAAGTCTTCCGGAAAAAAAAACTGAAGAGCAGATTCAAGCACACAGGCATTGGAGTCGGACGGTTCTGGAATTAAGCCTTAGCTTTGCCCCTACCAGCTTTGTGACGGAGCCCAAATTACTTGCTCTCAAGCCACAATTTCCTCATCAATGATGAGGCTATTAATGACGCCCTTATAGTGCTCCTGAAAAGCCTAACAAGAAACTACAAGTAAAATGCCTAGCTCAGTACCTGGTACATGGTAAACACTCCAAAACAAAAAACCAAGTCAAACAAACAAAAACTTGTGATTATTATGCTATACTCTACCCAGAAATAAAGCGACCCAAAAGATAACTGTCTTACTTCCCCAGCTGGTAAGCTCATAAACATCATCTTACTAACCACCCTTAACAAACGGAACAGGTGGGATACTTCCCTGCCTCTTCCCAAAAAAGGCCAGTCAGCAAGCTGGTCCTGTGAAGACATTCCCACCTATGACAGCTCCAAGGGACATAAAAGTACATCTGAAGGGCATTTTTCCCCCTCCCCAAAGAAGGGCCGCGGAAGCCTCTGCCCACTGCGCGGGGTGAGGTAAAAACTGCAGAAACTGCCCAGGCCCCCACACCTCCACTTAGAAGCTCCCCTCACCCGCCTCCCCGCCGCCCCTCAGAAACTGGGAGAGCAGCTGCAGCCCAATGGCCCGACTCCTCGCGGGCTGAGAACGAGCGCAGAGCGACGCAAACATGGGCCCACTCGCAGTCACAGCCACAGCGGGCAGCCCTCCAGGGCAAGCCGCCCGCGGGCCCAGCTGGGCAACCCCATGTCACCCAATGTCACCCATTGCGAAGTGGCCCCGAGCCGGGCCTCACACCCCCTCACACCTCGCCCACAGAAGCCAGGTCTCCCACCTCGCCCTTCCTCCTGCCGACCCTCGAAGAGAGAGCGGACTGGGCCGCAATACCTGCGCGGGGGCCCGCAGAGCCGGCCGGGACCCGCGGCTCCTAAGGGCGGTGGTAGCCAATAACCGGCTGTAGAACACGGAGGCCGCCATTTCTGCGCCCGACCCCGTCCCCTCGGCGCCGTGCGCAGGCGCAGAGGCGCGAGGCGGCCGGCGACCCAGCTGCTCCTGAAGCGCACTCCAGCCCCTGGCCCCACCCATGGCGGGCGGGACTTCTGGTTAACTCTGGAAAAGCCAATTCCCTTAGCAGAAATTGCCAGCTCAAGCAAAGTTGGGCTTGACCCGCACAGAGCAAACTTTGACCTTTAGATCTAAGCACCGCAGCCTCCTGTGACCAGAAAGCAACCCAAACACTTCCTAGTAAAGTGGTAAGATGTGGTATTGGAAAGATGACCAGCGTCGCCATCTGTGTGATCCGAACTTCTCTGAGCCTCAGTTGCCTTATCTGTAAGATGGGGTTCATTCAAAAAATAAGTACTCAGTGTCTGCTTTGTGCCAAAGTCTGCGTTGATACAGCAGTGAATAAAACAGAGCAATTCTACCTTCAAAAAAAAAAAAAAGACGATCAGTCACTAGTTAACAATCCAAATTGCACACAGAATCGCCTAGGAAGCTTTAGAAAAATTTCCTTCACCAGACCCATCTGAGAATGGAGTCAGGAATCTGTATTTCTTAGAGCTCTCAGGTAAATGAGATGCACACTAAGCATTGAAAACCCTGAGATGAGACATGTGCCCCATCAAGACTTGACCAAGGGGCAGAGGTGTACTCCTTCCTCAGCACTCCTTGACTGTGTTCAGAGCTCTGTATGCGTTGATACCTCACTAAAAGAATTCAGTGAGGTAAAATGATGCGACCCCTACCTGCTAACCTTGTTTCATCATCAGACAATCAGCCTTAAAAAATGAAATTGCTTTACTAAGAAACTACTTTTTCCACAGCAAACACTTTTGTAATTTTTTTCTACAAGGATCTCAGACACTAGTAGGCAGAATGTATTAAGTAGAAGATGTGGAGGTGGAGGGTAGGTAGGGGGAGAGTATATGAGGAAGGGGGAATAAAAGAATTGTTCTTCACATATAATGCTATTCTTATGTTTGACCTGTAGTCCCCCACTTTGTCTATCTCTGCCTCTGCTTAGAGATTAAGGATGGGCGTGGTGTGCAGGAAAAAGAGGAAAAGAAATTTCCTAGGGAGAGACTTTAATTTTTTTCACAGTCCTTTAAAATCATTAAAGGATATAACATTTGATATAACAAAATCATTAAAGGTATAACAATACCCTGTACATTTTATTGCCTAGAACAAAGCCTTATCTAAACTGTACTATTGGTTAGGTGATGGGGATTAAGGAGTGTACTTGTGATGAGCACTGGGTCACGTATGGAAGTGTTGAATCACTATATTTTACACCTGAAACTAATATAACACTATATATTAACCGGAATATATAAAATAACTGGAATTAAAATAAAAACTTAAAAAAATCTTTTAACTCACTTTACAAATAACTTTGCTTATTTGAAACAAATGTAAATGGAATTATAGAAGAAAGGGCTGACTTGGAAGTGTTAGCAGTGCCTATCAGTGTTAACACCATCTAGATTCAAGAGACTAAATATATAGCCAGTTAATGGATGCAAACTTACCAACACAGATGAGAAAAGTGGCTGTCATGAATGACATTGAAAATGCAATGAATAAAATATTGGAGACTGATTCAAACTTAGGAACAAATATGACAATTCACTAAGATACAGAAAAGATGTTTGGTTTGTATCGTAAGTCATACAAAAAGAAGGAGGCAAGTTCGCAATGTAGTTCAAATTACTCTTGCTAATTTCTTTACAGAGAAATGAAACACTTGAAATTCTTAAAAAAATAATAAATTGTCCTATTTTTAACTATAGAATCAATAGAATTACCAAGCGCTGCAGAAACAACTTCCAATATATCTGCTTACCCTGAAATCCTATCAATGGCTGAGTGAATAATGGTGATTTACTGAACACTTAGTTTTTGGTGCCAGATTCTTACATACTTTTTTTTTCTATCCTTTATTTTGCCATAAGACATTTCCAGAATTCTCTGGTTTTCAACTTACTCCATTTTACCCATCCAATCTGTACCAGAGAAATAAACAGTTACCAGATTTATATAGAGTTTAGGGGTGAAGGAAGAGGACATGCAATGTTTATACAAGATTTCTCTTAGTTCTCTTAAAGCCTCAGAATAGTAGGAACACTTATCTAGACCACCCTAGACTGGCAGTAGCAAAAGACAGAGAGAAACACATCTTAGTAATCCTCACAATCCTGCATTTTACAGAAGGGAAAACAGAGGTTCAGAAACAATAAGTAACTTGCCCAGAGTCATAGCTTTTGCTTGATTGGTCCAGCACAACATCTGAACCCAATTCCGTATGGCAAGATGAGAATTTGAGAAAATAACTAAGATTCATATCATCTTATCATTTTCATTAACCTTTTACCTTTCACTCCACTTATTAATAGTATTCACTACCTAAAGGAAAGAATAATGGTGCAGACCATCAGAGGACAGTTTCTGAGGTGTAAATGCAAGGGCTGAGAACTGCAAGAGACTGAACTTCAAGTTTCAAAAGCTAGAACCAAGAAGGACTCAAGGAAAGTTTATGCCTCAGAAATAGAACTGGAATTACTTCTCCCCTAGAGAATATGGAGAGAGGAAAGTGGGAGGGAAGCAAGACACTCTGGTGATTCCTTGAGGAGGCCCCCAAGACCACTGTGTCCCAGATGAATGGTTATTCCACTCCCAAAGAGTTTTGGGGATCTAAACAAGGGATACTGGCAGAAGACACAAATCCCCTGAGCACACTGGTGGCACAGAAGAAGTGGAAACCTCTGGCAGGCTGGTGTACCCCTACAGATGGAGCTGAATTATATTCCCAGGATTTGCACCCACCCCACCAAAGCTGGGGAAGCCTGCAAGGGCTTCCAGAACCCTTGACAGCTATGTAGACAAGCATGGAGAGAGAGCAGGTGGAAGCATATAAGAATAGACCTGTAAGGAACAATGATGCAGAGCATATGGGAAGAGGAATGTGACAATAAATTTCAGCTTAGTTATCCAACAATACCAAAGACTAGCTGTTCCCTGCTCATCTGTCACTGCATTTATCTCCTGGATCTAAGGAGGGAGGGAGGGAGATAGATCCTGATTTACCAGAGGTTAATTTTCTGGCACTTGATGTAATAAGGTTAATAATAGAATTCAAGTTCAGATGTACAAAAATAGTCGTATCTCTCCTACATTTGAAAATATGAAATGAACTTGGCATTACTGCTCCACTGGGAGCAATGATGAAGGCAGAAGATTTGTCCTGCCCCAGTCTTGTCACACTTGCACTTTGAGGCTCTGAGAGGAGGTTGCCTTGAAGAATCTCCTCAACCGGAACACACTTGGTAACATGGTATAGTCAGACAGAGCGGGGCTTTCGCCACCCTTGGTTGTTATGTGAGGACTCCAGATTTCTTACCTGCCTGATCCCTGGGCACATGGTAAGTCCACATCGATTCAAGGAAACTGTCTCCCAAAAGTGTTACAATATGTCACAAGCCACGCATACAACTTCATCCATCTGGATGTCTTAAGTAAAAATAACAGGGAGAAAGGTGACTGAGAGGCCCGCTGTTGAAACCAAGATAGACTGAATGTGACTTAAGGGGCCTGACTAAATTATTAGACTGGACTGTTTTGAACCAGATTGAATATTTAATGAATTCTCTACAGACGCATATGCAAACTAGTGACAAAGAATTTGGGGGAAAAAATAAAAGGAAGGAAGGAAGGGAGAAAGAGAAAGAAGGTCATTATTTTTGTGAATCTGAGTTGTGATGTGAGTTAAATTTGTTAAATTTAAATTCTGCCTTAATGCATACAATACCATGCTGTGTAAAACCATAAGGAGGGTACGTGAGTTATATACAGCTTTGAACATCAAACATAGGACAGGCTGGGAGGAGAACAGTGCTCTCCCAATAAAGTCCTGGAATTGGGCAGGGGAGGGGCCCTTGTGCCTGGCTACCCTACCCTTTAGCTGGGAATCTGGATAAACTGGAAAGGAGACGTGGCAATACGAACCTCTGTTAGGTTCAAATGCTGCAGGAATTGCTGGTTTATCTTGGTCAACTAGTTGGGAACCCTGCAGAAGGGAATTGTGTGCATTCTCTAGAATACAGTGACAACTAAGTGGGTTGATTTACACTTCTCTTGTATGATTCATAAACATCAGTTTGGTGTCTTTTCCCCTTTATCACTGTTTGTATTTCATGTGAATCATGCCACCTTTTTTACATATGGATAAATATTCCAGGAAAAAATTGTTTTCTAGTTTGCTTAAATACAATGAAACTATTTTGTTACACTGATAATTGATGTGAGATGCTGGGGTTCAGAAGCAAACTGTCAAAAAGGGATTCTTGAGATGTCTTTGGTGCAAAAAGGGTAGTTTTATTAAAGCACAGGGATAGAACCCGTGGGCAATAAGAGCTGCCCTGGGATTGTGCGTGACTGATTACATACTTTCAAGTTGGGAAAGGGCTAGGGATGATGTAAGTCTCCAAGGAATTTGGAAGCAAGGTATCCAGGACCTTGAGAGGCTAGCTGTTGTTAGGAAAAGGTCATTTATTACCGTCCTGTAAAACCTTAGTCATGAGAGTCTTCAGATGTTTACCAGTGGGCCATATGCTTGGAGGATGACTGATAGCATATATATCTTGCAGTAGGTAGAATGAGTAGAGACAAAGGGAGTTTCCAAAGGGATCTTCATATATTAAAGGAGACTTACAGGATCCTGGAGGTCAGACTAATGTCAAGCTAAGCTTGCCTTTTGCCTTAAGCCATGTATGAAAGTTGAGACAGTTGAGTGCCTGGAGGAAGGTCACACTGCCTGTCCCAAATACTTGTCAATGGACTATAAGTTTAAGAAAATTTAATTTTTTTTTTCTTTTGCCTTTGTCCTCCACATCGATAATGAGGAGAGAAGCTTCTGTTCAAGCGTTCATCTACAGGACACTTACATGTCAGTCACTGCTCCAAGTCCCCAGAACACTGAGATCAAAGACATTCTCCTTGACCTCAGTGCTTCTCTGGCCTGATGCTATGCTATTTTCACATCTTGACACAACTCTTCCAAGCATAGGTAAGACCAAGCTATAACATGTAAACAGACTTTATTGAAGGCTTCAGGATAGTAAAATGGAATTATAAACCCAATAAATGAAAACTTTAAACTGGCTACTAAATGTGACTCCTGAATGTCACAGGCTGTCCTCACCCACCACTCCCTTTAGCCCCTGACTTCCTACTATGTTTTAGGAGTAGCCTACTCTCCTTAACAGGATGACCGTGACGTTGAACATACCCCCCACCCCACCCCAGCTCAGGCTCCAGCCTACAGCTAGCTCCCAGAAAACACTATAATCTCCAGAGAACAACTCCACACACAAGAATGACAACTTTTAACATTGGTAAAATAGGGCTGTTTAGCTCCGGGCAGCCTTGAAACTCTCCGTTGCTGAATTGCCAACTCAACTTTTTCTTTCCGCAACTCCACGTTGCATTTTTCTTTCTTGGCTTTTTTTTCAAGTCAGATTATTGAGGTATAATATACATATAGTAAATTTCACCCATTTTAGTGCATAGTTCTGAGTTTTGACAAACACATAGGTATGTTATCCCTGCCACAATCAAGATATAGCACAGTTCCTTCACCCACATCTCTCATGCCCTTTTAGTCAACCTCCTCACATGCTCAGCCCCAGACGAAACTGATCTTTTTGCTATGTCTATACTTTTGCCTGTAATAGAATGTCATAGAAATGGAATCATACACATGGTAGCTTTTTATATCTGATTACTTTCACTTAGTGTAATGTAAGTTTATCCATGTTAAATATATCAGAAGTTTGTGCCTTTATATTGCTGAGTAGTTTTCTATTGTCTGAATTTACTACACTGTATGAATGTACTACAGTTAACTCCCTTCACCAGCTGAAGAACATTTGAGTTATTTATAGTTTTTGATTATTATGCATAAAACCACTAAAATGTTTACATACAGATCCTGAAGAGAACATAAGTTTCCATTTCTTTTGAGTGAATATCTAAGAATGGGATTGCTGAATTGTATGATAAATCTATGCTTAACATTATATGAAATAGCAAATTGCTTTCCAAAGTGGCTGAACCATTTTTCATTCCCACCAGCAATGTGTGAGAGTTCTTTTTTTTAATGAACTTTTTAAAAAAGATTTTTAATTTACTTATTTGACAAGAGATTTTTTTTTTAAGATTTTATTTATTTATTTGCCAGATTGGGGGGGCGGAGAGCACGCGCACAAGCAGGAGGAGCAACAGGTATCAGGAGTAGCCGAACAAGGAAGCTGATGCGGGGCTTGATCCCAGCACCCTGAGATCATGACCTGAGCCAAAGGCAGATGCTTAACCGACTGAGTCACCCAGGTGTCCCAACAAGAGATTTGTATGAGAGTTCTAACCGGACTTCCAGCATTTGGTATTACCAGTGTGTGGTTAAAAACAAAAAAACAGAAAAACAAAACTTATTCATTCTAATAGATATATACAGGTACCTCAATGTAGTTTAAATTTTTAAAGACTCATCATGTTGAACGTACTAGCGTGTATTTGCCATCCATATCTCTTTTTGGTGAAATCTCAATTCAATAATTTTGCCCATTTATTTTTTGGGTTGTTAGCTTTATTGATGGGTTTTGAGGATTCCTTACATATTCTAAATCCAAGTCGTTTATCAGAAATGTGCTTTGCACATTTTTCTTCTAAGTCTGTAGCTTGTCTTCATTTTGAAAAATAGTTTATATCTTTGTTAGCTCAGGCTTCTATAATAAAATACCATAGACTGGGCAGCCTAAGCAACAGACATTTGTTTCTCCTAGTTCTGGAGTAGATCTGATTCCTTATGAGAGCCCTCTTTCTGGTGTGCAGATAGCCACCTTCTTCTTTTGTCCTCACATGTTGGGGAAAGAGAGATCAAACTCTCAGGTCTCTAGTAAAGGCACTAATCCCATCATGAGGATCCTACCTTTATGACCTCATCTAAGTCTACTTACCTCCCAAAGTCCCCATAATCAAATATATTTGGGGAGAGGACTTCAGCATATAAATTTGGGGAGGAGTGAAATACAATCCATCCCTAACGGTGTCTCTCAGAGTAAGTTTTAAGTTTTGATGAAGTCCAAATTATCAATTGTTTTTAACAGATCATGCCTTTGATGTCCTATCTAGGAAATCTATACCTAACCCAGATCACAAAGATACTCTCTTATATTTCCTTATATAAAATTTATACTTTTAGGTGTTTTTATTTAGGAACAGTCCATTTTGAATGAACTGTTATATGTGGCACCAAGTATAAATGATCTTTTGTTTTTGTGTTCTAGCACCATCTAGTTAAAAAAGTCTATTTCTGGCTTCTCCATTCTATTCCATTGATTTATGTGTCTATGCTTTAATAAATACCACACTCTGCAGGTGCCTGGGTGGCTCAGTTGGTTAGGCATCTGACTCTTGGTTTCAGCTCAGGTCATGATCTCAGGGTCCTGGGATCAAGCCCTATTTCAGGCTCCATGCTGGGCATGAACCCTGCTTGGGAGTCTCTCTCTCTCTCCCCCTCCCTACTCATGCTTGCTCTCTCTATCTCTCTAAAATAAATAAATACCACTCTCCTGATTAGCGTGGCATTATCCTGGGTCTTGAAATCAAGTAGTACGAATCCTCCAAGTTTTTCCTTTTTAAAAATTGTTTTGATTATTCTATTCCTTTGCATTTCTATGTAAATTTTTAAATCGGTCTGTCAATTTCTACTGGGAAAAAAAAAAGCCTTCTGACATTTTGGTTGGGATAGCACTGAATCCATATAAATCAATTTAAAGAGATTTGACAGTTTAACCATATGTAGTCTTCTGATCCATAATCATGGTATTTCTCTCCTTTTATTTAACTTCCCTCAATAACTCTTACTAGTTTTCAGTGTACAGATTTTGCACATCTTTTGCTAAATGTACCCCTTAATGTTTTATATTTTCCATGATATCATTTTTAAAATTCAGTTTCTGTATTTATTAAATACTATTTACTATTACTTATTTTATAATAAAGCATCGAAGATATCATGTAATTTCTTGAATACTGTACTGGAAGTGAAAAGCAGGATGGTTGTTTACGTACGGAGAGCTGAATCTCACTGCGGCTGGCCAGCATCATAAGAGTACCACATTGCATATAGCTACCCTGGAAAAACATAAAAATTCAAAATTCAAATGATGGCTTCTACTGTGTACTGCTTTCACATTATCATGAAGTCAAAAAACTATAAATAGAACCATTGTAAGTTGGGGGAATAACTGTATATGGAAATATAATTGATTTTCTATATTGACCTTGAATCCTATGAACTTGCTAAACTCATTTGTTTTAGTAGCTTTTTTGTGAATTCCTTAGGATTGTCTGTGATTAAAGACAGTTACTCCTTCCTTTTCAATTTAACCATCTTTTACTATTTCTTGATTTTATTGGTTGCACTAACTAGAACCTCCAGCAATGTGATTCCTTAAAGTGATATCCTTGCTTCTCTCAAATCTTAGTCTTTCACCATTGTATTAGTCTGCTAGTGTTGCCATAAGGAAGTACCAGACTAACTAGCTTAAATAACATTTATTTTCACACAATTCTGGAATCTAGAAGTCTAAGATCAAGGTATCAGTGGGACTGGCTTTTTCTGAGGCCTCTCTCCTTAGCTTGGAGATGTCTGTCTTCTCCTTGTGTTTTCACATGGATTTTCTTCTGTCTGCGTTTGCCTTACTCTCCTCTTCTTTAAGGATACCAGTTATACTGGATTATGGTTCACCCTAATGACCTCATTTTAACTTAATTCCCTCTTTAAAGGCCCTATTCTCTAAATACAGTTGTATTCTGAGGTATTGGGGGTTAGGACTTCAACATACAAATTTGGGGCGGGGGAGCATGACTCAGCCCATAACAACCATTAAATAAATGTTAGTTGTAAATCTTTGTAAATGCCCTATATCAGGTTATTAAAATTCCCTTTAATCCTAGTTTGCTTAACTCTTTTTAAAATCATTAATAAGTACTGAATTTTCTCAAGTTTTTTTCTGCATCTATTTAGATGATTGTATGTGCTACGCCACCTGTGTGGCTCAGTGGGTTAAGCAGCTGCCTTCCACTCAGGCAGGTCATGATCCCAGCATCCTCAGATTGAGCCCCACATCGGGCTCCCTGCTCAGTGGGAACTCTGCTTCTCCCTCCCCATGCTCTTGTGCTCTTGCTTACTCTCTCTCTCCCCCTTCCCTCTTAAATAAGTAAACTCTTTAAAAAAAAAAATGATTAAATGTGTTTCTTCTTTCTCTCTTTCAATGTAGTAAATTACGAGGGTTGTTTTTTCAAATATTAAGCCCACCTTGTATTTGTGGGAATAACTCCATTCAGTTATGATACATTATCCTTTCTATATGTTGTCAATTTTTATTTGGGAAAATATTATAGAATATCTTTGTGGTAGATAACATATTAAAGGATGTATTTCTGGGTGGAAGAAAAGATGCTGTACAAATGTGTAGTCATTTACCAGAACACGAAGAATAAACATACTACTTGAAATATGTAGGCAAATATCAGGAATAATAGTTCAAAGAGCTAAAAGTGAATGGAAAACACGACTAGTGGGTAAAGTTATCCCTACTCATCCTTACTTGTTTTTCTACCATTTGACTTTTAAAATTATATGTGCATTCATTTGGTAGAAGTAAAACCTGATTTATATTAATGAAAAAAAGTAAATCCTCCCCATACAGAGACTAGTCATTTGTTCTTTTTTAGTTCGTTTTCATTACAACTCTAATTCAGCTGGGATTTTTGGGGAGTGTGCAAACAACTGGAACAGGTTCTTTCTTTCCTCCCAAAAAAACTAGCTCCTCTCAGCACAATTTATTGAGTGTCCTTAATTTTTTTCCATGTTGTGTTAATACTTTCAATAATTTTTACCAAATTGTTTCTATACCATTTGTCCTTGCCCTGGTACCATACTGACTTGAGGATAAATTTACTGTGGTGGAGAATCTCATCCAAACAAAAAAAGAAATAGGATGTGCAAGGTGCAGAGGTTTATAAAGGCGGGTGGCTGGTAAATGCATGGTTTGGAGGAATCTGAGAGTAGATGTTGATGTAGAAATTGTTGGGGTTCGGGAAAGAATTCTTGAGATGACTTTGGTGGTTTTATTAAAGCAAGAGGACAGGACCTGTGGACAGAAAGAGATGCCCTGGGGTTGCGATGGATGGCTGATTATGTACTTTCAAATTGGGAGGAGGTTAGGGACAGCACTAACTTCCAAGGTATTTTGGAAACAAGGTTTCCATGATCCTGACAGGCTATTGTTAAGGAAAGGTCATTTATTACTGTTTAGTAAAAACTCTGTCCTGAGGCCCCTCAGAAGTATATCAGTGGGCCATATGCTTGGGGGATGATTACCAACATACATCTAGGGGGATAGAGATAAAGGAAATTTCCAAAGGAATTTTTGTATGTTAAAGAAGACTTACAGGATCCTGGGCAGGAGGTAGGGGTGGAATCCTCAGGTTGATTGCCTCTTGCCCTTAGCAAAGTATTAACATCCGAGAAGCTGAATTCCCAGAGGAATGTCACTCTGCCTGTTTAAGGACTTAACAATGGGCTGTAAGTAGTAAGGAAATTTAATTTTTCTTATGTCTTGGTTTCCCTTATCAGATATGGATAGTAAATGTTTAAAGTGCAACCGTTAAGTGGCATTACTTAAAGCAAAGCCTTGATAGGCAATCCTTGGGGAGAAATCACTAGCTTCATAAGCTGAGATATAGCCCACAAAGCTAAGCCCCTGGACTCAGGCTTTGATTTTTGTGCCAGCGCAGGCTCAGGGAGAAATTGCTGCCGGCCCAGGGGGCGGGGCAAACGTCACTTCCCCCGACCTCTGCCGGGTCCTCCCGCGCTATGACTGCCCGCCCGGAGCCTCCCCAGCGGCGCCCTGCAATTGGGATTGGAGTAGTGATAACCAGCAGCCGGCATTCTGGTTGTGTCCTCCTGGGCAAGAGGAAAGGATCGATTGGAGCCGGCAGCTTTCAACTTCCTGGGGGCCATTTGGAGTTCGGGTGAGCAGCGACAGGGCTCACCCTAGAAAAGCCCAACGTGCAGCGGAAAGGTGAACTCTCTCCTTGCACGCGTCCGTGCATCTTTTCGCGCGCGCAGACGCTTCGTCATCTCGCGCGTTCCTCTGCTGGCTCCCTCGGCCTGGTAAACCCCGCCCACCCCAGGTGCACGCTGGGAATGGGCACTGAGCTGGGGAAGGGTGGTTAGGTGCTGGCTTAGGCGTGAGTCCCGCCAGCGTAGTCCCCTTCCGTAGGCCTCCGTTTGGTCATGCTTGCTGGCTGGTGTGTGGGGTGTGTTTTTCTAGTGCTTGCACTTAAGGGACGCAAAGTGGGTCTTTCTAAACCTCGAGCAGTCCAGTTTTGCCAGTGAAGGCATTTGCACGGTTTGACTGTGCTTTAAACTTACATGCATGGACGATCTCTTTCCTGCCCGAGATTTACTTGCACCCTGACTAAGCAGATGGGCTACGCGAACTCTCTGGGCCTCAGTGTCTTCATCTTTACAGTGGGAAAGTTGGAACAAAGTACTCTTTAATGCCCCTCTCTGCTTCGGCATTCTGTGGTTTGATGATGGATCAAACCAACAAAGGAAGTTGGACAGTTAAGGGTCAGGTCTACCCAAGGGTGCAGAAAGCCAGGGATTGTGCTGAAAGGTGGGTTCTGAACTGAGAATGGGGTTAAAGTCAATAGCAGATAAACAGCATCTAAAGCATTCAGAGCCAGCACTTGTTTTTCCATTAGTGTCAAAGTTCCAAACATTCATAAAAGTAGAGCAAATAGCTGGTGAATCCTCATACAACTGTTACTCCGTTTGTCCTTGTTTCATCTTTATTGCTCCCTATCAACAGCGTATCCCTATCTAGACTCTTCTAAAGGAAAACTCAGACATTTATTATAACACCATTAAATAGTTACGTATCTATAATAGGCTTTTTAAGAGACGTAAACATGTTTTCCCACCTTAACAAAATACCATTTTAACACCTTAAGATAATTCTTTAATCACCTGTGATACTCAGTCTGTACCGTTTTCCCCAATTGTCCTAAAAATGTCTTTTTATTGTTTTGTACCAATCGAGATCAAAGGAAGAATACATATTACATGTACTTTGGGATTGATAAATTTCTTAAGTCTCCAAACCCAACAGTAATCTGCCCCCCCACCCTTCCCTTTCTTTCCATGCTATGTTGAAAATTTGGGTCATTTAGAGAATTTCATACATTCTGACTATATTCTTCTAATTCACCTATTTGTTGTGAACTGCTGGTTAGAAGTAGAAGCTTGATCCTAGTTCCCTTTAATCAGGCTTTTTTTTTCTTATCTCATAGCACATGGAATTTTTGAATGGTCTTCAGGATTTTAAAAAGCAACAATAAATCATTTTTACATAATTAAGATAAGTCATCAGTTAATAACTAAAAAAATTTCACACACCCTATATTGTACTTCGTCAATTGTTGGTAGGCATTAGGTCACAAACTAAGCACTAGTTAGAATGTATAGTTACTGGAGCAATGGCTAAAGATAGCTTAATAATAACACAATAAAGTAGTAGAATCTTTACTCAGATATCCAATGATCCTAGCCAGAATTGAACTTCAATGAGCTTTTTACTAAGTGCTAGATATTATGCTAAGCTCGTCACATGTATGCTTTCACTTATCTTTATATGAGTGGTACACTGGCCTAAGTTTGATGGGAAACAAATAGGAAATGGCTTTATTTTCTCCTTCCATTGTCTTTAAACATGATTTGTCTTTCCCTTCTCTGCTGCTCCAAGAAATTTCCTGCAAATTCTATTGTTTACCTGTCACTTGATTATAAAAATAAATCGCACTTTGGTCATTATGATCCACTTTCAAGCATTTGTCTCTCCCATGTAGTGGGGATGAAGAGAAAGGAGGTGGGCCTCCTCCTCTTCTCACTGTTTCTGGTTTCCTTCCTTCTCCAGGCTGTTGGGGAGGAAAGGAGGGGGCCAGATTTTTACGTGACTAGTGCTGCTGTGATCTACCCATGGGTACCCTCTGGATGCAGTATTCACAGGTGTGCTCTCTTTCTCAGCGTGTATTTGTGGGTTGTTTGGAAGTCCTATGGATGTCTATACTACACAGTTCTCTGACATAGGTGACCGATTTAACTCTTGCTTAGCACACTATCTTGCATTTTCTTTACGCGGGGTTCCCCTGGAGTCTCTTGTAGCATCTGTTGGGCCCAGAGGAAATTCACAATGGAAAATAATGCCTTCACTGTCACCCTTTTCCCTTGCTCATTCCTCGTGGGCTTCTCTAGCTGGTCTCCTGCTTTCCAGATTCTCAAAGTGGGATGAAGCCTCAGCCTCTGTCTTCACATGTAACCCTAAACACCAAGGGACACATTTTAGACTTACCGAAGAGCTCTTACCTTCCTACCGCCTCTACTCTGATGCACAGCATGTGAGTATCCACAGCTCCACGGTCTTCAGCAGGGGAGTAACATACCAGTATCTCCTTGGAAGTCACACCCAATCTCTGCGACCAGTTTTCTTGGAGCACCTCTCACTTGGCCTTGGGGCAGAGTTGTCCCCTCATCAGGAGGAAGAGAAACATTGCTACTGTGCTTGAAAATTCATAACTTTCCTCCTTCCCCCAAATCTCCTATCTTTCTTATTATGTAGACTGGGTGGGGTGAGGTCAAAAGACTACTCTGGCCTTTGGAAACCTTTGAGTTTAAATGGCATCTGTTTGCTCTCTTGCCATACTCTTTAGAATTTAGAGGTGCTTATTGCCTATTGTCCTCAATTTTGAGGCTTAATAAAAAATTCTGAGACTGCAGAAAAAGACATCATCCACTTCTTGATACACTTACAACAACCTGGTGAGAGAGTGGCATTATCTCTTTACTTGTCCAAGGTAGAAAGTAATGGACTTTGAAATCAAACCTAGGTCTAGGTGACTCCAAAGCCTGTGCTCTTTTCTTTCTTTTTTAAAGATTTTATTTATTTGTCAGAGAGAGAGAGAGAAAGAGAGAGAGAGCCCAAGCAGGGGGAGCTGCAGGCAGAGGAGGAAGCAGGTGCCCCACTTAGCAAGGACCCTGATGTGGTGCTTGATCCCAGGATCCTGGCATCATGACCTGACCCTAAGGCAGATGCTTAACTGACTGAGCCACCCAGGCATCCCAGCCTGTGCTCTTAACTGGTATGCTAAACTGTCTCCTGATTGTATACGGCTTCCCGGCATGTGCACTAGTGCTGAATTGGCCAAATGTTCATTTATTTTTTTGCTCTATATGAAGTTCTTTTGGTGTTCAGATAACTTCAGATACCTTATACTTCAGTTGAAGAGGATGTCAAAGGCAGGGTTGTTGATTGATAATTTTAAAGCATGAGCCAATTACAGTTCTTTGGCTTTAAACTAGAAATTCCTGGCTAAGAGTTTCATGGCAGAAAAATAAATTACATAAACAGAATTGAATACAGTGGTGTGCTTCTGTTTTCCAGTGAAACGTGGGAAGAATGTGCTCGAAGGGAAACCTGGGAAGAAGCAGCTCTTCACCTGAAAAATGTTCGTTTTGCCTCCGTTGTAAATACCTTTGTTGAGAAAGAAAATTACCATTACGTGACCATACTAATGAAAGGAGAGGTGGATATGACTCATGACCCAGAACCAAAGAACGCAGAGCCTGAAAAAAATGAAAGTAAGAGAATTATATATAATTATGCATCTTCTTAGAGAAGCATATCATCTGAGTATTACAGTATGTTGCCATGGGAAGAGAATTAGTCTCTCTTCATACGGAAATGTAAATATATTTAAATCCTGAGAACATAAGCAGGAAAGAGAACGGGCTCCCTAGCCATACTACTTGACTTCCATCCTGGGTTTTCCACTTAAGAGGTTTGCAACCTTGGGCAAGTTACTTAAAGTCTCTGGGCCTCTTTTCTCCTCTGTGATGAGAGTAACCACCTCAGATGGGTTGTTATAAGGATAAAGTGAGTTAATACACATAAAGAACCAAGGGAACACCCTAAGTACTCAGTAAATCTTAGTTTTATTGTTAGTGTTTGATTTTACTTCAAACTGATTTTAAGGAAAACATGTAAGGTGTCATTCTCAGTGTCCTCACCTGTAGAAAGGTGTAAATTTCTTTGTATAGAGAGAGACTAACCGGACAAAACAGTTCTGCTCCGTGTTGAGTCGAGTGCTCTGAAAGCTGTAACAACAAGTGATTTTATTTACTGCGTGCCTGGCATTGTTTCGAGGGCTTTGCCTGTATCAGCTCTCTTCAAATTTCATAAAAGTCCATGACAAAGAGTAAAATATCAAACTTATCACATGTATTACTTGCCATATGAAACCTGATCCCAGTGGTCTTGTGTCCTGAACCTCCCCTGTAAACATTTAATTGATTCTCTAATATGGAAGAATCTTTTTCATTCAATAAATAGTTCCTGGGTACTCTGTGCCCATTACTGTTCTAGGCACTAAAGAAGCAGTGGTGGACGGAACAAAGTCCCTGCCCTCTCAGACTTGACATTTTACTGGGGAGTAGGGGGGATGGCAACAAATTGGCAGGTATTTTACCATGTAATTATAAGGAATAAGAATAAAAATAAAACCGTGGAAGGATAGGGACACATGGGTGCTGCCTCAGATAGGGAGGGCTCTGAGAAGGGGCATATATGCAGAGGCCTGGAGGAAGTGCTATTTCCAGAATGAATGAATCATCACTGAAGTGTTTGGCAGATTGAATTGATTGAATGAACAGAAGGGTACGTTCCCCCTGAAGGCCTGTTGAGTCATATACGATTTTTTTTTTTTTATAAAACAATTAACTACTTGAAATCATTTAAAGTGAACTAGCAAAGTCTGAGCTGTTCTTACTCACTATACTCTAACACCAAATGTGTGGCTTTTCTCCTCACACCAAATAATTCTCCAGACATTAGTTGGGTGTCTGCGAATTCAGTTGAATTCTTAACAGTGTCTGGAGTTAGTCTCAGATCCCCAACGTTAAGGAGCTCAGTCCCGCAAGAGTGCCCCCACTTCAAATGCCAGTCGCAAGTCGTGGCCTCCTGTATTTCTGACTGCCTGTCTATACATCGGGCTTCCCACGACCTCCTCCTCAGGTTCAGTAATTTGCTCGAATGGCCTGCAGAACTCAGGAAAACACTTTCCTTACATTACCAGTTTATGACAAAGGAAACAACTCAGGAACAGCCAAATGGAAGAGAGGCACTGGGCCAGGTAGGTGGGGAGAGGGAGGCGGAGCTTCCATCCTCTCAAGGAGCATGACGCCCTCCTGGCACTTTGATGTGTTCCCCAACTGGGAAGCTCTCTGAATTCTGTTGTGTAGGGTTTTCATAGAGGTTCCTGTGTAATGGGACTATTGCATATTACTATTTCTGCAACTGATTAAATCATTGTCTGCTGGTGATTAACTCAATCTCCAGCTCCTCTACTCTCACCTCAGGTGGGATGTGGGTACCTGGGAAGTCTTTCTGGTCACCAGCCCCCATCCTGAAGCTACCTAGGGGCCTCCAGCAACCCATCAGCTTATTAGCATAAACTCAGGTATGGTCGAAAGAGGTTTATTATGGGTAACAAAAGTTGTTCCTCTCATCCCTATCACTTAGGAAATGACAAAGGATTCAGGAACTCTGTGCCAGGAAACAGGGAGGAAGGCCAGATATATATTTCTCATATCACAGTAACACACATGGAAACACCCAAAAAGTATCCAAAGGCCTTCGGTTGGCCTCGGGTAACAACTAAAATCATTCATGCCTTAAGAAGGGAAAGCAGGACAGGTAGGTGAGAAATGTACCAGGTTCCCTGGGGGAGCTCTCTACAAGTTCTGCTCCCTCTCACACCCTAATTATCCTGCATAAATTGAGGACTAGGAGAGAGGAGAGTCGAGGACAGTAACAGTGGGAACAAAACTCAATAGTCTTGATATCCTGAAGCTGTGGAGAGGAGTAGTTGATTACTTGGCTTTTTAACATCAAATTGAAGTGTAAGTATACATATTTCCACTTTAACACTTTTTGCAGGACAATGTTTCCTACAAAGCAGAGTATATTTCATATAAGTGAGGCAAAATATATTTCATATAACTGAATTTTTAAAAATTAGTTTGAGGCGCCATTTATTCAGGTAACAAACAAGCACAGGTTATTGTTGCCCAAAAACAGAACCCTAAACTTGGAAGGAATGACCATGTCCTTATTTTTACCTCTGCTACAGGCAAAAACCCCTGAGACAAGATGAGACAAAATGATGAAATAGTTCAGTTTTGCATTCTTAGCGTCCTTCGTAAGAAGCAGACACAGAAAGTATTCACTTGTAGAGAAGGGCTGAGGAGAAAACACTGGAGTGACCGACTGTCCCACCAGCTCTGACCTGTCACCAGCCAGCTGCCTGTGTCTCTCAGGCCCCCATCCCGCCTGGTCTCTGCAGGGATTTGCAGGGACTTGCGCAGCTGACGCCCCCACCCCAGCCCCGCCCCCCCAGTGCAGAGTGCTGGCTCGCCTCTATTTCTAGTTATCCTGCCCTGATGTTCAGAAGGCATCTCAGGTTCAGTTCAAGTGTTCAACTTCAAATCGTACTTAATGTTTTCCCTTTATTGAACTGTGAATATGTAAAGAGCAGAATTTGGGCTCATTCACCTTTGCCTGGCTCCTATTCAGAGTATGTTGTTCAGAATGTGTTGAAGGAAGAAGGGAAGGAGGGAGTGTTCTCAAATCCAGTACCTAGACTGGCCTACTTTTTAACAACTTCTAAAAGACTATTCTACTTTATGAAGTTCTTTATTAGGGTTTGTGTTACTCTACTGTTGTATGTATTGTTTTCCTCCTCCTAGAATATGGTAGGTTTGAGTCCTTTTTCCATGCTTTGTGATTTTCTTTTCTTCATTTCTATAACTTCTTTTTTTGAGTTTGTCTCCTTTCATTTGGTTGATCCTCTCACATGCTAGTAATCTGAAATCAAACAGTATGATATTATAAGGCCCAAGGTCACTAGCACCAAGTCAGATTTGACCAGAAACACTCATTCGACTGTATCCGTTAGTTACAATATAGCGGGCATTGTTTTCACTTTTTTTGCCAATTGGGAGCCCTTGCTGATACCCAGCTGCAGCATAGCCGAGGTGCAGCGGCTCGGTGGTGGTGGTTTTATTTATAGTATAAACCTGCAGTCTCTCTCCCATGTTCATCGGATCCTGGATCTGGATCGCCCACTTCCGATTACAAGTTAGGGCATCTTTCCTCCCTCCAGCCAATTATAATTAGGAGGATCAGCCAGATACTTCATTTTCTCCAAGATAGGATAAACTTTACAGACAGCTCTCTTGAGACTCTGGTAGTTCAGCATCTTGCAGGACATTGTTCGGTGACACCTGTCTCTCTCTCCCTCACTTTCCTTCCTTCCTTCCTTCCTTCCTTCCTTCCTTCCTTCCTTCCTTCCTTCCTTCCTTCCTTCCTTCCTTCCCTCTTTCTTTTAGTCTGTGCTCACAGCTGCTGATCACTCCTTCCTGAACTTGTTCTAACTTCATGGATTCTCTGTCTCCTGACTTCCAGAGCAAAAGTACATGCCCATATTTTGTAGGCAGAGAAATACTTAATGGAAGTAACTGCACTTAATTAAACATAAATATATGCATGTGATCATGAGGAAATGTAGTTTGAACATGGAGTGTATGTCTTAATAATATAATATCTATATATTCACCTGTTAGGAGCATCTGTGCTTCCATGTTATTTACATCTAAAGATTTAATTAACTTATTTATTTGAGAGAGAGAGCACTTGCGTGTGAGCAGGCGGAGGAACAGAGTGGGAGGAAGAGGGAGGAAAAGAATCTTGAGGAGACTGCATACTGAGCTCATGGACCCCATTCTGGGGGCTTGATCTCACACCCTGAGCCAAAACCAAGAGTTGGTTGCTGAGCCCAGCCACCCAGGTGCCCCTCATGTTATTGACATTTAAATCATCAAAGAAGGGGTGCCTGGGTGATGCAGTCAGTTGAGCAGTCAACTCGGTTTGGGCTCAGGTCCAGATCTCAGGGGGTGTGATGGAGCCCCCTGTTGGGCTCTGTGCTCAGCATTGGAGTCAGCTTCAGATTCTCTCTCTCTCTCCCCTCTCTCTTGACCCCTCCCATGTGCTCTCACTCTCTCAAATAAAAATAAATAAATAAAAATGAAAAATAAGTCATCAAAGAAAATACGGTTCTCTAGAGTGTTTTTCTAGAATTTCATAGATTCCACAACTAATAGATGCTGTGAAATCTTTCCTCTTTCAATGGGTTTTTTAAAATCGGTCCCATCCACTTCATAAAAAAAAAAAAAAAAAAAATCGGTCCCATCCACACTGTCTTTCTATCTAAAGTATACCACAATACAGAGAATACTTCTTATTCTCTGCACAGCTTCCATTACATTTTAAAAAGATGAAGGATAGCTTAGAAATATTGTAATTTACCTTATTCTATATGTAACTGGTTTTTTTTAATGTGGTGTTATAACCTGTCATATATAAAGTTCTGTACATTTCATTTAGCCAAATATTTAAGCAAAAATCGAATAGTCCTAAATCTGGGTTTTACACTAATGAGGTCCTTATAAACTTGGCTTCATGTTGAAATAACAGCATGTTTTAAATGATCACCATTCTGTTACGATCATTCTAAACACAAATTATGTTGGTACAGCAGAACTAATGCATAGCATCACTACAATTAGTAGCATGCTATTATTAGCAAGTCATTTTTAAATTTAATTAATTTTTTCTAAGGATAGGTTAACTTGCCAAAATAAATATTGTTTGTATCCTTCCAGCTAAATTAATTGATTTGCTATCTTTCTTTTCTAGGTTGGGAGTGGGTTCCCTGGGAAGAATTTCCTCCACTGGACCAGCTTTTCTGGGCACTGCGTTGTTTAAAGGAACAAGGCTACAATCCATTTAAAGAAGATTTGGATCATCTGGTAGGATACAAAGGACATCATCCTTGGGGATACAAGAAGATAACCTGATTTATTTTTAAAAGACAAGATGAGGTCCTGTTAGAAAGTGAAAAATATCTACATTTCAGAACAACTCCTTTTTATCTAAAAAGTTCCATATGATTGTCAATTTATTTGATCTCTCTTAATATACCCATCACCCTTTCAGCCAGTACTTGTGAAATATTTTCTGGCATTATGTCATGAAGTGCACTGCAGACTTAGTGTGATTAAATGGTGATATTGTGGCAATTCTGCTTTCTGTATTTTTCTGTGGTATTTACTGTGCACTTTTTCGTTACCAGCTTGCATGAAGTGGAGGGTGACAGAATTTGCCTTAGTGTTTCCATTCAAATAGAGATCCTAGTTCAGATGCTGACACAGTATGCCTGCTGCAGAGTTTACCCTGTTTGTTGATTTTCCTCTTTTATTTAAAACACATTTTTTGGTACTGTACTATGATAGGCCTTGCAATTGCAGCAACAGGATAGGTCACTAGGGTATATTTCCCAGGGTTCTGATTCAGAATCTACCTCAAGAGAAGTGAGACAAACCGCCCCAGATATTATCCTGTCATTAACAGGCCATGTAATTTTGGATCTCACATAATCTCTCATAGGAATGAGATCTAGCTTCCTTATATGTAAAAAGAAGATTAGACTAAGGCAGTGGTTCTCCAGGTGTGGTCTGGGGAGGTCCGTGAGACCCCTTCAAGGGCACTCAAGGTCAAAGCTGCTTTTATAATACTAGGGACATTATTTGCCTTTTCCACTGTCATTCTTTAATGAGTGTACAGAGGAGCTGTCCAGAGGCTAAAGGACAGTGATATTGTAACAGACTGAATGCAAGAAGAAACCAGGCTAGCCTTATGGATGAAACTCTTCCATAGGTTTATCTCAAATATAGTTGATTGAGAATTCATTGATTCTTTTTTTTAATTTAAATTCAATTAACATATAATGTATTATTGGTTTCAGAGGTAGAGGTCAGTGATTCATTAGTCTTACATAGTACCCAGTGCTCATTACATCAAATGCCCTCCTTAATGTCCATCACCCAGTTACCGCATCACTCCACCCCTTTCCCCTCCAGCAACCCTTAGTTTGTTTCCTATGACTAAGAGTCTCTTATGGTTTGTCTCCCTCTCTGATTTTATCTTGTTTTATTTTTTTGTATCCGTGAGATAATACGATAATTGTCTTTCTCTGATTGGCTTATTTCCCTTAGCATAATACACTCTAGTTCCATCCATGTCATTGCAAATGGCAAGATTTCTTTTTTTTTTTTTTTTGATGGCTGAGTAGTATTTCACTGTATATATATACTACATCTTCTTTATCCATTCATCCATCGAAGGACATCTGGGGTCCTTCCATAGTTTGGCTATTGTGGGGAATTCATTGATTCTTTAGGCTAGTACTTATTACCAAGCAGATGTGTTATAGCTTCAGAGACTTACCACAAACCTGTAGAGTTTTTCCACATCAGCCACTTTAAATTTTTAATAGACTCATTTGGAGCTTGTGAGGTTATTTGTTTTAAATTAACCCAATTAGACATGAAGGTTTATTTCGGTGGAAATTAAAAACTAACCCGGGCTCTTATTTATAGGAAAAGGCGAAAGGATAAATTTCATATTAGAAGAGGATTGCATTTACCCCAGCACCTAATATGCCCAGTTGGCATCCCGTAATCACTCAGTAAATATTTCTCTAAATAAGCAGATGAATGGAGGACGATTTAGAACTCTTATGTAAGCAGTTAATTCTTAGATGGCTTGAGAATTACCTTTAGTGGAAAAAAAACTAATGCTGACTACTAGCAGTAGTCTCTTAAGATTAAATGTCGGCTGGAGTTCCTGAGGTACACCTCACCCTGCCAGGACGCTGGGGAACCTGAAATATCTCTTCTTCTGTTTGGTAGATCAAGCCCTGAGGTGTCCTGTCTCACCAGATAAGCAAGTGCAGTATCCCAGCAGAAGCATTCCCAGTAGAGCATGATGTGAATTCAGCCTCCCTTAGCTCTACTTGGAAGAGACAGTTCCCTGATAGCTTGACTGCTAGCTTTCCAAATAAGGCAAACACTTTCAGATGAAATATTCTTTGGGGCAGCAAGGATCATATTACCTGGGGACTGTGGAGAAGGAAAGCTCAGGGAGTTATCTGTATGGGAGAACACAAAGTCTTCTTCCAACATAAAATCAATCACATATCAATGCTGCCTGCTAAAAAAATAGTAATTAGATTATTTATGTTATATTACGTTGTACTGAATTTGAACCCGTCACACTTAATCCCAAATTCCCATTTTAGATTTTCTCCCATTTTTATGTTTAAAATGTTTAAGTATTTGGCTTTTTACATACTAATATTGCTCAATGTTCAGTATAAATTTCATTAAACACCTATCACTTGGCACACCCCTCCGGTCGGCTAACTGATTGAGGTAAAACACACATGACGAAATTTACCCTCTGACTTATTTTTGACAGTATACCTAGAGTGACTTCAAAAACTTGAATCTGATGGTCATTTGGCTTGTTTCCAATTGAGGCTGTTACAAATAAAGCTTTTGTGATCACCTGTACATGCTTTCTTTGGGGTTCACATGTGTATTTATTTCTGTTGGATGTAAACCGATGAGTGGAAAGGCTGGGTCACAGAGTACATATCTTTGCTAAAGAAATCTTAATGTGCTTAATTTATAAGGTGCCTCTTCAGACCTTGCTGGGGGTATTATATAACATATGATATCCTGGATATATATATAATCCTAGATATATAATATTATATGTGTGTGTGTAACTATAGAAAGTTAATAGGATAACAAATATTCTAGAAAGTTAATAGGATAACACATATATATGTGTTATCCTATTAACTTTCTAGAATATTTTTTTAAAGATTTTATCCATTCATTTACTTGAGAGAGAGAGAATGAGAGAGAGCATGAGAGGGGAGAGGTCAGAGGGAGAAGCAGACTCCCTGCTGAGCAGGGAGCCTGATGTGGGACTCAATCCCAGGACTCTAGGATCATGACCTAGGCCGAAGGCAGTTGCCAAACCAACTGAGCCACCCAGGCGCCCCAACTTTCTAGAATATTTTAAGAAATCCAAATTCTGAAATACATTTAGACCCCAGGGTTTGGGGTGAAGGACTATAGAGCTGTACATATAAATGCAAAGTGAGTGTGTACATTGCAGTTTGATTTCTTTCAGGTACACGTGAAATTCCCTTTTATTTTTTAATCCCCTGCCCCATCAACCCTCATAAGGAATCTATATCCCTTCATCCTCTCTGTCTTACTGTTTGGGTTTATTTGTTGTCATGTTCTTTGTCTGTGTTGGTTTGTGAGTGAAACTACAGGCTTCTCTGAGGGAAGAGGTGCTAAGACCCTTGGATTATGAATGCCATGCCTTAGAAGGGTCCTGAAAAGCCTTAAGGCCTGATGCTCAAACTTGGTTGGAAGGCCTCATACAGATTTCCAGTTAGCAAGTAAAGAGCAGATTCCCTGATCCGCCTTCTAGGAGCCACTCTTTGACTCTGAAATGCTTGGATATGGCCACACTTTGAGAAATGACCACTTTCCAAATAGTTGGCAGTGTAACGATATATGGCCATTGTGCTTTGCACAAACCTAACATCCTTAATATGGGAAAGGCAGCTGTAGGATACTAATTTTAAACCTTGGACCTTTTGAATGGAATCCTATTGTAATAAATCTGACCAAATACCAACATTACTATTTACACTTTATCAAAATGAAACCCTATTGTTACACAGTAGAGACTAGTACAGGATGTTCTTTGTGTGCAAGTTAGAAAAAAATCGAGCAGAGGGAATTTTGAAAAAGCCCATTCTTAAGAGCACTGAACAGTGATTCTGGAGGATGTTTTCATACCAAACCTGGAGCAAAATGTGTTTTCAACGACAGAGAAATGAGTGATGTTGGGTGAAGGAGAATATGCTACCCCCTAAATATGCCGTTTTGGCATACTGATTAATTTTAATTAAAGTTAGCTAAGAAACAGCCAGTGCAAGGACATTCTAACCCTCCTTTGTCTGCCTCAAAGCAGGAAATAAACCAGGAGTTAGAGAGACATGCTTATCACCAGAGATAAGGAATTTAGCAATGAGAAGACTGTATAAATAAATATTGTTACTTCTTCACTAATTTATTACCCCAAGCCCAAACCCCTTTGTCTTGTCAATTCTTTGCACTTATTCTTTGTCTAAAAGGTATAAAAGATGCCTGTATTGGGTACTTCTTTTTCATATTTTTATAGGCTCCCATATATACAAAATTAAATGTTTTTCTCTAATTAATCTATGTCGGTTTAGTTATTAGACCAGCCAAAGAACCTAGAAGGGAAAATTTTTCTGCTCCCCCATGGGGCATGCTCATTTTAATAAAGGTACAAGGTACGTGAGTCTCAGACTTATACCAGGATCAAAGAGTTAACTTTTAAGTGTGGGAAAAGCAGCAATCCAAAAAGCATGACATTACTTGTTTTTGTTTAAAAATTTATGCAAACTTTTGGGGCACCTGTGTGGCACAGTTAGTTGAGCATCTGACTCTTGGTTTCTGCTCAGGTCGTGATCTCAGGGGCATGAGATGGAGCGCCATGTTGAGCTCTGTACATCGGGCTCTGTGCTCAGCATGGAGTCTGCTTGAGACTCTCTGTCCCTCTCCTTCTGCCCCGTACCCCTGCTCTCTCTTTCAAATAAATAATCTTTTAAAAAATTAAGTAAAAATAAATAAAAATTTAGGCAAACTTTGGGTTGTACTTGATGAGACCCAAGTATTTGAATATAACATTTTTGGTCATAATATCTTCAAGTGATCATAATATCTTAAAAATAATACCCATATATGTATTTATTGATTTTTGAAGACCATTCTGGTCTGTGCTAACTCTTGGGAGGTTCTTTTACCTTCCTTTGAGAAGTCAGGGTATTATAATAAATGTTGAATTTTGAATTGTGTCCTTATGTTTTATTGTACTTGCCACTATTTGGATTTGTCTTACTGATTTGTTTATGGGCATATTATCTGTCCCCTCCCTTGCCCCTCAGCTCAAGTTCAGGAAGGCAGGCTCTCACTGTCTTATTCTTTGCTGTACCCTCAGCACTTGGAAGATGCTCAAACACATGAGGAAGGAAAGGAAAGCAAAGGATGGGAGGGGGGTTAGCCATGGGGGCCCTGGACTATATTACGAATAGCAAATATTCCTTCACACTGACCCCACGTCAGTCTAGGCGGCTTTTTCAACACAGCCAGAAGCATCAGTCAATGGGAGATGAACATAGCTGAAACCTATTCCATGATCGCTAATGCTAATATTTGACTTTATATAGCAAAAGGTAAAGTAGCTAAGACTTATTTAAAATGGAGGTTTCCACAAAAGATTTAGAAGATAGTATGCCTTATTTAAGGAATAGAAGTACCCATTTTGTGGCAACAGATTTCATTTAAATGGCCATAAAGTCTGTTGTTACAAAGAAAATCATTTTCCCATATAAACATTGTAGGGGCGCCTGGGTGGCTCAGTGGGTTGAAGCCTCTGTCTTCGGCTGGGGTCATGATCTCAGGGTCCTGGGATCGAGCCCCACTGCTCAGCAGGGAGCCTGCTTTCCCCTCTTTCTCTGCCTACCTCTCTGCCTACTTGTGATCTCTCTCTCTGTCAAATAAATAAATGAAATCTTTAAAAAAAATTAAAAAAAATAAACATTGTAATTAGGGAGATATATCTTGGCCAAAGATTTGGTCTCATAAAAACTGCTGAAAAAACTATGTGTTAAAATAATGATACAACAAAATACATGTTAAGTGAAAATATTGATTAACCAAATTCAGTAAAATGGTCTTAAGCGTATATATTGGTTATACAAGGGACCTTAGAAAGGACCTCATATATGCCAAATTGAATCTAAAAAATCTAGAATGTTTACTAGGATAAACATTCATAAAACATTTAGTTAATAAAGTTTATACAGGCCCTTGGGTGATGTAATGGGCCATATTGTGTCCCCATACGATATTGTGACTTTGGTCATCTGAATTTCTCACATATATTTGGTTTTTGTCCAGTTCCTGGCTTATAGCTTCCCAAACCCTTATAATTCCCTAAGCATGGAGAGTGATAAAAAGTGTCTTTTGTTATGTTAATATGGATTTGGGAAGGTGCCCCAAACGGAGGCTGGTTGCCAATGGAGCCAAGTGATTACTGTGACTAGAGGGTTGGAACTTGCAATCTTCCTCTGGAGAGGGGAGGGGCCTACAGGCTGAATTAATCACCAAAGGCCAACAATTTAATCAATCTAGTCTAGGTAATGAAGCCTCCATAAAAACCCAAAAGGGCATAGTTCAGAGAGTTCTGGGTTGGTGAACACATGATCTGGGGAGTGGCATACCTGGGGAGGGCATGGAACCTCAGCCTTTTCCCTATGCTTGCCCCGTGCATCTCTTCTATCTGGATATTCCTGAGTTGTACCCTTTTATAACAAATCAGTAATCTAGTGAGTAAACAGATTTTTCTGAGTTCTATGAGCCATTCTAGCACATTAACCAAACCTAAGGAAGGGGTCTGGGGAACCTCTGATTTATAGCCTGTCAGTCAGAAATACAGGTAATAACCTCAGCTTGCGATTGGCATCATTGGTTTGGCACATGGAGGGAGGAACTGGATTCTATAGCCAGGTAGTGTCGGAATTGAATTGTAGGACACCTTGCCATTGTCCAGAAAATTGCTTGTTGTTGGGGGCAAACACCCCCCCCCATACTGGGATTGGTATCAGAACCCCAAATTCCAGTGTGGGAACCCTAAACCCCAATACTTCAGAATGTGACTATATTTGGAGATAAAGCCTTTAAAGGGATGACTAAGTTTAAATGAGGCCATTGGGGTGAACCCTAATCCAGTCTGTCTACTGTTCTTATAAGAAGAGGAAATTTGGACACACAGAGACACCAGGGCTGGGAGGGGGGCGGGCAGAGAAAATGTCATGTGAGGGCACAGCAAGAAGGCAAGCCAAGAGACTTGCCAAACTTCCCAACACTTTGATCTTGGACTTCTAACCTCCACAACTGTGTGAAAATAAATTCCTGTTTAAGCCAGGAGTCTGTTATTTTGTTATAGCATACCTAACAAACTAAACTAACAGGTAGCCTAAATATCACAGTTTAAGGAACTATAACAGAACCCACAAATGTCTATTGTGTTTGCTATTCCCACACACCTTCTGTGCCTGCCATCCTTGAATTGGAGCTTCAGCAGCATCAAAGCCATCTTGTAGAACAGAGTCCAAACTTTTCCATTTCTTGGCATTTTAAAATGGTGTAAAGTTAACTTCTGTTGCAGAAAACAAAAGAATGTTAACATGAAAAAAAAAAAAAACCAGAAACAGAAAATAGTACAATGAACTTCCATATACCCTACACTCAGATTCAATAAATACCAAGACTTTGCTTTATTTGCTTTAGCTCTCTTTCCACCTCCTTTTCCTTGGCTGTGTGTGTATGTGTGTATATATATATTTTTTAGGCAACCAATATTTTACTATACCACATAATACAATGTTATGACTATAATTTATGTATATTGGGATGCTGTTGAATTCACATAAATAAAAAGAAATTGAACTGTGAGGTAATTTATACTTTGTTTGAATTCCAGACTAGGCCACTCATTTCATTCCTTCTTTTATCCTAGATACCAATCTAAAAACGTAATTTTGTTCCCAGGAAACTGCTGAAGTTGGAAGATAAATGTTTTTCTACAGAGGTCATTTCATTTTTTCATTTCATTTAAACGAAAAAAAAAAAGGGAAAGGAAAAAAGTTGGAAAAATTGAATTCTCAGTTCATTGCTAGGATGTAGATTACCAAAAACTATATAGCATCTCAGGAAATACACATTATTTTTAAAACTGTATACATGTGGATCTTTAAAAAAGATCAAGAACCTACCCAAAAATGTTAATTGATATGATCTCTTGGTAGGCTAGTTTTATTTTCTCCTTTGTAATTTACTATATTTGCTAAATGCTCCACTATGAATGTTGTATTACTTTTGCAATCCGAAAAAATATGTAAAAAGTACACTAAAATAAATCAAATTGTGGTTGTATAAGCATATTCTTTAAACATGGAGGTTAACCATTAGAAGTTAAAAGTGATTCCTTCTGGAAAATGCAGTAAGAGAGAAGGTGAAGGCAAGAGACCGTGCTTTCCATTCTAAAAGTTTTCAGACAATCCAATCTGTTATTCTTAAGATCAGACATTATTATGGTAAACTTTTCAATTATTAAAAAAAAAACTAGTGGGAAGACTAATGGACAAAAAAATACAAAAAGCAACTTCATTTTATTTCTTCTAAGAATTTCAGTGTGGGCCTTTGTGAAACCTACTAGTTGTGATTACTAGTTTAGCTGTAATGCAGTACATCATGTTCATTCACACTCCAGAATTCTACTTAAGTACATATAAAATGCAACTGGATTTACAGAAATAATTTCTTACCTACACTGAAGGCATATTTCAATTTAAAAAAAAGCATACAGAGTACAAACAAAAGTGAGTTTATTTACAAAAATTACAATAATTACATAGTACAAATTGAGACAAAAATATCCCCCGTTACTGTGACAGAAGCTACCAGCCTTCACTTTCAAATGAGGGTTTTATTTCAAGATATGATACACATTCAGTGATCCACTGCCCTTATTTAGAATGCTTTTCTAAATAATCCCAGGGGCTGATTAGTGGTATGTACATGGGTCATCTCCCTCTTTTATTTCCAGAACTACTATGTACAAGTCCAACAAAACTGGAATATAACAGGTTAGAGTGGCACTGAGTAATTTTTTTCCAACAGTAAATTTTGATTATTCTTTAAATATTCGTTTAGTGGTTTAGAACTGAAACCATGATTTTTGGCTTTAAAAAGAAAGTCCAGTGATTTTTGATGGGTTGTACAATTCCACTATAGCCGTTATGACTTGGTTATTTTTTACAGGCTTGCAATTGTTTAAGAAACAGAATTCCATAGTATTCTATTCTGTTCTGTTTGTTCTTTAGCGAGGGAGAGAGGTGGGAGGACGAGCAGAGGGAGAGGGAATCTTAAGGAGACTCCATGCCCAGCACAGAGCCTGAGGCAGGGCTTGATCTCACAACCCTGAAATCATGACCTGAGCCAAAATCAAGAGTCCAACACTCAACCAAGCCACCCAAGTGCCCCATAGTATTCAATTCTGTATGAATTTTGTCTTTTGTGTGTTTAATCAGAGTCACTACTGCTGCTAGAGGAGTCTGTTGACATAACTTCTACATCATCTTCATTTTCTTTATTATGCCCCGGAGGTTCCAACAAAAAGTCATTACTATGATTTGGTGGTAACATATTCATTGACATGTCATTTGACTGCCATGGATATTGTGGAGCAAGGACATCTGGAGAAAAGAAAAAAGCATATGTAACAATACTTCTACCAGTAATTAATTCACTTCTTAATTACTCTTGCCTTCATGCATAGAATCTGAAGTAAATATTTTTTTAAGGCCAGGAATCAAAATGTACATTTGGCTAAATTAACAAAGATCAAAGTTATTAAGGAAAAGCATGATATTTTAATGACTAGCAGCTGTATTTTATTTTTTTAAAAATCATGCTTACATCTAAGTAACTTCATGTAGTCAGTTGACCTAATTTTTCTTTTGTAAGACATTCACAATGACAAATCAAATGTTTCTTATATATATTAAGTCTTATATATTATTCTCTCTATATATTTTAAATAGTTAACATGTACTACACTAACTATTACAAGTTTAAACTGCCTCTTAAGTTTTAAATCCACTCTTCTTCCTGGACCCTGAAAACATTTCACCTCTACCAGCAGCCACGATGTTAATCTTTGTCAGTAGAGGGCACTGAAGGGACTCTGCAAGGGGAACGGACTAAGGGATCGGATGTTTCTCGAGAATTCTCACCCGGGTGGTACCTGGCTGGCATGCGGACATCAAGCGGTGAGCTCACCCCCTAGCAAGTTTCAGTGGTGTCTAATTCTCACCACTACCCTAAAGGTGGCTTCCTAGCAAGGCTCTCTATAACCCTAGTGGATAATTTCCTGCTTGCCGGCTCCAACCTGTGAATACCTCATCTAACTTCTCTGCCATCCTGTGGGCCACAGCTACACCCTCTCAAGGGTGCCACGATATGAACAGCAGCCTGAGGATGGGGGTCAGGGAGAAACCTCTTCTCAGTGGGTCCCTTCCTTGGGTAATCTGCCTGGTCCTAGATGTAGTAGCTGCTCCCCACATCTGTTATTACTGTATTTTTAAAAAGCAGTTCTCTACCCTTTAGTAGTGAGTATCTTGTTACTAATTAATAATTCTTTAAATTTTCCTTGTTCATATTGCTGATGTGGTTTCTGCCTACTGACTGGACTATGACTGGCATATAATATGGAATAATCAAAATGAGAAAAATGCAGATATCAAGGGGAACTAATACACAGTGAGTACTCTGTACTTTAGTTAAAAATGATGTTTACAAAGCATTCTTAACAACACAGGAACATCCTTACAATAAAATGTGAAGCAGAAAAGCATTATCTAGAGTATGCTTTTAACACTGTAAAAAATACAAGAAAAAATGAAATAGGTGTAATATTAAAAGTGATTGCTCAAAAAAAACCTATTTTTTTTTTATAATCTTCTAAATACTTTTTAAATGTTCTACCGAATCAAGTCACCTACAAAAGATAAAAGATGGGGAACATAAAATAAATATAAGAATAACACAAAACTATATGCAAAACTTAAGGAAGGCTGAAATTCAGAATGAACCAAGTCTCGCAAAAGTGCTATTTTATTTAGTTATTGAAAAGCCCATAAAAAGCTTTTATTCATTTTGTTAATTTGGGAGTTTTCCAGGAGTGGGTTCACTTTGTATTCTTTAAAATGAACATATATATTTCTTATTCTGTTTGTCCATATATTTCACAATTTTATTTAAAAAGCTGTTTAGATTTTAATAATAAAAGAGAGGACTAATGCCCGAGGAAAATACCTATTAACAAATAAGAGAGAGTCAATTTATTCTAATTTCATCAACTCCAGCTAGAATAGTTTTTAAACTAGAGAGCAGGATTATTGGCAGAAAACCTAGCTATTAAAATGAGCTGGGTCTAGAACCTCAAACTTCAACAACCAGATATTCCATCATCATGTCTGCAAAATCTTGGTCTGTTTGAAAGCACTGTTCTGATTAACATTACCTGGCAATCTGCCTGCTGCAAGTGCATCTCCTGGTAAATGACCGTTTACACCATTAGTGGAAGGATTGTTCATTTGACCCAATAATCCACTTCTCATCTCTAAATCAGTTGGGTATGGCCTCCGTGGGTCCCCTAAAAAAAGACTGCTTTTAATTCAATCATATGGAAAATGAGCATTAATACCATCTCTAAAGTACTGATTTTCCTTGACTCACTTTGAAAACTCAAGATACCCATTTTCAATTTTGGAACAGGAAGGTCATCTTATCAATTGTTATTAAGAGCATAATATATTAAATTTAAAAATACATGCATTTTATGTTTGAATCTGTACAGTAATATACTATTCTCTAAGCAAAAAAAAAGAGGAGAAAAGTCTGTCATTTTAGCAATTCCAGATGACAAGTTAAGAAAATTATAATGGGGGCGCCTGGGTGGCTCAGTGGGTTAAGCCTCTGCCTTCGGCTCAGGTCATGATCTCAGGGTCCTGGGATCGAGCCCCGCATCGGGCTCTCTGCTCAGCAGGGAGCCTGCTTCCTCCTCTCTCTCTGCCTGCCTCTCTGCCTACTTGTGATCTCTCTCTGTCAAATAAATAAATAAAATCTTTAAAAAAAAAAAAAAAGAAAGAAAATTATAATGATCTTGATTCTTCTAACTTACCTGCATTTCCAAGAAGAAAATAATTTTAAATGATACATACACTGAGAATAAATACGTCACGATACATTTTTTCTTTTTTTTTTTTTTTTTACAAGACAGGACTGGAATGCTTATTTGAAGGACTGTTTAAATTAAAACTTTTCCTAACCAACCTCTTTGATCTTGTCATTTAAAAACTAATTCCTAGAACTTTCCAGTGGAGGAATATCAGGAGCCAACGTTCATTTCTAATCATGGAAGCATACTATTTTGTTTTGGGATAATGAAAACTTGGCAGATTTGGACCAACTTTTTGGTAACATTTCTTACTCACTCCAGATCACTTACCCCCAAAACTATAAGTTAACCTTAGTGTTTTTGGTATACTAAAATACCACCATCATGAATTACTGATGTTGAGATACTGTCTCCCACTCCTCCCAGAAGACTGCTGCTCGACCTTAGGTCCCTGTCTTACAAATGTTTTATGTACTGTCAATATATATTGCAGTTTGTTACTCTTTTTTACTGTGTCTAATTTCTCCAGCTTTATCCAGTCCCATGTGTTTGCTACTGGGTGCTCAGTGCTTCACCTTTATCACTGAAGAGTTGTGATTTTCTTGATTCCAAGGCCAGAACCCTTGACAAAATCCCAATGGTTCTAAAAAGTGGGCTTCTGGCCAGCCTGGGTATTACTGTCATATAAATCTATAGCTTTAGAATCATCACATATCATTTGTACTTTTAAACATTAATTTATGATTTTGTTTTTTGTGTTTTTTTTTTATGATTTTTTTTTTAAAAAGGACAGAAACAGGTCCCTGGGTGGCTCAGTTGGTTAAGCAAGCGGCTGCCTTCAGCTCAAATCATTATCTCAGGGTCCTGGGATTGAGCCCCACATGCGACTTCTCCTTCTCCTCTCCACTTGTGCTCTCTCTCACTGTTTCTCTTTTGCTCTAATAAACAAAAAATATCTTAAAAAATAAAAAAAGACAGAAACGACAGTCCCTGCGGCAAAAAATTTTGTAGAAAACCAAACTAATAAAACCCATGACCCATGTTATTTCTTATAAGATATTAAAGATACGAAAATATATAGCAGATGTTTCTAAAGATAAATACATTCTATGTTTAAATCATTTTTCCTATTTTTCAGTACAGTCACCTAAAAAATTTTAAAACTATGTATGTCTAATAAAAAGAGAAGCATTTTACCTGGAACCCAGGTCAGTGGGGCACATACAGCATTACTTGCACTAATCCTATGTGCATATTTAATTATTTCTTCAGAGGAGATGGCACCTGAAAGAGTCAAGAGGAGAGAGTAACGTTAGTCTAGTAACTTACAAGTGTATAAATGCATGTCTCATAGTCACACATCATATTTAATTTTAAATTATTTGAAAATAGGATAATCTGAGTTGCCTACCTTCCCTAATAATACGTAATAATATGTATAATGTTAAACTTAACTCATAAGATTTTGCAACTAAAGAACAAGACATCTAGAAAAAGCAGCTAACAAAGTATCAAATTTGGGACATTAGCATGACTAAGCTCGCTAATCTCAGTTATTAACTACATTAAATATTCTTACTGTTCTCAAAGCAACAATGAATACAAATAAAATAGAAGAACGAGTGTTTTGTCTTCCAGTGACATCTAAGTTATTAAATTAGAGCAGCAGTGCACACTACACTACTCAATTGTTGGCTTGATGTGACTCTACGATTATAAGTAGGCCTAAGTAGAAACATGTCCACAATATATTCATTAGATTAAAAAAAGTAAGCTGCTAAATAATATGTGTAGCATGACCCGGCTTTTGTTTTTGAACATGTACATATATGGATTTGTATTGTTATATTTGTATTAAGCATTTAAAAAAACAGACACACACCAAACGTGAACAGTAGTTATCTGAAACAGGAAAAGAAGAGGAAAGTCAGACAATTTTGAGGTGATTAAAGGTAAATCATCTACGAACCATTAAAAACAAGTCACCAAAATTTTCATTCTAACTTTTAGTACCTAAACTAAAAAATCCAAAATGGAAGTCTTTTAAAGAGAAGAGGAAGACAGGAAAAGAAGGCATGCTGGGTGTCTGCACCATTAAATGTGCACATATCCCAAAGCCACATCTAGTTCTGACTTCAGGACACTCTAGTCCCACCCAGTTGCCCACTACACATTCTCTTTCACTTTCTATCCTGTCTTTTAATATCCAACTCACATCCCACTTGCTTCCAGCTCACAGTTCTCTTCTCTTCTCCCAACAACTTTATAAACTCATTGTCTTTACTGCACATTTGGATACATAGCCATAACTTGCCCTATATTATTGCTTCTTAGAGCCTGAAAAAGGTGTGAAAACTTCCCAATAATACATAGCACAGTGCTAGCATCTAACAGACACTTTACAATAAAAATTTTTTGAAATCACTTCAATAGCAGCAAATGATTACCAATAATACTCTCATCATTTCTTGAAACCAAAACTTGGATTTTTCAGAGTCATTCAGTATTCCCACAGTTCTTACCTTTTCTTGCTTTTTCTATTGATTTGAGTTTTTCTTTTGCTTGGTAAACAGCTGTTGCCTAATTTGAATATTAAAAAAAGAAATATGGTTTATTCTTAACTATATCAAGCAGAATTTTTGGCTTAATTCGCAAAATCATTAATCCCACAGGAACAAAATGCAAAAGTGGAAATCCCCACAATTTATTTGTAATGTTCTTTTTTTTTTTTTTAAAGATTTTATTTATTTATTTGAGAGAGAGAGAGAGAGAGAGATCACAAGTAGGCAGAGAGAGAAGGGGAAGCAGGCTCCCCGCTGAGCAGAGAGCCCGATGTGGGGTTCGATCCCAAGACCCTGAGATCATGACCTGAGCCGAAGGCAGAGGCTTTAACCCACTGAGCCACCCAGGCGCCCCTATTTGTAATGTTCTGAAACACTATTTGGTAATCATTTGTATCAGTTGGTTAATGAAAGTAATAATGTATATTCGTAAATCAGTCTTCATCTACAAGCTAATTGTTAGAAACAATGTGTAAATTGGATTGTTTCCTAACTTTTTAAAAAAGATTTTATTTATTTATTTTTGAGAGAGACAGCAAGAGCCCATGAGTGGCGGGAGGAGCAGAGGGAAAAGCAGACTCCCCGTTGAGCAGGGAGCCTGATACGGAACTGGATCCCAGAACCCTGGGATCATGACCTGAGCTGAAGGGAGATGCATAACTGACTGAGCCACCCAGGAGCCCCTAACATTTTTTTTCTTTATGCCTTCTATCAGACATGTATAAGAGATCCACATCACATACCACTCCCAAAGCATCCTATTCTTGCATTTAGTTCAAGAATAAAAATACCAAAATATTTTTTTTCTAGTTTACAAGACACATTCTTGGATTGATAGTCTTACTCATTTATACATTACCATTACCTCCATGCTTAAGGATTGCTATAATGAAAACACCAACAACCCCCTCCCCCAGCCCCCTGAAAGATACATTAAAGGGTAAAATGAAGTTAAGCTAGTATATACATCCTCAACTATAACACAGTGGTTAAGAGTATTAAGTCAGAGAGAAGTAAGTTTTAAGTTCCATCTCTCTACTTCTCACTCTTCCTGGGCAAGGTAGCTATTAATTTAAAACCTCAGTTTCTTCATCTGTAAAATGGAATAATGGTACTAACCTAGCATGATTATTAAGAAGATTGAGAAAATACATGTAAGCTGCAAACAAGCACAAGGCCTGATGCACAAGTGTTCAATAAATGTTAGTTGCTATTACCTAAATCATAAAATTCAGTCTTTTTACAGTCCTTGTGTTAACTATCTTTAACTCCATAACTACATTTTTGGAAATCAAATCTAAAGAATAAAATCTGAAATGCTGAAGAAAAAAAAAGACCTTTTTGCAATTATATTCATCAAAGCATTATTTATAATAGAAAGTTGGAAAGCTAAACAAAAAGGATACAATGTATGAAAAATGCTAAGGTTTTAGAAATAAATAGTAATAGAAAGCCACTTAGTATCCTACTAATTACAAGATAAAAAATGAAAACCTCTGGAAAAAGAAAAATCACTATGTTGTAACCTGAAACTAATGTAACATTGGGTGTCAACCAGACTTCAATTTAAAAATCAATTATAAGGGGCGCCTGGGTGGCTCAGTGGGTTAAAGCCTCTGCCTTTGGCTCAGGTCATGGTCTCAGGGTCCTGGGATCGAGCCCCGCTCTGTTCAGCAGGGAGCCTGCTTCCCCCTCTCTCTCTGCCTGCCTCTCTGCCTACTTGTGATCTCTCTCTGTCAAATAAATAAATAAAATCTTAAAAAAAAAATCAATTATAAGCCTACTGGAAAAAAAAAAAAATGTCAGACTGAAATGAAATGCACAGAAGACTATTGGCAATCTGAATAGAGGGACTAACACAATCTTTTCCTCTTCCTTCTACTTCTCTGTATTTTCTGAATATCTTTTAATAAGTATTACTTTCTTAATGGAAAATAGATTTTATTACATAGTTTTTTAAAAAGCATTTTCTTGGGGTCGTTTCTTCAGTGGGAGTGGTTAATTTACCCTGAACACTCAGGTTTCTATTTATTGGAGCCAATTTTGACACATTTTGAAGACTGATCAGGGATAAAGATTCCAGCAATATCTGGTCCATATGAGAATCAAACTCAGGTGTTTCTGTAATACCACCATATAACAATTACATTGGTTAGTATTTAGTGAAATAACTGGGCAAATAATAGCAAACAAATTACTTTTTTGAAACAGTAGCCAAGAACAAGAAAAACAAAAAACCAGTCCTTGACATATGCCCAAATCCCACCTAGTTTAAAATGGCAGACTAAATAAATATAAATATTAATTCATTTATAAAACTGATACATATTTCTACTGATTTCAAAATATTTTTTATTTATTTAAAGATTTTATTTATTTATTTGACACAGAGAGAGAGAGATCACAAGTACGCAGAGAGGCAGGCAGAGAGGGGGAAGCAGGCTCCCTGCTTGAGCAGAGAGCCCGATGCAGGGCTTGATCCCGGGACCCTGAGACCATGACCTGAGCCGAAGGCAGAGGCTTTAACCCACTGAGCCACCCAGGTGCCCCTCAAAATATTTTTAAAACTGAAGATTTAGACTACTAATAACTGAAAACTTCTAATAGGACAGGATAAAAATAAAACTTCCCAGTTCTATTAATTCAATCCTATGAAATCTTTAAATAATGAAAATATGGTTCAAAATAACGCAGACTATCTGAAAACATTAAGTAAAATACGGAATGACAATGGCCTTTCATTTAACCAAACTGACAAGTTGTCACTTTTAGACTTGGAAAGTCAAATTTTCTGCCACTTCAAAATACTTTCAGATTTCTTTTTCAGAAGTAGATTAATATCCTTTTTACCTTATCTTCTATCAACTTACCAGTATTTGTTCTGCTTCCTTGAGCTGTTTTTGTAGTTGCTGAATATCACTGTCTCTCTTCTCCACTTCCTTTTCTAAAACTTGCATTTCATGATGGATTTTTCCCTGATTGAGTGCCAATTTCATCAGTTCTTGAAATTCCCCATCTCTGTGTATTAACAACTCCAGGACCTGTCGGATAACAGCTGATTAAGGCAGCAGCAGAATACTGAAAAGTGATGTTCCAATGAAGCAAAGAATCCACATATGAATTGGCTAGGCTATAAAATTTTAACACCCTCAAAGTATTATTCAATCAATGTTAAGAATAAAAATAACCTACCTATGATTATTTTGGAAAACAGATTAATATCAAAACTTTCTACTTTTTCTAATTATATGCTATTCTTTCATATAAAAGAAGTCTTTGGAAGTACCAATATGCCAAAATGCGGTTTATTCATTTCCCAGGTTAAGATAAAATTTTAAAGTTTATCCTTAAAAATATAAGATAATAGAGGTTCCTCCCAAATCTGGTATTTGAGATGATTTCGGTTAACACCAAGAACATTAAAAAAATTTCTACAAACTAAACAGTCTGATTAAAAAATGGGCAAAGAAACTGAATAGACATTTTTCCAAAGACATACAAATGACCAAAATCACATGATAAAGTGCTCAATATCATTAATCATCAGGGAAATGCAAATCAAAACCACAATTGGATATCACCTCACCCCAGTTACAAAGGCTGTAATCAAAAAACAAGAGATAAGAGTTGGCGTTGTCAAAGATATGGAGAAAAGAGAGCCCTTGTGCACTGATGGTGGGAATGTTAACTGGTACAACCACTATGAAGAACAGTATGGAAATTACTTAAAAAGTTAAAAATAGAACTACCATATGATCCAGCAATTTCACTTCTGGGTAATTATCTGAAGAAAATGAAATTATTATCTCAAAAAGATACGGGCACCCTCATGTTCACTGTAGCATTATTTACAATAGCCAGGACATGAAAGCAAACTAACCATCCCTCAATATATGAACGGATAAAGAAAATGTGGTATGTATTTTTTTTCAATTTTTATTTAAATTCCAGTTAGTAATAATACAGTGTAATATTAGTTTCAAGTGTACAATATAGTGATTCCACACTTCCACATATTACCCAGTGCTCATCACAGTGTATTCCTTAATCCCCATCACCTATCCTCCTACCCACCTCCCGTCTGATAAGCATCACTTCATTCTCTATAGTTAAGAGTCTGTTTCTTGGTTTCCCTCTCCTTTTCCCTCCTATGATCATTTGTTTTGTTTCTTAAATTCCACATATGAGGGACACCTGGGTGGCTCAGTTGGTTAAGCGTCTGCCTTCGACTCAGGTCATGATCCCAGGATCCTGGGATTGAGTCCCGCTTTGGGCTCCTTGCTCAGAGGGGAGCCTACTTCTCCCTCAGCCTGCCACTCCCCCTGCTTGTGTGCTCACTGACAGTAAATAAAATCTTAAAAAAAAGTTCCACATATGAGCAAAATCATATGGTATCTTTCTCTGACTGCCTTACTTCACATAGCATAATACTCTCTAGCTCCATCCCTGTTGCTGCAAATCGCAAGATTTCATTCTTTTTATGGCTGAGTAATATTCCAGTGTGTGTGTGTGTGTGTGTGTGTGTGTGTGTGTACACACACCACCTCTTTATCCATTCATTAGTTGATGAACATTTGGGCTTTTTCTGTAATTTAGCTATTGCTGATAATGCTGCTTTAAATACCGGGTACCTGCATATCTTTGAATTAGCAGAAAATGTGGAATGTATGTACACACAGAGAGAAATATTATTCAGCCATAATAAAGGAGGAAATCTTGCCATTTGTGACAACATGGATGGACACTGAGGCCATTATATTAAGTGAAATAAGTCAAAGACAAATACTGCATGATCTCACTTGCATGTGGAATCTAAAAGAGCCAAATTCATAGAAAAAGAAATCAGACTGGTGGTTGCCAGAGATGGGGGTGGGCAAAATGGGTGAAGATAATCAAAAGGTACAAACTTCCAGTTATAAGATAAGTAAGTTCTGGGGATGTAATGTACAGAAATGGTGACTAAGTTAACAATACTGCATTTGTATACTTGAAAGCTGCTAAGATGGTAAATTTAATCAACTTTAAAAAAGTTTTTAAAAATGTTACAGAGAAATGGAATAGAAAGTTTTCCAAAGATACCCAAATCACCAATAGGTACATGAAAAGGAGCCATGGTTTCCGTGTCATCTTCTTAAAAGTTCTTATCACAAGAAAAAAAAAATTCTAACTTTCTGAGGTGATGTATGTTAACTGAACTTATAGTGATAACGATTTCACAATACATACATATATCAAATCATCATGTTGTATGCCTTAAATCAATGCAATGTTGTATTTCTACTATATCTCAATTAAACTGGAAAAAAATTAAAACAAAAAATCCCAAAGCACTAAACAGGATGCAAAGACATGAGAAAATGCACAATTTTTTTAAAGTTACAAAACTGTACATAATCAACTATGACAGTAAATAAAGGAGCAGAGTATTAAACAATAATGTAAGGAAACTTGACAATATAATTACAGTAAATGCTTCATTATGGCTGTCTCAGATTTGAACTGATCTCAGAAATACTTTTATGGTAAAGGTATGATGCTTAGGGATGCCTGGGTGGCTCAGTGGGTTAAAGCCTCTGCCTTCTGCTCGGGTCATGATCTCAGGGTCCTGGGATCAAGTCCCGGGTTGGGCTCTCTGCTCAGTGGGGAGCCTGCTTCCCTCTCTCTCTCTGCCTGCCTCTCTGCCTACTCGTGATCTCTCTCTCTGTCAAATAAAAAAAAAAAAAAAAAAGGACAAAAAAATGTATGATGCTTAAAAAAAAACTTCTACAGCTGCACATTTGTGCTATGATGTTTATGAAAATATATAACTCATATTAAATCTGTGATGTCATGCATAGTATTGCTTTATGATGAAGATGGTTTAAAAAAGAGCAATTTAAAAAAATAGTTAATAAATTTTCAAATGGGCACATCCCACTAATATTTAATAGTTTCAATGAAACTTATGCAGGAATTCACTGTACTAAATATAAGGTTTAATTCTGTCCTGGGGTGGTGATAATAATAACCATTCATTAATAAGCTCTTCCTATCTGTACTTAGCATGCAGTATCATAAATACTCATAACAACCTTAAGTGACAAGGTACTGTTATTTTTTAAAAACAGAACTGCTAGTCCTTACAAAGTATAAGAAAGGTTAGTGCTGATTGGTCAGGTCTTAGTTATGACCTACTTAATAGTCTGTGTGCCTGGAAAGCATATAATAAGTGCCCAGGAAGTAAAGTCAAAATTTGTATTTCATTTTGCTCATTTTGTAATAAATTCTTATTTAATTTCACAGGTATTTATCAATAAAGTATCTGAGACTGGCATTCCTCTATTAACATATTTCTCTATAAGCTTTTTCTAAAAACAAAATAAACAACATACATAAAACAACTTTAATATCCCTAAAATTACCAACCTTTACTACCTGTAGCCTTATCTAATTCCCTCTCTCCACCTGAGATTAATCTTTGAAGAAGGCAAGTTTTAAAGATTTTTTATTTATTTGTCAGAGAGAGAGAGTACAAGCAGGGGGAGCGGGAGGCAGAGGGAGAAGAAGGCTCCCTGCTGAGCAAGGAGCCCGACATGGGACTCGATCCCAGGACCATGGGATCATGACCTGAACTGAAGGCAGACGCTCAACTGACTGAGTCACCCAGGCGTCCCTGAAGAAAACAAGTTTTATGATACTCTCTACTGACAATCAAATTCCTCTGCCCTCAAAACATATCATAAGATAAAACTAAGATAATGATGGGGCCCAGAGCTGTCTCATATCATTAAAAAGGTTAATCCTTCCCAGTTGTTTTAAGTTTTTTAAAATTATGGTAAAAAACACATAAAATGACATATACCCTCTTAACTTTAAGAAGTTCTTGGATCAGAAAAAAAATCTGCTCACTGCAGAACATTACAAAGCACAGAAAGGAATAAAGAAAATAAAAACTTGTAAACTTAACACCCACAAAATAACTTCTATTAACAAGTGCATGCTCTTTTATTTCCATTCATTTTCATGTTGCATTAGGGGAACCAAGCCTATAATTAAAGGTTAGCTTCTGAAAGCATTAACTTTTTTCTTTCAAGTATTGTTGTTTTTTTTTTTTAAGATTTATTTATTTATTTATTTATTTGAGAGAGAGAGAGAGAGAGAAATCACAAGTAGGCAGAGAGGCAGGCAGAGAGTGAGAGAGAGATCACAAGTAGGCAGAGAGGCAGGCAGAGAGAGAGAGAGAGGGAGAAGCAGGTTCCCTGCTGAGCAGAGAGCCTGAAGTGGGGCTCAATCCCAGGACCCTGAGATCATGACCTGAGCTGAAGGCAGAGGCTTTAACCCACTGAGCCACCCAGGCGCCCCTCAAGTATTGTTTTAATCTCCATTTAACAAGCTTTGTTGGTTAATTCAAAGGACAAAAATGAGTAAATGTGTAACTAGAACTATAAGAGAAAATAATACTGCTAAACCCTTAGACAACTATTTTCTTTTTAAGCAGTGCTACCTGAATAAGTGATTCAAAGCAAGTATCAATTAAAAGTTGTAATTAATAATTTAACATATTCCAATCTTCCTGTTCTCACACAAAGTAAATGTAAATAGGGAAATTGCAGAAATTATGGGGATTTCTTGTTTGTAATTTAAAAAGAAGCCACATACCTGGTTTTCCTCATCAGGTGGCAACAACTTTTGGTTTCTTGAAATTGCTAACATTTCTATAAGTTCTCTAAAAAAGAAAAACAAAAAAACAAAACATCCTTGCAAAATAAATACAATAGAAGCTTTATCAACTGATCTCCATCTGACTTGCTGGATTCATGGTACCCACAGCATGCTGAGTATTCACAGCCCCTGCCCCACAATGACTTGGGCTCTCTCACCAGCAAGACTCAGTTGTGTTTGTTACCAGACCACTTATGCAAGTTTTACTTATTACTCTAATTACATAAATTAATATCCAGTATATAAATACCAATGAAATATGACTGTCAACAGAAAAGAGTTGTTTAAATAAAACACCCACTTACACTGGGTGGTTAGGGAAGGCTTCTCTGACAAAAGTCAGCCACGAAGAAGAATGCTTGTAAAAGACATAGTTCAGGGGTCCGAAGATGGGTCTGAGAAGTGTGGTCAGAAAACAGTAGTAGGTACTGGGGAGCAGGGTATAAAATGAGGACATGGATAGTTAGGGAGGAAGGGGCCAGATTGTGTTAGGTCACGTCAAAGAACCAGTATTTCATTCCAGGTACAATGAGAAGTGACCGGATATTTTAAACAGGGAAATGACATGAACTGATTTATGTTTTTAAGCAACCTGCTAAGCTATCTGGAGAATGGATTTTAAGCGGGCTAGAATGGATATCAAGTTAAGTGGCTTCTGTAGTGTTCCAAGCAAAAAATGACATTGGCTTTGACAAGTCCTAGCCACTAGGATTTAGTAATGGAAACAGGTGAAATGTGTACAGACTCCAAATATATTCTGGGGGGCACCTGGGTGGCTCAGTCGTTGGGCGTCTGCCTTCAGCTCGGGTCCTGATCCCTGGGATTGAGCTCCAAGTTGGGCTCCCTGCTCAGCGGGAAGCCTGCTTCTCCCTCTCCCACTCTCCTTGTTTGTATTCCCTCTCTCACTGTCTGTCTCTCTCTCTCTCTCCCTCTCTCCCTCGCTCCCTTTCTCTCTCTCTCCGTCAAATAAATAAAATCTTAAAATATATATATACGTATGTATATATATTGGAGGTAGAGCTGATAGGACTTGCTGATGGATTAAACAGACATTTTACGAAAACAGCATGTTATAGTAACCTTTTTCTTTACCCCATAGATGAGATATAAACAGCTGAGAACTTCTGATCTACACAAAGGCTGGTTTCAGCGGTGGGAGTGGTGGGGATGGGAGTTACGGTGGGAGATGTGGAATGAGCCTTTTTCTGCCTTTCTTGCAAATCTGGGGTGTATAAATCCAGAAAACCTTAAAAGAGCTTGCATTAGGCAAAGGAGTACAGTGGGAAGGAAAAAGCTATAAGACTTAGTGCTGCTCAGTAGCAGTCTAGAACAAAGCGGAAACCTCTGTCCTCCCCAATGGTAAAAAGAGGCTGAAGGAACCTCTGAGCCCACTCTGGTTACAGGTGTAGGAGATAGAGCCCTGTCCTGCTACAGAAGCTGTACTCCTGGCATGTCAAATTAGAATCCATCCACAATTCCCCAGAGAAATATAATTTACATGGGGTTAGATCCCATATTATTAGTGGTACTACACTTCAGGTAAATTATAGATAAACAGATGAATAGGCTGGTGTGGAAACCTCAAGACTCCTATCAACATGGTTTCTGAAGGACAACTGAGTCACAAACATGCTAAGAAAAACTTGTAGACTATAATTTGTGTTTCTATTTTTAAAAATTCCTCCAAAGACTACCTCATTCTATCATATTTTACAAAGTAATAAATATACTGAAAAGCTATATAATCAGATAACAGCAAAAAATATATCCTAAATTCCAAACCCACTATTTTCTAAAGTCAAGAGGTTACATTAGTTTTTCTTTCCAATTTTTAATAAAAAATGCAAACAAGAGAAAAATTTTATTAAGAGAATAATGACACATTTCACAGATCACAGAAGTAGTATATACAGCTATATCTGATTGCTTATATAATGGGATTTTTTTGAAAGCCAATCACACTGGAATAGCCTCATTCCGTGAAGTCTCAATGAGTCTTAGGGGCAAACCACAAAGTGACATCTCTCCCACTACCACCACCAACCATCTCCAGGGTCACATAAGAGGTAAATTTTCACTCACTTACTGTCACCCAGTCTTTCTTTAGAGATGAACAAATAAAATAACATGGCAGATTAAGTCATGAGAAAATCAGAGGAAAAGAAAAACAAACTTTTAAAGTAATGGTTATTACTTTAGGTTATTGTAAAGTATTTAAAGGTATATAAGGTATTTAAAGTAATGGTTATTACGAGGACCCCAAGAAAGAAGAAGCTTATCTCTAATTGTCAACAGATTCAGTGAGGACTGCAAATCAATGAGAAATCAAAGTGTTTTTAGCATTCCTGGGGAAAGGGCAATAGAACTACAGCTTCTTTTAGAGAAAGCAAAAGAGAACTCAGCACCTCAACTAATCATGCATAACTAGAAAGCTGAGGTGGGAAAGTTTCAGAAACAGATTCTTGATACATTTCTTCAAACAGAAAACCCTATACTAGGGAATTAAGGAAACAATCAAAGGGGGGAGAGATTAACTGATTAATTTACAAGACAATTTCAATTTGGTCTCAAATTTTACACAATTGATAAATTACTTAGTTATGCTATCTCAAGTGAAGAGTGCATGACTATCATGTATATGCACTCCTGTTGGTTCCAACAGCATCAAGAACACACTTCAGATACACAGAGCTATAGTCAACTAATCCAGAGGCAAGATCTTCAGATTGACTACCAAGCTGTCCAATGTCTGAAGAAATTTTCAGACCTTTACCCTGTATGTGTAGGTTCAAAAAAAGTTTCCGAACTTGGTGAGTATGAAATATATACCAGGGTCACAAAACAGACAAATTATGTTACTGCAGATAAACTCAGAAAAGAAACTAATTTACTGGGCTCCAGAGTAAATGGGTGAGAAGTAATAGTTCATTGAATATACTAAGGCAAAGATTTGAAATTCAAAGATCAAGATTCACTCAGAACAAAAGGCAGCAGCCACTACTTCCCAAAGGGGGTGTCACTTCTTCAGAAGTAAACATATGTACAGAAAAGTGGCACACTAAGCTAGTCATTTGGACTATCTCACTGACCATAAGAAACCTACCAAATATTTTAAAGCAGAAAAGTGACATGAGATGCCTTTTAAAAAGAGCTCTGCTCTTAGGCAATATAGAAAGCGCAGAAGCATAAACACAAGTGAAACTGTCGGGAGGCTGCATCAAAAGATAGGACGGTGGGGATGGGAACAAGAGGTCAAATCTGAGCAACATTTTAGGAGGAAGAATCAAAACAATTTCAGCATCCAAGTGAATGTGATAGAGTTAAAGAAGGCTTCAACTTGACAAACTACCATGAACGATGGCAGAATAAGGGGAATGACATCCAACTTCTTCTACCTCTTCCATACTCGCTGCACTCCAGCCACCCCAAACTTGCAATTGCACCAAGTCGCGCGTGCTCGTGCCTCCCGGCGTTTGCACCTGCTATTCCAGCTACCTACCGCCTACAAAATGCGGTGAACTCATTCTTCCCATGCAGTCCTTTCTCCAGGAAGCCTGCCCTGACCACAACTGAGACAGGCACCTATAGTCTTCGAGTTCCAGTATCCCGGAGCGCATGTCTCTGATAAAAAACAGGCTCCGTACCATAGTATCTGTTTACGTCTGTCTCTTCTCCTTGACACTGGGCTGCTCTACGTCCGCAACTAGTCTCCCTCTCACTACCGTCTCCCAGCGTTTGGGACCCAGGGCGGGTTTCCTTAAACGTCGGTCGAGAGTCCGTGGACGAAAAGTACTCACACCTGGCGACCTCTAAGGTCCGCTACGGTTCCGACAGTGTCGGCGTTCCAGCGTCACTGTCATTACTAAAATGTCCCGTAAGGGGGGTAAATGCCGTCTCGGAGTTCCGGAGGGATGCGGACGCCGAGTCCACGATACTCGCGCACGGTCTTTGGGAGCGCGGCCTCCCCGCGGAGCACCAGAAACGAACACCCAGGCAGGGACGGCCGATCCAGAGTCAGTCCTCCCGGCCCAGCCCAGTCAGGCCCTCAGACCGAAGGCATTACCTCGACAAGACCTCCAGATCTTCCAGCGCAGACAGCAGCCGTTCCCGCGTGCTGTTACCGCCGGCCGCTCCAGAACCGCCTCCCGGCCGCTCTTTCTCCTTCTCTCCACTTGAAGACGCCGCCATGCTCTCCACAGGCTCGCATCCGGCGACTGCGCAGCTGAGTCCCGGCGAGGAGAGGCGGGCTCCGGAGGCGGAAGGAAGTGTCACCGAGGCGGGGGTGGGAGGGTGGCGGGGGGAGGAGACGAGGCCAGGGCCACAGCGCCACCTATGCATCTGGAGATGCACTGCGGGCGGCGGCGCCATCTGATGGACCGCGGAGGGGTTCTCAGATCAGACCCAGGGAGGAGAGCCACAGAACACAGGCACAACACGGTCAGGTTGCCCTATGCCTTATGGTTTTCAAGTAGGAATGGGAGACTCAACGGATTTTAAGCATTTGAGGAAATTGCATAATGACCTACGACTTGTATCAGTTTCAGTGAAATGGAGTGGCCTCAGCATCAACCTATCTTTAGTCTGCATCCCTATAATGCTAACCCCAACCTCCTGTTTGGCCTCTCCTAGAGGTTGTAAGCACCCAGGACAGGAACCATAATGTCTTTTTTTTCTTTATTGTAGTAAAATACATAACATAAAATTGACCGTGTTAACCATATTTAAGTGTACAGTTCAGGGGCATTAAGCACATTCATGTGGTTATGCTACTATCGCCACCATCCATAACCTCACCATCAATAACCTCTTTCCATCTTGCAAAACTGTAACTGTGTCCATTAAATAACAACTCCTCATTCCTTCCTACCCCAGCCCCTAACAGCCACCATTCTACTTTCTCTCTCTGAGTTTGACTACTCTAGGGACCTCAAATAAATGAAATGATACAGTATTCGTCTTTTGGGGATTGCCTTATTTCACTTAGCAAACGTCTTCCTGTGGGCAGCCGCGAGCTAGCTGCTAGTAGGACCAAACCAAGCCTGGACTCGTGCCCCCGGCCCGCTCAGAAAAAGAGCGGGCGGGATGTGAGCGCTAGAGAAAGGGCTTGTGCAATGGGCCTTGGGGCTTGCGGGTGCGTGACTGCTCACATTGGAAACCTTGTAAGCTGGCCTTATCATTATGGGCCTGTGCTGTCCTTGCCCGGGCTATAACCTGCTCCTGCTGTCTGAAGAGTCTGTCCTTAGTGCTGCAAACAGAGATAAAGAAGAAGCTCAAAAGAGCATTACGTGACTTCTAAATGTAAACACTTCTTTGTAATTGTTTCACTTATACTATATAATCAAGTGCACTCTGAAATAAAATTTGACACTGTTTGGACATCATCCACTGTGTCCCTCCTGCTCCCACACTTTGTCTCTCTACTTCTTTTTCCTCATTCCCTTACCCTCAACCCTAGTTCGAGATTGTCGCGCCGGCTGTGACATCTTCCATTTTCATCTCTGTTTTAGCATGTGTCAGAATTTCCTTCTTTTTCAAGGCTGAATAATATTCCCTTATATGTAGATATCACATTTTGCTTATCAGACGCTTGGGTTCAGACGTTCAGACGCTTAGGTTACTTCTACATTTTCATAATCCATCTTTATAATCATGTATCTCCCAACAAAGTGTTTTGCTCATTGATGGAGATGACTGTTGAAGTGAAGAGTCAAGATAGCATGTAAGTGGTAGTTTATGAAAATGGTTTAAATAATTGATATAACATAGATTCCAAATTAAAGCCAAAATTCTACCTTAACCCACTTTTCCTGGAGAGAACACTGTAGTTCGGGACTTTCCCTACCAGGAAAACCCAAAGTTGCAACAGTATGGGGAATGCGAGTTCTGTATCAAGTGAGGCTGTGAGATTTTAAAAGGCGAGATGGAGAGATGTCACCTACAGAAGAGCTGGAAGTGAGACAGGAGTACCTGTGTCCATCATTCCATCATCCTGTCCTCTGGCCTGTTCTTTTGGAGGTGCTGAGCCTGCTTCCTGCTGGGCACTCAGACTTGAGGATTTTCTCAGGGACTCGTGCTAAAAAAAAAAGCCATTCATAGCAACTGCTATATAATCCAGAATGCTGATTTATTCACTTACAAGGAAAAGTAATAATGCCAAACACAATTTTACTTACAGACAAATTTATACAGGAAGAAAAATTATCACCAGAATGTTGCTTGGTAAACTTGGATTTGAACAAATGAAGATAGATTTTTAAAAAAATTAACTAATGCAACCATCAGGATTTGTATCTCCATAGCGTAGGGATGTTTGTATCAAACAGATCGGAATATTTGTGTTCATAGGTCAGGGTGCTTCTTCCCCAGACAGTGCAAGAGACCTAAGGACACCTTTTCTTTGCCAACCATCCCCCACTTCTATTCTTGGCTAACTTCTTCTCTGAATATAGTCAATTGTTAGACAATGGAATATGTTAGATTTAGGCTTCCTAATGACACTTGTATTCTAAACATGGCTCCCAGTAGCTCTGGTCAATAATTTCTTATGTTAAGTTTCAGAGGGGCTAAACTCCTGAAGTCTGTATTGGTTTTGTTTACTCAGTTCTCACAGGTTCATCTTGGGCCATGATTTGGGTGGGGGGAGGAGAGAGATCCTATTAGTGTAGCTTCCACATCAAAATTCTAGGAGAACTCTCATCAGTTAAAAATGACCAATTATAGGTCCTACTTTACAGGCATGGATGGTCAGTAGATGGACAGTATACATGTGTTGAACTTCAGTCCTCCTCAGATTTACTACAAAATCATATGCACATTGAACATTGTCCACAGACTGAAAAGTAATAGCATTTCCTACAGGTATACTCTTTTATAAACCGCAGATTCTGGTGTGATAAAGAAAATATGAATTCTCTTATATATAACTAATATGAATATTATATATTTTAATAGTATTTAGATAACTAATTCATAGTAATTCTAAATGTTGTTTCTCAATCTATAGATTCAAAAGGGTAAGTACTACCTTCTTGGGAAATATTATGTATTTAACAGACCAAGCACTGGTCTAAGCATTTAAAAAAAAATGAACTCAATTAATTTTCACAACAGCTTCTGGAGGTAAGTACTGTTATTATCTCTACATAGTAGATATTGAAGCCAAAGAAGCAGAAAAATTCAGAGACTTGCCCAAAATCATAGAGCTAATAAGTGGCAAAGCTGGGATCTGAACACAGAGTCTGGCTCAAATGTCTTTGCTCTCAGCCACTGGTTATCCTGTCTCTCTTTTAATTTTTTTTTTTTTTTACAAACTTTATTTAACACTTCATGAAGTGGACAGTCTTCTTTTGGAGAACTGCCTGTCTCTCTTTTTAGAGATAGAAGTATCTTCGTGTATCGAAAAAGGGTGGGGAACCTCTGGTCTAAAATGTAAGCACTTGCGAATGCACAGTTCGGGATTTTGAGTAAAAAGCAGCCACAAACCTTTGGTGTGGAGGTTTGGGTATGCAGCAGAAAATTCAACTGGTCTATCCCTAAGAGTCAACAGAATAGGGAGGCTACATATTATGTATATTTTTTTACATTATTTTTTATTTTTATCAAGCAATCTATATAAAGGTTAAAAAGTCAAATACTGTTCAGAAGCTATCAAAAACCAAAAAGCTCTCAGTCACACCTCCTCAGCCCCCATATCCTCTGACATCCTGCTCTACCTACTGGCAGCTTCTCTGGACATTCTTAACTGTTTCTTCTATGCTTTGTTTCCCTATTTTAAAGTAATTTTGCATATATTCTATATCTCTATTCAACTCTTTGAGAAATTTCTTTCCTGTTATGTTGCATCAGGATTTCATCTCTCTTTCATGCCCCATCCCCCTTCTTCTGGCCTCTCAATGGATAGAATGCAATTTTTTTTTAAATCGATAGTCTGTTCTTTTGTTGCTACACTATTATTTACATATAACTATGTAATTATTATTTATTTGAGATGCCTAACAGATATTTCTGTAGGGATTTTGAAAAAAATGGAAAAGAACAGAAAATGTCTTGGACATCAAAGCACATTGCACTGCTTTGTGCAAACATTTCAGTTACATATTTATGTACGTGTTTACTGGGTCGTTATGTACGTACATACTGGATTGAAAAGTTTACAAGCATTGGAGAGTAAGGAGGATACCAGTCCTACCTCTTAGAAAAACAGCACCTTCCACCAAGATCCCAAAGGGAGAATCTGTATAAATTTTGTATTCTGAGGACAGAAAGTTAAAGCAAATATGCACAAATAACATGTATGTTGAAATGATTCTCTGGGTTGCATTGTATAGATGGACAGTGTTATGGGCTAAATTGTGTGCCCTCAAAATTCATATAATGAATGCCTCACACCCCAGTACCTCCGAATATAACTGTATTTGGAGATAGGGCCTTCAAAGTGATTAAGTTAAAATGAGGCTGTTAGGGTGGCCCTAGTCTGATCTGATTGGTGTTTTCACAGAAATATGTGAAGACAGCCAGAAGGTGACCTTCTGCAAGCCAATGACACAAACCTCAGAAGAAACCAAACCAAACCTTGACCTTGGACTTCCCACCTCCAGAACTGTGAGAAAATAAATATCTATTGTTTAATCCAGTCTGGGATATCTTGTTATAAGAACCTTAGCAGACTAACACATTGCAAGTCAATGGACATCTGGAGATTTCTAAACACTGCCTCGCATATACCTTTGACCTCCCTGCCTTTATTTTTATTTGTCCTACTCCCTTGACTAGATCACGCATTGGGCTAAACAAGCTGCTAATGGCTGTACATGAGACTGTGCATCCTTGTTCAGACCCTCTCCACTGTCCTTGACACAATTTCCTACTATTTCCTCTTTCTCCAAACCTCCAACACCTCCTTCCCCTATATTCCCACTCTCAAGTTAGGACCTCGCTTTCTAACTCAGTGAGAAAGAGGAGAAACCTGAACATCCACATATTGTGGCCACCACGAGTGCCTGGCCACCAGCATTGTTCCCTTCTGCCCCGCAGCTGGACCAGCTACAGCCCATGCCCTTTCCCTGCTCTTAGCCAGAGAACATTCCCTCCCCATAGCTCTATTTCTCTGAAAGTATTGCACCAGTGGTCCACCCACCTCCCAACTGTCAATGTTTCATCCTGTACTCATCATTCCCATCACCATATCTGCTGCTATTTTCCTACTTTTAGAACACTCTTACCCCACTTTCCGCACAGGCAACCACTTCACTTCTTTGCTTCCTTCTGCAGCAAGACACCTACAAAGAGTTATCTAAATATTTTGTTTCCAATTCCATTCCTTCCTTATACCCACCTCAATTAGTTTTCATCCTCACTCAGATTGCAAGGTCACTGAAAACCACCGTGTTGCTGCAGGTAACAGTTGGCATGCGTTGTGCTCGATGGCTCTGCAGCCCTGCACCTGTCAATGACTCCCTTATCCTGGAGAACACTTTCTCCACTTGGAATCTAGCATGCCAGGCTCTCTTCGTTTTTCTCCTTGCTCCCTGGTCTCTCCTCTCAATCTCTCTGGCTGGTTCCTCCTCTCGACCCTGACCTCTACACAGAGGCGTGTTTGGGGCACTTCTTAGTCCTCATTTCCACCAACTCACTTTTGGTCATCTCACCCAGTCCAGGGCCTATATTTTTTTTAATTTTTTAAAAGATTTTATTTATTTATTTGAGAGAGAGAGAGAGAGCAGGGGCAGGGGGAGGGGTAAAAGAAGAAGCAGACTCCCCACGGAGCAGGGGGCCTGATGTGGGGCTCCATCTCAGGACCCTGAGTTCATGACCGGAACCAAAGGCAGATGCTTAACCGACCAGATGCCCTTTTAAATACTATCTGTAAGGTGACTCCCAAATGTATATTTCCCACCTACACCTGACCTCTGAATTCAGGCTTGTATTCCAGCTCCTACTAGATACTTCTGTTACTGCACAGAGAAATGGTTCTGAATTCAGGTGGGGCTACACCCTGCTGGAAAATCGATACTCAAGACACCAGTGCTTCAGGGAAAGGAAAGGTTGTTCTATTTCAGGAAGCGGGTGACCTGGGAGGACAGTGGACTAATGCCCCAAAGACCATTCTTCCTGTCCAGGTGAAGCTGGAAGGGCTTAAAGGGGAAAGCAGGGCAGGGGGGACAGGGAGGTGGGGTACTCCGTGCAGGAGAAGCAGGTGCCCTGGCAGTTAGTCCGAGATGGACATGACCCTGAACAGACTTGCTGGCATCAGCCGCAGCTGTTTTCCAATGCAGTCAGACTTTATCTCCTGGGAAAGTCTGGTCCTTCGCTCCTCAAGGCCAGTGGTCTGCAAGTCTCAAGGGAAGTAGGTTAGTTCCGCTGCACACCAAGGGACTTGGGTCAGCAAGCAAGGAGCGCGTAAGCTAGAGGCAAGTTAGCGCTTAAGACTGGCTGTTACACTTCCACTTGGGTGTCTCAAATACATAGGCAAAACCGAATTCCTGATCTACACCTCCCACCCTTAACACACACATCTGCAGCCCCCCTCAACCCAGTTGATGGCAGCTTCTTCATTTTCATTGTCCAGGCAAAAAACATAGGGTTCTTCTTGACTCTTCTCCTTGTTTCTCATACACCACATCCATCCAGAAATCAAGATAGTTCTGCCTTCAGGACATGCCCAGAACTGGTCCACATCTCGTTTTTCCACTTCTAATCACAGGTCCACATCTCCACCATCCCTCAGCTGCATTTACCGCGATAGCCCTCCCACTGTTCTCTCTGCTTCTCCCTTCACATCTGCGGGTTATTCCCAACGCAGCAGTCACAGGGATCTCTTTAAAACTCAAGTTAGATCATGTTATTCCTCTGCTCAAAGTTCTGCAGTGGCTCCCCTTCCACTCAGAGTAAAAACTAAACACAATGGGCTATGAGGCCTGGTGTCATGTGACCAGGCATTGCCCTTCTGACCTTTCCTTCTTTACTTCCCTCTTGTCACTCTGCTCCAGCCATTCCAGTCCTCAAGCACACCAGAACCCCCCACTGGCTGGTCTCGTTGCCTGCATCCGTTGGTCCCCCAATAGTCAAATGGCTAACTTCTCACTTCCTGCAGGAATCTCCCTTCCTCAAGGAGGCCCACCTGGTTGTCATTTTTCCTACTGCAATCTACCCCCACATTCCATTCCCTTTACCCTGCTCTGCTTTTTTCCATAGCATTTTTCATCTCCTAACATTCTATTAGTTGATGTGTGTTTTGGTAATTATCACTTCCACTGGAATGTAAGCAATGTGGGGCCACTGATATGGCCCCGGTGCCAAAATGTTGCCTGACACAGAGCAGGCACCACTGATTGTTACCGGGTTTGTTGTTGACAGAAGTGCTAAAATCACCAAACAAACTGTAGATATCTGTAGTTTTCCCTCTAAATGGTAAAACCTTATTTTCAGTCTTTTCTGTCCATATTCTCCTTGGGGATTCTCAAAATCAGCTCCAAATATTTATAAAATCCTCAACCAGAAATGGAATATTCCATTGACAGTGGTCATGGTTACTCTGAAATCCAACAAACACTAGTCCTGAAGCTTGTTTCCCCAGCCAGTTACCAAAGTGAGTTTGAGGGTTTATGTTCCAGGTCAAACCCACTAACAGTGGGATACAGAGTCAGATTCAGGCAATTCTCTCCCAGTAGTCAGGCCGTGAGAAAAGGAAAACAGGCCCAATACATTCATTAACTCTCTTCAAGAAGCAAAAAACCTTGAAACTGTACTTTGGTGCATGGGCCTCAGAGCCTCTAAGCCCAGGTGAAAATAAACACTCAATTCAGGATCAAGTTTCCATCTCAAAAACACCATTTATGGTTTTTGTGACCATGAATTACCTCTCAAAAAGCTACTAGGGGGAAGAGGTGGTTTCCTAGCAACTAGCTGGCTTTTAGGACAGCAACTTCAATTTTTAAATCAATTGCAAAGCCTCAAATGTGCCATTTAAACTGCCTTTTTTTTAGGGGGGGGGCAGAAAGAGAGGAAGAGAGAGAATCTCAAGCAGACTCAGCACTGAGCACGGAGCCAGATGTGGAGCTCGATCTTATAACCCTGAGGTTATGACCTGAACCAAAATCAAGAGTCATATGCTTAACCAACTAAGCCACCCAGGGGCCCCTAAACTGCTTTTAATAAGCCAATTATCTCTGGTAAATCCAACTGGGGCTGCTCTACATCAAGAGAAGTTTCACAGTCTGAATAAGCCTCTTATCTCCTTCACCCACCGTCCTAGTTATATCATGGAGCCTTCATCAGAAGAACTCAATCCTCCTCATTCAAAACACGGCACAACAAAAAATTCCACTGTCCGGAATTGCTCAATGTTAATTAAAATCATTAGCTCCGTGGAAAGCATGGCATTTATCTTTAACTCCCTACATTCTTGGTCCTCGAGAATAAAAAAAAACAAAACAGTTTAGGTTAAACATCTTATTCTCTTTAAATATTCGTGATGTGATTTCAATGGAAAGGTTTTCTAGAATGAACAGACCTTCTATAAAGTCTCATCTTCCTGAAATTCCCCAAACATCACTGAAAACTAACCGCTTCTCAGTAACTCCAAAGGCAGGTAACATTATTGTCCTCCTTTCATAGATTCATTTATTTTTTTCAACAAATATTTATTAAACTCTGTTTTCATACCAGGGACCACACTAGATGCTGGGCCTGTAAAGGCGAATAAGACAACAGTGGTCAAGGAATTCTTCCTGGAGGAAGTGAAAGCAGACACTTCTAAGAAAGCAGTTGGGGCAGAAAGACTGGCAGGGCTAGAGGAAGGAATAACTAGACTAAGGAGTTAATGTCAGATAGAGAATGGTTAAAATATCTTACCAATTTTTTTTTTTTTTTAGATTTTATTTATTTTTTTATTTGAGAGAGAGACAATGAGAGAGAGAGAGAGAGAGAGAGAGAGAGAGCTGGGGGTGGAGCAGGGAGAGGAACAGAGGGAGAAGAACAAGCAGATTCTGTGCTGAGTGTGGAGCCTGACACAGGGCTTGATCTCAAGACCCTGAGATCACAACCTGCGCTGAAACCAAGAGTTGGTCGCTTAACTGACTGTGCCACCCAGGCGCCCCTGGTTTTTGCCAATTTATTACAGCAGCCCTAGGAAACTAATACAAACTGGTTTGAATGAGTAGATGTTCTCAATTCAATTCTAAGGAGATTGGGGTTCATTTCTTCTCATACATAAAGCAGATTGCTAAGGGTTTCTTGGGGGCCCGAAGATTAATAAACTAAATGCATTTATATTAGCAGCATCGATTTGTGCATGATGAGCTAAAACCATTAAAAACATGTCGTGCTTATTAGTAGAAGCCCAAGTTATGGAATAAAAGCTGAAAGAGAACTCAGAGGTCATCTGCTCTAGTCTGACCCCTGCCTATGATTAAACATTTTCTGATAGAGGAAAGCTGTCCTCCTCACCCGTCAGCCGTTTTCATTTATTTTGAGCCCAAATGTACATCAGGATGATTTTCACACATTGGGCCTAACCTGTCTTCCGAGTAATAAGTAATACATAAATATTACAAATGTATTACATAAGTTATACATTTAATCTGTCTTTCACAGAACAGACTGTCAAAGTTTTTTTTTCACTCTTTTTCTCAATGTGAATTGTATTTATAGAATTAAAAAAGGTTATGTTTTCAAATACCCATTTTGAAAGTCTCAGTTTTAGATTTCAAAATAAAACCTGAATAATTCATTTTTTTAAAAGGGGAGGGGGCTAAATATTGTGCTTGATATTTATATATAACCATTATTTTGTCCTAGTTTTATTGAAATACAAATGACATATAATATTGTATAACTTAAGGTATACAACATAATGATCTGATATATGTATATATTATGAAATGATGACCAGAGTAAGTTTAGTTAACTTCCATCACTCAAGTTTCTCTCTTAACTATGATTTGTTAAAGTGTTTTTATTCTATTATAAAAGTATAAAAGATAAAGGCAAAACAAAAGAAAAACATGTTCATCTTTAAAAATCTGGAAAACATAAAGAAAAAATAAAATTATCTGTTAACCTACCATTAAGAGATAATATTGTTACCATTTTACTCTATTTCCTTCCCAACTTTTTGTTTTCCATACCAATCATCCCCAGTTCCTTCAGTAGCGCCTCATTTAAAAGGGTTTCTAGATGTTTCAGCACTCTGATTACTGTCTCTTTCACACATTCTAGTTGGCCCTTCATAAAATGTAGCAACTCAAAGTGAAGATGATGCTCCAGGTACCGTTTGTCTACAGCGGAATAAAAGGGGACTTCTCTTATGCTCTGGAGAATCACAGTAGGTTAAAAGATCAGAGCCTTTACAATAGTACAGATCTCAGTTCAAGTCCTGATTCTATTGATTTATGTTTGGCCTCTGCATTTCTGGTTCTCCATCTACAAAAGGGGACAATCATACTCCTTCGAAAGCTTGTTGGAAGGCATAAATAATATATATAAATAAAGTGCTTGTTACATGACATGTGGAAAGATTATAAGTTATCATAATAGCTAACATTTATCAAGCCAAGTAGTATTTAATGCTCAATAGGTACAATTACTCTCCCTGTTGACAAACAAGGACACCAAGGCCCAGAACATTTAGGTAACCTAGCCCAGCTCACACATCTTGGGAGGTGACAGTCCAAATTCAGAGCCTGTGTTCTTCACCATCATGCTATGTTGTACAGCAACTAACATTATAACTGCCTTACTTCTCTCAATTCATACTAGAGTTACAGTAACTTTTTTTGGAAGTCATATAATTTTTGCTGATTCATCTTAAGCTTGCAATTTATTAAAACAATTCTTTAGTGGAAACAACCAGTATGTCTTTCAATATGTTGGATAAGCAATAGAATAAACAAATATTAGTATATCCATATATTACTATTCATCAATTAAAAGGAATGAGCTGTCAAGCCAAGCGATGACATGAAAGAATCTTTTTTTTTTAACATGAAAGAATCTTAAATGCATATTGCTGAGTGAAAGAAACTAGTCCAAAAAGGCTACCTTCTGTATGATTCCATTTATATTACATTCTAAAAGAAGATTAGCTGTTGAAATGGTAAACAGATCAGTGGTTGCCAAGGGCTCAGGAAGTGGGGAGGGTTGAAAAGGTGAAGCACAGAGGACTTTAGGGTGATGAACTATTCTGTATGATGTTGCAATGGTGGATACATGACACTATGCATTTATAAAAACTCATAGAACTTTACAGCACAAAGAGTGAACCTTAATGTATACAAATTTAAAAAATTATTTCGGAGGTTGGAAGACCCTAGGAGGGAATGCGGACAAAATCATCTGAGTCACAGACCTGTACCCCTGAAACAAATAATACATTATATGGTAATAAAAAAAAATCTAACTATATTATAAATGTATGAAACAACCTCACTGAAGGGGGTGAGTATAAAAGGTGCTGATCTAAGTAAGTTTCATCTGTAAGACTAAAGGCAAAATAAATGATATATAAGCACCGTAGTCTAGTTAATAAAGTTTTTTTTTCCTCAAGCGAGTATGGGTTAACAATTCTGAAACCACTATACACATATATTAGAATTGAACGGGTAAGTAAATAGATGGCAGATGTGGGAGCCAGGTTTCTCACTATGGGGGTAGGATGTTATACACAAGCAAGATGACAAGGCTAGAATAATCCATATGGTAGTGGATTAGAGTTGGACACATCACTAAACTCATGTTTGCTTAACAAAGATACAGATGGTTACAAAGAGCAATATGTGTGTGTGTGTGTGTATGTGTGGGTGTGTACTCTGATTAGTACATACACATATATTTCCTTGGTCCGTCAGCTGGAGAGGACCAAGAAGCCATGATCCCTTTCCCCTGGTAGCAATAAACACACTTACGGTCTAGATTTTGGTTTTTGGTTCTTGGTTTATAATACAATTCTTCATCTCCTTGGAGAAATGCTGGTTCTAGCATTGGGACAAGAAATATACACGATGAACCGGGGCATCTATTTAGTTCCAGAAAGTAAGGAAGTGTTGAAAAGAAAAGAAAAGATCTGCAATGGTGTGATATGCCAAAGGGTCATAGGAGCCAACCGAAAGAGTTCCTGATGATGAGAAGTGGAACAATTTGAGTAACAAAATGAGTAACACAGTATTGAGTTATAACCTAAAATATAAAATAAGTATTCATGAGTTCATATTGATGTAAATAAATGATTGGATAAATAAATAAATTGGGGAGACAAATCTCTCATGTAGAATTCTAAGTAATTTATGTAGGTACTCTACCCTCAAGGAGTTGGTACATAAATTCCCTGCTCCCTAAGCGTATGCTCTTCATGATAACTTCCTTCCAAACAGTACAGTATGGAAAGGGTGGGGGAAGAAATCTCACAGTGGAGAAATCTGACAAATACTATCTCAGCCAGGTGATCAAAATTAATATCAGCAGGAATAAGTCAAGTAGGTAGTAAGTACCCTTGATATAATGTGATGGGAATGGCATTTTTCTGTTGTAATCTTCCTCCAAACTCATAACCTCATCAAACAAATCCAACTGAGGGACATTTTACAAAGCAGCTGACTTCTCCAAGATATCGAGGTCATTGAAACCAAGGAGAGTCTGAGGAACTGGAACAATCAAGAGGAGCCCTAGGAGACATGACAACTAAATGTAAGGTAGTATCCTGGATGGATTCTGGAACAGAAAAACAACACAAGGTAAAACCTAAGGAAATCTGAATAAAGCATGGGTTTAGTTAATAATGTATCAGAATTGGTTCATTAATTGTGACAAATGTAACATAAGATATTAATAATAGGAGAAACTAGTGTGGAATATATTGGAATCTCTCTACTATCTGATTCATAATATTTTCTATTAGTCTAAAATTATTCTAAAATAAAAATTTATTTTAAAAATTCTGGGAGTACCTGGGTGGCTCCATCGGTTAAGTGTTCAACTCTTGATTTCAGCTCAGGTCATGATCTCAGGGTCCTGAGTCGGGCTCCACACTGAGTGTGGAACCTGCTCAAGATTCTCTCTCTTTCTTGCTCCCTCTGCTCTTCCCCCCAACCCCCCATGGGTGCAAGCTCTCTCTCTCCCTAAAAAAAAAAAAAATTCTCATGTTTTTCATGTAAACTACCATTAAACCCTGTTTAAGTGCCCAACAGTGTTTATGATATCATAATGTAAATAACTGTCATTCAGAGCAGAACAAAGCAGGACATTAATGTCATAATCCCTTCCTATACAGCTTTTAGTTTTTCCAGTAATTTCTATTTCTTTTTCTTCTTGTAATCTCTTACAATAATTCTCCATTTATTTTTACAAAAGTTCCAACATATCAGGTAGTTTTCATACCCCTTTTTTTCTGGAAGTCTTGCCTCCCAGAGCCCTCTGGGGCCAACAAAGACAATTTTGTGAGAGGCTAACTTAATGTTGTCCTGGAATATAGTCTTGTGGTATAACCTGATTTAAGGATAGAATTTGAGTTAACTGGAGGAATAAATGAATTACATACACTGTTAATGTTCTTTCCTGCTTTTCTCAGCTAGTGTTTGCTGAATAAAGTCAATATAATTTCAATCCAAAGCAAAGGTATGTGATATTTCAGTTAGCCCCAATAGCCTTAATGCCTTCAAGAATCTTCTGGGATGGGGTGCCTGGGTGGCTCAGTCAGCTAAGCATCCGACTCTTGGTTTCAACTCAGGTCATTATCTCAGGGTTGTGAGATTGAGCCCTGCGTGTGTCGGGCTCTGGCTCAGTGAGGAGTCTGCTTGAGATTCTCTCTCCCTTTGCCCTTCCCCCCCTCTGCAAACTCTCTCTCTCGTAAATAAATAAATCTAAAAAAAAAAAAGAAGAAGAAGAATCTTCAGGGATGCAGCAGCCATCATTCAACAAACCAATGCTGCTGGGGTATGACCAATTAACCAAGTGCAAATCCACCTAATTATACCATTACCCACATGGCTTCAGTTGATATGCAAGGAATCCATAATAGATTTTGCCAAATTCATGAGCTTCATATACAATATTTTTAAAAAATTCTTCTATAACTAACATCTCTAAACAACAACCCCCCAAAAATGTTAGAGGACAATGGAACATCTTTCTGCATGGAATAATACATGTTTAAGTTTGTCCTCATGAATGCTGGCCATGTCTTTTTAATTTCATAGAACCAGTACCTACCACATACTAAAGGTTCAGTATTTTTATTGAAGTTGGTTGACTTTTTTATCATCTTAATGTGAAGTTCAGTTTTACATTCATTTTAACTTTTGTTTTCTCTCAGATCTAAATATTTGTTTTGGCTGGATTAAGGGAGAATTTCCCAGAAAAGTTTCCCTTTTGGCTGTTACAAAGTTAGTTCCCTTCCTGTCTCTAACTGTGGAGACAATTCAGAAAAGATTAACTATAGTCTCCATGCTGCCAGTTTGTTTTTCATTTCCCTGCATTTCAAATCCTGTTCATTTTTGTGTATTAGCCCCTCGTATGATAGGCAGATGCCTGATAAATGTTTACTGATTTGATTTAATTTAGGAAAACACCTTATGAACTAAAGCCTGTAGCTTAATCAGCAAAATAGGCCTCAAATCACCTTAACCTTGTCTCTCTGAATGTTTATCACAGTCCAGAAAGCACTGTATGACCCTGTGTGCAAATGAGTCACCGTATCCCCTGCAAAGGCAGAGATAAATATCGAAGTGCCAGGAAATGAAGAATTGAATTCACCTCAAAACCACCAAATTCCCAGCCCACTGAGCCTTCTTAAGAGAACTACATCATCATTCTTTCCCATTTTTCCATTTACTTTCAAATACATCTATCCTTATGTTATCTGATTTCAACCCTGGCCAGAAAATTTTTACCATTAAAGGCATAAGGATGAGTTTCTTGCTAAATGTTTGAATAAAAGCAACGAGGTTAAAGGAGGTTTCTTGGCACTCGTCAGGGCGAACAGTAGCTTCTTTGTCTTTTCAGATTCTCTGGTGCTTGGCCCTTGCCTCTTCTTGGATAACTTGTTGCTCTTCGACATGCTGGGCCTCAGCCAGGTCTGGTCCTCAAACCAACCCACAAGTTACTCCCCTCAGGCAGCCCCACGCCGGCCGTGAGCACAGTGACTCTCTGTCCTCGGCAGTGAGGCTTCCAGAGAGTGGCCGGCCCGTTTTGTGAATCTAACACCTGATATGAAATTTCTCATTATAGACACCACATTCTCTCTCCTAGGAGATCTGAAAATGCAAGCTCCAGTCTTTGTTGGGACCTTTTATTTTCATTGGAAAGTCCCTGCCAAATGTTGGCCACATTTCACTCTGTGTGATCCATGCTTTTTATCTCTTCTCAACCAGACATATGCATAATGCTTCGTTTGCTGGATGATCAGGCAATCCATCCACTTGCAAGATCAGCCTGTACACAATGCTCCTGCCAGGCCAATGTGCTGTGCAAAGGGCTCCAGAGGTATTTCTCAGGTTCTGGCAGGATTACCGTGTTGTTCCTCAACAAGGCCTTACAATTTCAAAGGCAACTGAGATCATTTGGTTTTAATGGCATCGATGGTTCTTCCCTGAATCTTCAGACACCAACACTGCCGTGGGTTTGATGCCAGATTTAGAGATGAGCTGGTGGAATGGTGGAACATAAACATTTGACAAGTGACCATTCTGACAGATGCGTATTTAAATCTTTTTGCAAAATTGTACCTTTTTGGAGGGTTTGCATCCTAAGATATTGGTCACTCAACTCTACGTGCACGGTACTAATGAAGAGCCTGGCCCATGTCTGTGCATCAGGGACAGTGAGATGGGAAGAAGTCCAGGGATTATAAAGCTCTGACTAACCCTCTTTCCTGTTCCAAGTGATACTTGTTCATGCAGCTTCTGCTGCACATGGACCCCAGGAACCTGGGTAGTACTCACAATGGCCCAGCCAACAGGGAAAAAGAGATTGCTGAGGTCTGACCCTGCCCTGGGCTGTCAGGATAGAGGGTCAAGGTCAGAAGTGGGTCAGGGAGAGATGAGAGATCCTGGAGGAGTCTGCAGGGAAGAATGGAGAGTGCACAGGCCTCTGTCTGGGATAGTTGACGTGCATTTCACGCCTGTCTCCTTCTTATGTTTCTTTCAAGAAACGGTAAAGTAGTGGAAAACTGAAGAGGATTCAGATAAAAAAAAAATCCTGTGTCAACTCTGGGCCCAAACCTTGCTATTCATTCATTCATTCAGTGATGTATTGAGCAACTATGGTCATAAGTACTGTTCTAGATTCTTACAATACAGTAGAGGATGAACCAAATAAGTTCCCTGCCCTTTTAGAGCTTACCTTCTAAATGGGATGGCAGAGAATAAGCAAGCAAACATACCAGATAATTTTAGTTTATGATGAGTAGTAGGAAGGAGTGGGGGCCATTGTCAGGAAGTGCTCTCTGAAGAGGGTGATGTTTTTGGTAAGAATCAAAGAATATAAAGGAGGATCTCACTGTACAGTGATCTAGGGAAGAGAGTTCCAAGCAGAATGAACAGCAAGTGCAAAGGCCCCGAGATAGGAAACATCTGGGGTTATTGGAGGGATTGAGTGAGTGGATGGGATGGGCTGAGAGTGTCACAGAGAGGCCTCATCATGTGAGCGCTTGCAGGTCATGGCTAGGAGTTGGTATTTTAGTTTTGTTATGATGGGGTGCAGAGGGCAGTCACTAAGTTGCTTTGGGTTGAGCTTTAAGGATTCCCACAGCCTAGTAGTCATTTAATCTTCTGGGTCACAAAGACAAATCAGATTTTGGGTAACTGTGTTAAACATTTCAGTCATGTTGTCTAACAGGACCACAGACCTTACTAAGGGAAGCCTCCCTTCTCACATACCTGCTTAAGACACATTAGTTAGGATAAAGGTACGTCCATATGTCATGAACTGACCCTGCTCCCAATAATATCAATTACCTATGGTAGGCCCTATACTCATTTATTGAATATTTATTAAGTGACCATTATATACCAGGAATACAATGGTGAGCAAAACAGACACATTCCTTGCTATCATGAGTCTTATATTCTATCTTTCAAAAGCCTATTAAATAGGCAGACATAAATTGTTCTGCTATGATAGGGAAAGTTATGGGAGCATCTAGCAGCATAGTCAAGTAATCTGATCAAGGAAGACTTCCTGGAAGAAGTGATGTTTAAGCTGAGAGCTGAAAGCTAAGTAAGAGAAGGCCACTTGTAGAAGAGGAAGAGTTTTCCAGATGGAAGGAAGAGCATATAACCAGAGGTAAGAGAAAACACAGCATATTTTAAGCAACTTAAATAATTTCAGTGTGATGTGAGGCAGAGTACAAGATTGAGAAGTAAGACATGAGGCTGGTGAGGTACTTGGGGACCAGGTCATGAGGCTAGAACATGAAGTGTCTTATAAGGATGTTAAAGTAGCTGTATTTTATCATGCAGGCAATGGGAAATCTCTGAAGGATATGGAAAATGGATTGAGAGTGGAGGAAGATGGTGGTAGGAAAATCATTGTACTGATTCAGGTGAGAAATGATAGTCATTTGGCCAAAATAGTAGTCATAGAGATAAAGCAAAGTTGACTAATTACAGATACATTTATCCGTAGCTTAAAAAGATAACCTGGCATCAACTCTCTTTCTGAAAAATTGTGGGGGGCGGGTGAGGTGAGTGTGAAAAAGAAAGTGAGAGAGAGAGAATGAAATTAATACAGAGAAAAGCTGAAGAGGCCATGATAGATTGTGTAAGCCAAATTTATAATGCAGTAAGAAAACGTAGATGCTGTGAAGAAAAGGAAAGATATGCAGAGCATAGGGAAAGAAAGGGTAATGGGAAAGAAGAGTACATGTGATCCACGAGAAAGGGAGGGAGGGCTGGCCCAGGTTCTGACAGCTTTCCTGGTTCAGTTCCCAAAAGTTTCAACGTTATATAAGCTCTGCTCATGAATTTCTATGATCTCCGGCTCCCCTATTGCTGCACCTAAAGGATCCTCTCTCTGCTCCACACACAAGCTAGTTTGATTGAGTTTTAGTTCTTGCAACTTAAGGAATCTGAATAAATCAGTAATAGTTATACAAACTAATTCTTCAAGGGGCACTGGGGTAGCTCAGTCAGTTGAGCATCAGACTCATGGTTTCGGCTGAGGTCATGATCTTAGGGTCCTGGGATCGGGCCCTGCACGAGGCTCCACGCTGCAGATTCTGTTCTTCCCTCTCCCTCTGCTCCTCCCCCTCACTCTCTCTCTCTCATAAATAAATAAAAAATCTTTTTAAAAACATGTAATTATTCAAGAAGCTAATTAATTAACACAGAATACAAATCAATGCAGTTATAATGAAAAATAAAACTTCTGAATGATCATAGATGTTCTTGTTTATGGATCAACGACTTTTCAATACAGTAAGTCAAACAAAAATCAAAAAGTGGCTTAAAGAGCATAGATTCCAAACAAAAAGTATTGAATAGCCATGATGTCTGATGGACTCGTCTCTCTGCCACTCAGTCTCTAGGGGGTGATGCTGAATCACAAGAAACCACTTGTGAGGCAAGAGAGCACAAACCCTGAGGTAGTTACTCTGGGAAGATGAGACAAAAGAATTTGGACGAGAGACCACCTCTTGGTTAAGAAGCACTCCAGTTTATACTGGAGAAGTCAGGCCAAACATCCAGGAGGAAGTGAAGGGATAATGGAAACCCAAGATGATCAATCATGTTGGACATTAGGAGGATGGGGTAGAATGGGACAAGGCTCCAAGTGTGGTGACCATTGGCAGTTCAGTTTCGTGGGGAACAGTACAAGAAAATTAAGCAACCTACCATGTTTCAGGCCTTGTGTGGGAGCAAAAAAAAAAAAAAAAAGAAAAAGAAAATATGGCCCATGTTCTTTTTTTTTTTTTAAGATTTTATTTATTTATTTGACAGAGAGACAGCGAGAGAGGGAACACAAGCAAGGGAAGTGGGAGAGGGAGAAGCAGGCTTCCCACCGAGCAGGGAGCCCGATGCGGGTTGGATCCCAGGACCCTGGGATCATGACCTGAGCCTAAGGCAGATGGTTAAAGACTGAGCCACCCAGGCGCCCCCTGGCCCATGTTTTTAAAGGACTTACAGTCTAATGAGAAACACAGACATGTACACAGATAACATAAGATGGGAAGTGAGAAGACAGGTTAGTACAGGTGCTAGGGGTTTACAAAGAGGTTCAAGATATAACAGCTGAGCTCAGATACGAAGGTCGAGTCATAGTTACAGAGGAATGTCAAGAAGGGCAAAATTATATTTGGAAAGAGCTGAAGCACCAGAAGCAGGCAGTATTAGTGGTATGTAAAGAGAAAAGTAGGGAATAGCGGAAGAAAAGCCTGGAGAATTAAAGGGAAGTTATATCATGAAAGACATTTTTATTTCCAAGACTTTAAAAAAAATAGTACAAATCTTTTCAACAAAGAAATTTCCCCAATTGCAAAAATGAATGTTTGAAACATATCTTCCAACTGAAAAACAAAAACAAACCAACAAACTAGAAATATAAGGAAACCGACAAAACACCATTACAACATCGTCATTGGTAAGTAGATTTTTCAATTCCAAATATCAAATAAACACAAAAGAACAAATATTCTATTGAAAAATATAATCAAACTCAATTTAGTAGAAACATGTCAAGATATGGACACTACAAATAAGGAATATAGACCTTTCTCTTTGTGAATTAGAGACAAAAAACATACATTCTTTCCTATTTTGATGAAGCATCTACTAATACTGGTCATGTATTTAGCTACAAAGAAAATCTTAGTAAGGTATCTTACATAGAGATTTTATAGATTTTTTTTTTTCTGAGTAGATTCAATTAAGCTAGAAATTATAGTAAAATTTGACTTGGCTTTATAAGAAGTCACTGAAAGATTTTTAAGCAAGAGAGTGACACAACCATGTAGCAGATGGGTTGGAGGGGAGTTAGGAGAGACAGGAAGAGGGAAATCACATTAGGAACTATTGCAACAGTCCTGGAGAGAAATAATGTGGTTCTGAACCAAAATAGGAGAGTGGGGAATGGAAAGAGTAGACAATTTAAAATATATTCAATAGATAAATAACAAGGACTTGCTGACTGATTGAATTTAGGAGAGAGAAAAGTTGGGGGGGGTGGAGAAGAATTAAATGATTAAATTAGGTGGTGACATGATAGAGGTAGTATCATTAATTTAGATGAGGAAGACACATGAAAGAACAGGTCTGGGGAAATAGGGAGTTCATATTTGGGCTTGTTGGATTTGAGGAACATAGCCCACAGTCCAGTTTAAGGAGACAAAGAAAGCTGTAAATTGACATTATCAGAAGATTATCCTTTTTTGTAGAAGAAATTCAGAACTAAGGCCATGATAGATGGGAAAGCATCAGGGTTTCTCTTTTATTTGGTGCCCAATAGGGGATGAAGGTGGCTTATCAATAGTATTTATTTATTTATCATTATTATTATTTTTATAAAGATTTTATTTATTTATTCAACAGAGAGAGAGAGAGAGATCACAAGTAGGCAGAGGGGCAGGCAGATGGAGAGGGGGAAGCAGGCTCCCCACCGAGCAGAGAGCCCGATGCGGGGTTCAATCCCAGGACCCTGAGATCATGACCCGAGCCGAAGGCAGAGGCTTTAACCCACTGAGCCACCCAGGTGCCCCTATCAATAGTATTTAATAGGACTTAACACCACCTACCTCTTACACCCAGGAACAATTAAGACATCTTTAGGAGTATCTTAGGATGGGACAAAAAGTGTCCAATCCAGTTGGTAAGATAAGACTAAGGACTATACAGCCAGTGCCACAAATGTCCACTAAAGCAAGTGTCCACTGTTGAAAAAGGAGGCAGGACTGTAAGTGAAATGAGAAAAGGCCTTGCTTTTAATAAGTCATGGGGAGACACAGACACACATTCACACACACACGCACACGAGTCATGGGGAGACACAGAAGTCTTTCAGGTGTGGGATGGATCATAAACAATGGCCCACAGATAACAATACACTGAGGGGGAGCAGTGGAAGGCTCAGGATGGAGAGGGGCATGCTGAGGAGCAGGAGAGAGAGAGGAGGGACCCGAAGCCTGGAAAGGAGTTGGAGTTCAATAGGGCAGACAAGGGGTGATGCGGCAAAGATTGTGTCAGGAAGCTAGAGTTACTTCATGGCTCTTACGTCAATTAAAGTCATTAAAACTAATTTTGCCCTGTGAATTTTCCTGAGAATTTTTCTATGCTTCTTTGGATAATTGATACCCAAGACCAATGAGGTTCAGGAGAGGCTTTTATCTAACACAGACACAAAGATAAAGCCTTACTTTTTGCTTTCACATTTGAGGATTAAAAGATTTGGGTTACTTGAAGGGGCTTAGTAAGTGTTGATTACAATGATTTAGAAAATCCTTAGGGCGTCAGAGGATGATGCAACATAAGCCTTCTCAGAGAGTATATTTAATGACTTACTGGTCTAAAGCTCATGCTACAGAGGGCACGGACAAGGAAGAGGCAGACCTGCTTGGCCATTAAGTGGTCTCGAAACGACATGACCTCTTTCATCTGTGGTTTTCTAGACTGTAAGATAAGAATTGTAATTTCTTCATTCATTCAACAAGTGTTCTGTGAGTGTCCACTGTGTACCAGGCACTGTTCTACCTACCTTATAAAGATTATTTTGAGAGTTAAATGAAATAACCTAGGTGAAAAGACTTAGCATAGTGTCTGTCTAGAATCTATCAGGTGCTAATTGCATTCATTCTTCTATACAAGAGGATTTTTTGGATATTTGAGCTATTATTGCATCAGGCCAACAATGGACCAAGACACTCAGGGTGTTTGTTACAAATATCAGGGTATTTTTCAGATCAAAAGAATGGACTGAATCAGGAATCCAAGAATGAAAAGACCTTTAACATAATACATTTTGGAAGCAGTAGGATGAAGGGCAAAATGTTGCCCTTGGGAAAGTGAAGCAGGTCTAAGTCAAAGCTATTCTCGGAATCCTGTGGAGGGTGCAATGAAGCAGCAGCAGTGCTCCAAGTTAAGATCCATTGGAAATGTGGACGCCCTACTAGGTCTAGAACATTTGGAAAGAACTACAAGGTAGTTTGCTTCATCAACATGTTCAGAGTTAAGGTGCATGACAAAATAATTGTACTTCTGAGACATCTTTAACTGTAAACACTGCAATGCACCCATCGAAGCCTGGAAAGTGAATTTGCAATTCAGGATAAATATTTTGAATTGACTGGGTAAGGGCCTTGATAACCCAGAAACTAGCATTTTCCAGTGCTCCAAATAAGTCATTTGAAAAAGAAAGGAAGACAAGTTGACTCAAACTGGAAAATGTGTTTTCTCTCAGTATTACTTTTGCTTCTGAAGTGAGCTAGTTTCATTATCAAAGAGTGTGACATTTTCCAATTCCCTTTTATAAATTGAACTTTAGCCCTGACCTTGAAGAATCTAATGAGGTTGTTCAGAAGTCACAATGAGATGGAATATGCCTGATTCCCAAAGAGAAAAGGGGAAGATCAAGGCCATTTACATGTGCCCCCTTTGTGCTCAGAAAGGCAATAACATTTCTTGTTACAATATGTGATAACTGTAACTGCTTATTTATCTTTCAATCTTTTCCAGTAGACTAGAAGCTCCTTAAGGGTAAGGACTGTTTATTATTAATCATTGTAACCCCAACTACTTGAAAAGCCCCTTAGAGGAGAGGCTCTGTAAATGCCTTATAGTAAGCGAGTGGATCCATGAATGGAGGGAAGGAGGGATGAATGAATGAATGAATGGATGGATAGATAGATGGATTCCTGGCCATAAAGAAAAATGCCATAAAAATACAGGAAATGGTGCTGAAGTGAAGGGAGGACAAGATAGCCTGTTTGACTTAGACCCCTAAGAATCACTGATGAGGGATCTCATCCCAGAGTCGTGGGGAAGAAGAAAACTTGAATTTATTTTTTGCCATAGTTTCTCCTAATCCATCATCCTAAAAGTCTGCTCTGTCCATCAGTGGGACAAGCTGCTATTGGATAAACAAGGCCACCTTGTGAGGCCCAACAATAAGTAAGAGCATCAGGACTTTCCGAGAAGGGCAGAAAGCCTATCTATCTCATTCCTGTCCATGGAGAAGCTACCCTGAGACGAAAGGGCTCCATCTGCCTGAACTAGACTGGGTTATGGGTGTGTTATGCCACTGAGCAGTCCTCATAATGGATAGACTGTGGGGGAGTGAGGGGTGGAGGAGCTTTAGGAATAGAGTCCGCGTGGTCTTGCTTGCAGACTTCAGAGTGGCAGTGGTGAGTTCCAGGGCCCGTATTTGCGATGCAGGGATTTGGTCAGGTCAGCGCCATAGGGCATCCACAGCAAAATCCATCTCCTCTCAGGGCAACTCAAACTGAGACTGACAAGATGGAATAATAATTCATTCATTGACCCCCTCCAGAAAATGGAGAAATGCTCTCTAGCGAAGGCCCCTGCAGACATATGAGCGGCCAGGAGGAGACAGCGCGTCCAGAAACTGAAAGAGCTGGGGGGATGCAGGGGCCTGCATTTCCCCTCCCTGAGCAATGCTGACCTTTGGGAGGAGGTCGTAGCACGAGAATGGTCATCAGACAATGTAGTCTTTGCCATTCTACTGGCCTGTGGAATTTGGGAACTCTCAACTCACTGCACAGATAACAGCCCGGGCACAAGGGTGCCCCCTAGGACACGATTCACACAAATTCCAAGCTTATAATTCATATATTCATCAAGGTGGGTATGTTGGAAGGGAGGGCCAAACATACCAAACAAAGGGAAAGCTTGATCCAGAGATTATTCTGCAACAATTGCCTCCAACGGTTAAGGAACTAGCAGGGCAGGGTGTTTAAGAGTCTGGCCTTGGGAGCCAAATGCTAGGGCTTCAGTCTTCTCTTGATTTCTTTTACTCCGAGACTTTGAGTGAGTTTCCTCATCTCCTAGGTCTCTGCTTCTTCCTATGTTGAAGGGGGTAATAAGAGCACCTACATCACAGAGCCGTTAAGAAGACTAATGTAAATAATCCAAGTCAACGCTGCCATAGAACGAGTATTTGATAAACATTAGCACACATGCAAAGTACGACATGACTTATAAAATGTGAATCCTATCTTAAGTGTCCAAACATAGGCAAGATTCCTACATAATCATGCGTAGAGCGATAGTTGGTTATGGAGTAGTCACTGGAGAAGATGAACAGGGACATGCATCAAAAGCATACTCTGTGATATACTCTTTTTTTTTTCTAAGATACTCAAAAATCCCTTGTTGATCTAAAGTATTTATGGAACATAGGTTGGAAACCATTGCATTATTGGACCAAAAATAAAAGCTTTATGTTCTAGGGGTGTGTGGGTGGCTTAGTTGGTGGAGCGTGTGGCTCTTGATCTTGGGGTTGTGGGTTGAAGCCCCACGTTGGGTGTAGAGATTGCTTAAAAAATAGGGGGAAAAAAAGCAATATATCCTGAACCGATTCTAGTTGAGGTCAGGTATACTGCCCACTCTTGCTGGAATAACCAGAGGCAACTTTTAAAGCTGGGCCCACCGAAGGCATTCCTTCTGACATTTGGTGCCTATGCCAACAGATGTGATCTTGATTTTATTTAAGGGGTTTATGATTGACAATGCCAAGGAAAACATTTTACAGGAGACCAGCATAGAAGAAATAAAAATCTATTATTTGGGGTTACCGTGAATACACACAGAAGCTTCTAAGGCATGTATAATAGGACGTTGGTGAGATAGTGAGTAAAAAATTTAAGTGCCTGTGAATTTCTAATACAAATCATAGAGTTTTAAACAAAGGACACAAAAAGAGTAATGAGCAAGTTGGGAAACATTGACTAAGAAACTAACAACCACTTCAAATTTGCACGGGGCCATAAGAAGAAGTGGCCAGGGTTTTTGTTAAGTTTTTAGGTCATTTAAAACTGTGACATGAACTGTAATTTCTATTTCTGTTTTTAAAAAAAGGCTTTGAAAGGTTGATTGTCTTTCAAAGATGACTGGAGCTTAAATCTGAGAATCATTAATTTTTATGGTTTGTGGTTTTAAAATATTACCCCTCGGTGGTGACGTTGAGGGAAAGGCCTGGGGGAAAATTATCTCTGGCCTCTGGGTGTTCTTTGTCTCATCTACCCTCCCCTGGTCCTCTCTCCCCTCCATTCCTTACCTTTGTCTCCCCCACGTTGCAAAGGGTCAGGAGTTGAGTTTCATGTATTTAATTACACAGGCCTGGCAGGAAAAATGCCATGGACAAAGGCTGTGATCAAACGATAAGGCTACAGACAGCGACTAATTAAGAACACCAAGCATATGAGAACAGTTTCGTTATTTCCAAATACAGTCTAATAAAGTCAATGCTTTATATATTTAAAAATATAAACTCTATATGATTATGCCAATAGACAATGAGGTATAACTGGTATATGCAAATTATACTTTCATAGTTTAAATCTTCTCACTTCTGGCCTACACAACAGTGTCGTCAAGGCAAAGCAGGGTTGGGGCCAAGAGAACCAAGGCCAGAAATGGCTGATGGAGCAGAAGACACTGGAAAACAGGCCCTGCATTCCTGGCAATTAAAGATCTTGGTCTGGAATAGGAGGAAAGAAGGATAAAATACTAAGGGTGAGTAAAGGAAAAGTTGTTCATGTTGAGATGAGAAGGGACAGAATAGGGAAGGAGAGGGATTTTAAAAGAAGAAAGGGGTCTGGTCAAGTAGATAGACCTGTTCTTAAGCATCAGACGAGCCTTGCAAATACTTAAGCAGGTTCCTTCAGATATTTTTGAGGATAACTGAGATTTTTCCTGTTCTCATCTCTCACCTTCCCCTACTTTCTCAAAACATTTATGGTACCCCAACTTCCTTAAACCAAGAATCAAGTTTTTCATTCCACAATTAGAGACAATGCTTGATAAGCAAACCAGCTGGCCCAGGTAATATGAAACTGTTTCTCACTAAAATGTTAATAGCTGATACTGGATCCTTTGCTATTTTGATAGGAAGAGGAAGTAAGAGAATGGGAAGGCCCTGGCATGAAAAGGTTTCCCAGAGAAGGAGAGGAAGAACAAGAGAAACAACTCATGTTTATGGCATACTTATGTGTCAGGTTCTAAGTGCTCTGCATGAATTAACTTGTTCGATCCCCACAGCACCCTGTCTGAGGGACCTACTATTACTAATCATCCTTTTACAGATGAGGAAACTGAGTCATGGAGGTGTTAGGAAACCTGCCTAGGGTCATACTGGTAGGGCCAAGGTTTGAATTCTGGCATTTCTAGTCCTAGTGTCCATCCTCTTGGCCATGGCTGAAATAAAATTAGCTCAGAGAGAAGATGGTCCAGGAAACAAAACTTTGTTTTGTGAATAATGGAACGTTCAGCTTGTTTACTCCCAAGTGTCAGGGTAAGGAGGAGTTCAGTGCAGAGGTGGTTTATCTCACCACAGTGACGTGGATCTGCTACTTACAGAAACACCAGCAGAGATTACCACATTCAGTCCCATGGAACACTGTGACACCCTCTCGGTCCCACGTGTGTACTGGTTGGCTGCCTGAATTAGTGATCCTGTTGCAGTTATTTAAGCTTCCTGTGCCTCTGAGTCCACATTTGGAAACTGGGTTATTTCCACTTGTCAGTTCTCTGACTCAGGGGAATGCAGAGGGCTAATGGGCTGATACATGCAAAGTGCTTTGAGCCATGAACCAGGACGAACTGAACTTTTAGAGAACAGTATGACTTGGAAGTGGTGTTTAAATTGACATAAATGGTAGAATATTCTCCTAGTAGCTTCTTTGGATGTTTTGGTTGAGCAGCCTGGTCCGCCATGGCTGCCTGAGTTCTTCTCTAGACTTTCACACTGAACAGCGCTAATGAAGAATGGTCTGGTGGACCTGGGCAATGCCACTGTAGTCTGGGATTGTTCAAATTACGTGGAGATAAGGATGCTTAATTCAAAATAACAATCTTCCAGCCAGGACCTTGAAAGCCATTGCTTATCCAAAAAGATAAAAAGAACTGGACCCACTCCAAGGAAACATTTAATTTAATTGCAAACATCATACCTTAGCATTTAATTCAGATGAGAGTGATCTAACTGACACCACCAAGGGCAGAAACAATTGCAAAATTAAAAAAAAAAATAATTATTTACAAAGAGATGTGGGTAAGGAGATATCTAAGGCTAAAAGAATGGGGAGAGAAGGAGTCTCAGCTGTAGCTACGATTAAGGACCAACAGGCACAAAAAGAAGTACAAAGCTAGGGTTTTTTGTGTGTTTTTTTTAAGATTTTATTTATTTGATACAGAGAGAAAGAGATCACAAGTAGGCAGGCAGAGAGAGAGGAGGGGAAGCAGGCTCCCTGCTGAGCAGGGAGCCCAATGCGGGGCTTGATCCCAGGACCCTGAGATCATAACCTGAGCCGAAGGCAGAGGCTTAACCCACTGAGCCACCCAGGTGCCCCTAGGGTTTTTTTTTTTAAAGAAATCTGTGTCTGATTAATCCACATTGTCTAATGGAATTTCCCTTCCATTTTTTACAGCATAGAAGTATTAGTTGTCAACCTATGTTTTCAGATAAAACAAATGACAGAAGAAGGGTGATCAAAATATTTTTAATAGATGCAGTCATCAACTCAATGATATTTATGCCTTGTATTCATGTTTTTTAAGGGGCAGAGTCATACCTGAGCACAGTTATGCCCTTCCAGACCTGAGGAAGGAAGCAATCATTGTGAGCTAATAAATAAACATAAACACCAGCAGGAATCAAGGGGGAAATTCAGGAGCAGAAATGGGGCAGCTTAAAATAGTGTACAAAAGAGTTTGAGAGCAAAGGAAGGATATTGAACAACGAAAAGGAAGGTGGTAGATGGTTAAGACCATACAGTATTAAGAAACTACAAATCCAAAACAAGGAAAATAAAAGACCGTTTTCCTGAGCGCAGTTGTGATTCAAGCCATTTCAGGTAAAAACTATGACAAATTTCCAAAAAAAAATTAGGTGCAAGAAATTTGGTTTTAAGATGCTAAGCCTTCCTTCTTGGCAGCATTTTCTCATATCTGCAGATACCTCTTTTTAAGCACTCAAGGCCCTACCTATTACTCACCAAAGGGAAAATATTGATACAGATTCATCAGTGGGAGAGTTAAGACAGGCATAATCTTCCCAGGAGAATTTACAGATGAAAGCTCTTCTTTACATGAGAAGGAATTTTTAGATGGAAAGCTTGTGGAAGAGGCATGAGAACCTTCCTCATGTCCTTTTCCCCAAATCTCACTGAAGGCACCTTTTCTGTTTGTCTCTGTCTTCCTTGGTCCCATTTATGACAGCGGTTGTTATCCAGTTCACAAACATACCTTCACGTTGTCTTTGCCCAGGTGGAAAGGGTTTCCTTTGGACACAGAACAATGGGATTTGTGTAAGCAAAAGGCCATTTAGGTAAAATTGTGCCATGATATTTTGCTATGTCCAATCTAGGATAAGGTCATTGAAACCCACTAATGAGCCATAAAGTGTAAAGGAAGCCAGTAGTCATTTAACAGTCCCATTTCATGTACAAATGTTCATTGCTTTTGCTGAGATGCTCCGTATCTCTGTGCCAAAGCTTGTTTACAAGGAGGGGAAGGATAGCTTCCTTGGCCACACTCTGTGAGCCGCCCTACTCTGCACTGGACTCAATAGGAGGAAGGGTGGAGTAGGCACACAGGGTTTGGACAATGCTCCAGTTCTCTGCACTCCAAATATTTACTGAGACAGTCAGGTCATTCTTTGGAGATGCCAGGCCTAACCTACAAGAGCTGGCAGAGGGACAGGAGGAAAAAGAAGGGCTTCCTCTGTTCGGTAAAGATGTGCTCACTGGGTCTACGGTGGTTGCAAAAGCAGCAGTATAGAAATACAAGAATTATCCTACATGCCCTCTTCAAACTGATCCCCCATTTGAAAACTCAGCTTCAGAGCAACTCGCCTATGCATGTTCTATCCAGGTATTTCTGAGTCTACAGACCATTATTTCCGCTGCCCAGAAAAGTCTTCTCCTTTATCTAGAGTCTACGTTTTCTTCTGGATTTCTCTCTCTCTCTCCACATCCCACTTCCTGTTTTAAGCCTTTCCCGGTATCCCAGCCCATAGTAGTCACTTTGTTCTTTAACCTCTTCCACCACATGCCTAGCACTGGTCATTCTGTGGCATTTATCTGTTTATCCATTCAGCTCTCCATTCCCACGACCAGACGTGGCACCTAACGGTCAACCTTCACTCTGTGCCTAGAAACGACGATAAATTCTTCTTTAGACTGGTGTAAGCATGCCTGTCTCAAGTTCATGTTTATGTAAATTCTATGTAATTTTAAAACTCCAATGAAAGGTTTTTCCATGGTTAACATGTTTGAAATGTAGTACATCCTTAATAGGTAGTCATTTTCAGACACAATGGGTTTTATTAGGATGCATAAGAAACAACACTCGGCTGATCTGGGGTGAAGGGAAGAACAATTACCTACAGAGAGCGAGAGGAGCAAAGAAAGGATTCATACAGTCCTAAACCCACACCGGTATGACCCACTAGTCCAGTTTACCTGGGACTTTGCCAGTTTTAACACTGGAAGTCCCATGTCCTGGACAATCCCTCAACCCCAGACAGACCAGCACAGTTGGTCACCTACCAGGTAGCCAATGAGCATTTTGACAAGAAGCAAATGCAAGTTTTAAATGACGGGCTAAGCCCCCTTTCCTCCTCTCTCACCTCAAATCCTGGTGCCACAAGCTTCTCCAAAGACACTCTACTCTTCGATAACAAGTACCCAGTTCCCAGGAAGGAATCCTGGGTTTATTCAATTCTCTCGACTTCAGAAGCAGTCTCATGCCTGGGAGGACAAATGGTCAAGGGAAAAAGCTTTATACAGAGTTCTCACAAAACAGAAACTAAAAGGAATATTTGGAACAGGAAACAGTGACCTTTATGGCATGATTCCCAAAGGGAAAGTCAAAGGCAGAGACTCAGGAAGGCAAACGTCCAGAGTCCACGGGAACTCCAGCTTACACCGACCATTCCATACCAGGCCTGCTAATTGCAGAGCCAGAGCAGCTGGTGTGATAATGTTCCCCTGCAATCAACCCAACTGTGACAATTCGAGTGGATACATTAACAAGAAAACTGGAACCTAGGATTATAAACACATCTGAACGTTGTCGCATATAGCAGAAAGTAGTGATATATATTCGGAGTGACAAAAATCTATACTACATCAATAGACACATTCTGAAAACAAAAATGGACCTCTGAGAAGCATAACAATAACAACACCATAAATAATGGTATATTCAAGAATCAACTTCAGCTCTGTAGTTTGCAGAATGACAGGAATTTTTTTCTATAATAGAATGATAGCACACTTAAGAATTTTGATCTGCATACTATTTAACACGGTAACTCAGAACAATAAAAGCATAATTGGGAAAGGAAAATTTTACTGTGTGTATCTCTGTACTATCACTCAAGATAAAGGTGGAGTTGGTTTCTTTAAGTATAGATTTCTGGGGGCGCCTGTAGAGCGTGCACTCTTGATCTCAGGGTTGAGTTCGAGTTCCATGTGGGGTGTAGAGATTACAATAAATAAATAAATAAACTTTAAAAAAGGCATAGATTTCTGTGGTTAAAAATGTTTCTGGGGTGCCTGGGTGGCTCAGTGGGTTAAAGCCTCTGCCTTCGGCTCAGGTCATGATCTCAGGGTCCTGGGATCGAGCCCCGCATCGGGCTCTCTGCTCAGCGGGGAGCCTGCTTCCCCCTCTCTCTCTCTGCCTGCCTCTCTGCCTACTTGTGATCTCTCTCTGTCAAATAAATAAGTAAAATCTTTAAAAGAAAATGTTTCTGTGTACTAAGGTACAAATGCAAGTAAGGCAACTTGGCTTAGAGCTGAAATTTAGGGTACATGGTGCAGGATATAATCTTACCACCAGAGGGTATCGTTTCCTCTTCCGGATGATTGGCAAGTTTATGTAACCACGAACTAACCCTAAACCAGCACCCACTAAAAATGGGCCAGGCCAGATCACAGCAAAGTGGATTAATCTGTAATATTCCCACAAATTCCCTCTTGTCCTCTGATTTTAGGGAGAGTTCAGTTTTCTTTCAGTTGAGAGAATCAGGCTGGCAGCAAGCCAAGCCACACACACTGTATGTGGGAAACAGATCACACCCCTTCTGCTGGTCAAAACAAGAGAATGGCCACTTAGGAAGTTAGCCCAGGTGGCTATTTCTGATTATCTCGCGAGGCAGGAGTTTCAAGGGAGCGAGAACTCAGCGGCTAGAATGAGCGAGCCAAAGGGATTTCAGGGGCAGCATGGCCTCCTGCTTGAATTTTGATGTAAGCTGATTTACAACTGAAAAAGGTCCATGTCTTGTTAGAGACCAAAAAGCCTAGGAAAGTTACCAGAGATATTTTGACAACTTCCAAAGTCAGCTAGGGAATCTGTCCCAGCCCATCAGTATACCGAATTTAGAAAGCAAGGCCCTGGAAAGGTGCCCTGGGAAGATGCCCAAGGGAGTCAGTTTGAATTCGGCTAAATGCTTACTCTTGAAAAAGGAAGGCTTTGTCCCCTCCAGCTCGCTCCGTGCCAGAGGCTCTGTCAGGGAGACAGGCTTGAAGTGCAGAAATATGGGATATTAGGTCATCTGCCTGACCGAAGGCAAGTTCAACAAATCCAAATTTCAAGTCAATAAAAAATTTCCGTTTTTTTAATGACCAAAAATAATACTTGTTCATTGCTAAAACTTCAAACAATACAGAGGTAAGAGTAACAACTGAGGGACTTTCTTCTCACAGCCAGCCCACCCCCCTCAGTCCCATGTGCCAGGAATATCCACTGTTGATGATTTGCTCATATTTTTCAGGGCCTCCAATTTCTTTTTTAAGAGTTTATGTATTTATTTGAGAGAGAGAGAGCACGTGCGCACGAGCATGCACGGGGCGGGGGCGGGGGAGCAGAGGGAGAGGAAGAAGCAGACTCTACATTGAGCAGGCTTGATCCCAGGACCCTGAGATCATGACCTGAGCCAAAGGCAGAGGCTCAATGCGCTGAGCCACCCAGGCACCCCTAGAGCCTCCAATTTCTATGAATAATAAAAAAAATGGATCAGTCTGTCTAGCTCTCCATGTATCTATTCATCCCATGCATCTCTCAATGGCCCATTTGGTTTGGTCTTATTTTTACAAAAAGGAGATGCTAAAATACATATTCTTCTACTTGAGTCATTCATTCCATAGATCACGGAATTTTTCAAGTCTGTCTCATTCTTTTTAATAGTGACACAGTATCCCATTGTACAGATGTCCCATAACTTTTTTAGCCCTTGCCCTGTTGATGGACATTTATGCTCTTTCCGATTTCTTTTTCTATTACAAAACTTCTATAATAAAATTCTTAATTAAAAGAAATGTTATTGGAGCACCTGGGTGGCTCAGTCAGTTAAGCGTCTGCTTGGGCTCAGATCTTGATCTCAGGGTCCTGGGATAGTGCCCTGTGTTGGACTCCCTGCTGAGCAGGGAGTCTGCTTCTCCCTTTCCCTGTGCCCCTCCCACTGGCTTGTGCTCACTCTCTCACTCACTCTCTCTCTGTCAAATAAATAAATAAAATCTTAAAAAAATAAAAAATATACAATAAAAGAAATAGTTATTAATGGGCATGTGGTGTTAAGGATCATATACTGTGCTAAGCCCTCTATAGGATATTAAGATGAATAAAATATATTTTTGCCTATTTGGAGTTTCCTCTCTGGTGGGAAAGAACTATAAATATCTGACATATGAAAAAAAGAGTCAAACACTAAATCATTATACAAATAATATTTTCAAACAAATAACATTCCCTGCCCAGGGAGCAGAGAGAATGGAGGCATCCAATTCTAACAGCTGGATTAGGAAAGGTTTCGTGAATTGACATTATCTATGTAGAGATTTGCTCTAGTGTGTTGAATGTAGGGAAGTTGAGGGGTAAGCTTATAGAACTCTTAACAAAGTCATCCTTTTCACTACACACTGAGATACGATTTTTGCTATCTGAATTTCCTTTAGCAAATATAATTTCAGAAAGGTCTAGGAATGCTTTGTCCTTCTTCTAAGCATATTTTGCTGGCTTTAGTCTGAAACTGAAAACTCACTACAAATACCCAAGATGGTACTGCTTTTTGCTTTAACCTCAACATTTTCTGGGTAAGAGTATGATCTCCACATCGAGCATGTCAGAGACTGTTGAATTATTCTTGTTACATGTGGTGTGACTGTCCAGAGAAGGATTTTATCCGTACACTAAACCCAACAACGTGTTTTAAAAAGAAAACGTGGAGGGCGCCTGGGTAGCTCAGTTGGTTGGGCGACTGCCTTCGGCTCAGGTCATGATCCCAGAGTCCCGGGATCGAGTCCCACATCGGGCTCCCAGCTCCATGGGGAGTCTGCTTCTCATTCCGACCTCCTCCCCTCTCATGCTCTCTCTCACTCTCTCTCTCCCAAATAAATAAATAAATAAAATCTTTAAAAAGGAAAAAAAGATAAACGTGGAATAACTCACTTGTGATAACAAATCTCTGTAAGTCGGAATCCTCCCGGCAATCATGTAAATATGCTGAAAGGAGAGTTTTTATTTTTAAGCAATCTTAATTTGCAGGTCTTTTTTCTTATTAACATCTTCAAAGTGCTTTGAGCTCCTCCCCAGATGAAAGCTTCTGTGTGCGTACAAATTATTATTATGCTCACAAAATACACACACTAAATGCAGGAAAAGTGCAAACAGTTTAACTCTGCAGCCTGCAATGCCCTTGAGACACTTTGATCTGCCAATATAGCCATCAATTATTCTACATCCTTTACTCTCTAAATGCATGCATCAAAGCATTCTCATGCACACCCTTGTAAATCCAGCTGTTTATTCCAAAATAGTTCCTCTTAATTAACTCTTGCTTCCTTTCCCCTTTGTTGGCAGCTGCTGATTCAGCTTTTCTTCTTTCGAGAAGGTATATGTAACCTTGGCTTTGAAATGGAAAATACTTCCATTTTTTCTCTACAAAGATGATCATGACATAAAAGATGTGTATTAATAAAGATTCTTTGATGCCCTGGGAAAATGCATGTGATCCGGCAAGTGAAAAAAGCATGATACAAAAATGTATGGAATATTATCTCAACTGTACCACTAATAATTGCTAATATGAATTGAATATAATCATTTAGCTCACTGACCTGAATGCTTTACCTATGCAATATACTTTAATCTTCACCGTGAGGTGAATGCTATCATCTCCCGTGTAGCCATAAAGACACTGAAGCTTGGAAAGGTTAAATGATGGGGTTCTGTCTGGCACTGTCTGGTTCCAAAGCTCATTCCCTTAGTGATGGTCATGCTGCCTTTTAACAGTGACTGTCCCTCGGTAGAGAGATTTGGGATGATTTTTTTTTTCTCCCAACTATTTTACGCTTGCACATTTTAATAAGAAACCAAACTCACATACTAACCACATGAATTAACCAAATAAAAATAAAGAAGGTATTACTTATGGGAGTGCTGACTTGGGATAAACATAAGAAACATGTCATTAACCTCGGAATTCTCTGGGTCTTTACTTCCTCATCTTTAAATGAGGGGATCAAACCAAGAGATTTCAGAGGCACCTTTCAGTTCTAATGTTACTTTAGTCTTTTAGTTCCTGATTATGCCACAGAAATGGCACTTTCCTTCAAAAATAAGTAGGTTCTAGTTCTCTAAATTTGCTCAAAGAGCTCTATTAAGCACTGAGGGAAGAACCGCAGAACTGAATGTTAAATGAGTCCAAGTCGTGATTCATCTTTGAACACCAAAGAAGAATAAAGACTACTTTTGTTAATGATGAATATTCAATAAGTAATGTAAAGTTATTACATAATTAATAAATTATAATCACAAGTGAAGAATACGCACATTTTTCTGATCTAAGTCCAGAGTAAAAGACAACAAGTTGCAGTGAAACTCAGGGCCAGGTCTCTTTCTGACCAGGGTTTAGTTTGGACATGTCTGGAATGCAGGAGTGAGAAACCCTTTGAAACAACATGGAGAGTGGGTGTTTCCAGCTGAGAGGAGCATTTGATCTTTTCTCGGAAAATAGCTACCTGTACTACAAAGGGAGGTTGCTCGTCCCCACAGAGGGACACAGGAAACATGTGGCACCAACCATGAAGAAAGGACAGAACCATCCATAATACTATAAATGTTAAGATGTCTGGAAAGCATGAAGAATGTTTTTTTCTAGCCACAGAGCATTATATTTATTTATTATTCCTATTTCTGAGAGTAGATGAGTCCTTACTTTCTTTTTTTTTAATTTTTTTAAAGATTTCATTTATTTATTTGACAGAGAGGAGAGAGATCACAAGTAGGCAGAGAGGCAGGCAGAGAGAGAGGGAGAAGCAGGCTCCCCGCTGAGCAGAGAGCCCCATGCGGGGCTCGAGCCCAGGACCCTGAGATCATGACCTGAGCCGAAGGCAGAGGCTTTAACCAGCCACCCAGGCGCCCCAGTCTTTACTTTCTTTACTTGGAACTCTTTCATTCCTGGAGTCGCATTTTTCAACAAGAGAAATTAGCATATAATGGGTGTTCAATAAATACTAACTCATTGAAGGAAGCATATTAATAATTAAACTTCAATTAGAAGTATAGTTTTTTTTAAGGGGGGACTTAGGAACATTTTCTTTTTCCTTGATGAATGTCTGGAACTCCATCTTCTACAGATGCTAGAATCTTCATATAAACCATTAATTTAAAAAACAAAAAACTTTCCATAGTGAATCAAAGACTCAAATATAAAAAAATGAAATCATGGTAAAGTTAACAATATAATAACTTAAAAATTTCAGTGTGGCAACAGGAGCAACAAAAACATACACACATAAGGAAAAAAATGGATGAAAGAGGTCAAAGTTTACAAACTTCCAGTTATAAAATAAAGAAATCTTGGGGATGTCATGTATGGCATAGTGACTAGAGTTAATAATACTGTATTGTATATTTGAAAGTTGTTAAGAGAGTAGATCTCAAAAGTCCTCATCACAAGGGAAAAACAATTTTTGTCACTATGTATGGTGACAGATATTAACTAGACTAATTGTAGTGATCACTTTGCAAATGTATACAAATATCAAATCATTATGTTGTATACTTGAAACTAAAGTTAGAGGCCAAGTATTCCTCAACAAAAAATAATACTAAAGAGTCTAAGAGATAATTAATAAATAAATAACAACAAACAGATAAAAAAGATTTGCAACTCATATCAAAATAAAAATGCATCTACCAATGTATAAAGAGTTCCTGGCAACCAATAAGAAAAGGACCAACAACCCAATAGAAACAACACGGGGAAAAATGAACTGAGAGTTCACAGAAAAAGAAACACAAATGGATCTTAAGCCTAAGAAAAAATGCTCCATTTAACTCAGAATTTGAGAAATGCAAGATACAACTGTTCTAAATTCTTTTGCCCTCCCCATCAGATTGGCAAAAATCTACAAATTTGATAACACACTCCGCATTCAAGACCATAGCAAAGGAAGCCTTTGCATTATGGGTAGAACAATAACTTTGGGATAAACTTTGGGACTCCTCACTTGCACAGGCCCCTTTTGAGGCCCTGGGAAGTGTTCCAACAATTTTTCAACATGTTATGTTGTTTTTGAGAACTTTGCGAAGTAAGATATTTTAATCACAACTGATTAACCCCACTGTTCTCTTTCCACTCAGATTTCCTCTCCATCATGCTTTCCTTTATGAAGTACAGCATTGGAATGGCATCAGGCAGGAACTCCTGAAATCAGGTAAAAAAGGAAGCAGACCTGAGGATACATTCGGCTTGGATATAGTAGGATATATTTATGTGGTGTGCAGTCACTTCCATGAGAGCCAGCTTATTGCTAGGCGTCCTGGTATTGGACCAGTTTCCACAAATACTCCTACCACTGACTTTGCCAACCACCTGCCAATCAGACTACAAGCTGCAGGGCTGGAGATCATACTGAAATATGAATATGTCTTATGGTGCCTGATATTAGAATTATGTAGGGAGTGGAAAAGAAACGGGAGCTTGAAATAAATGGAGCCAGAAACTAATCTGTGGGAAATTATTTTAATCACTAGATATGTGAAATTATAAGCAGACTGTTTACTTCTTACAGATACCAGTCAAAATGTATATTTTTTGCCTGCTAGGATATACTTGATAATGTAGCAATTATAAATGCATCATATATTTATAATCTTGTTTCAAATGGGAATCATGTGAAATAGAATTTATCAGAATTTCTGAGTTGTAGGACACAAACTTGTAACAGCACTACACATTGGAAGCATGTTTGTGTGAAATTGGATGCTTTATGCACCCCAACCATCAAAAATTTTACAAAAGGAATTTCAACCAACCATGCTAAAGAGAAGACTGAATTATCTTTCTGCTTTCTGTCTTTAAAATGATATTACAAAGTTACGGCCAAAGAAGAGATAATCAGTGTATGCAGCTAAGAAAAAAAAAGGTGGGGAGGGGGGAGAGTGAGAAAGGCATTATAGAGATACGTCAGTTAGTTCATTAGTAAAGATATTATCTTACTTTACAAGTTTCTGTGATTTCCATGGCATTTTTCAGATTTTTAAAATTTAAAAAGCTATTGTGATTTCCTTTCATATTCTATATAAATATTCATTTCCTTTCATATTCAAAAAATATTCATTTTGTATCTACTTTGAATTAGATAATTTTGTATCCTTTTTCTTAGTGAAGGCCCACAAAATTATAATCTTCAGGCTCCATACAACCTGAGCCCATCTTTGTAATTACCCAAGCCCTAGAAAATCTTAAGTGTGGGAATTTATCTGACAGTTGTTCTTCACATGTGTGAAATGATGACTATTCAGAGCCAAATTGTCTGTAATAAAGGAAGGTTGAACTTGGTAGGTTGAAAAGATTATGGGGTACAGGCACATAATGTAATAGTATACAACTCTGAAAAAAGAGGACACACTGTATTCTGATATGGAAAGGGCCATGTGATATATTGATCAATAAATAAATCATAGGGTAGGACAATGTGTATAGTATGTTACTTTTTATTTTAAAAATAAGCAGGAAGAATGGGATCATATATTAATATTTGTTTATCTTTGCATAAGTATGTTCTGAAAACTAATAAAAGTGATTGCAGGGAGGGAGCATTGAGTGGAATGGACACAGAAGAGGGAATGAGATTTGTTCACCATTTACCTGTATACAAGAGATGTCTAATGACTATTCAGAAGTTAAAATTTCAAATACTGGCTTTCACTTTGGCCACATTCATGGGGGTGGAGGGATGGGCAAGGGGCATCCTTTTGACACCTCTTTGAAATACTAATCTAATTGCTTATTAGCCAACAGCTTTAAATTCATACCTATTCGTTTTAACCTTATTTATATATAGTCAGCCTTCAACCAAAAGAATTGTGAAAATAACCTGACTGGATTTACTGTAAGCATCTAAAAAATTGCATTAACACCAATGAAAATATTTAATTACTTGAAAAATTTAAAATTAGTGTACTTCAAAAGAAATAAAGGCAAAAATGGGACTTATTATCTTTAATATACCATTCATATAAAGCAAAAGAAGCTCTTGAAACTACCAAATGAATATGTGCAATGGACAGAAATACACTAGTCAGAAAAGGAAAAAGAAAACATAAAAAGATTAAACTAGGAAGTCATCATTCATTTCACCCTCTGCTACAACCTCATATCCAATATATTGCAAGGTGGTGTCAATTTTACCTAAGTGTCTTCACCATCGTCACTGTTATTACCCTAGTTGGTTAAGACAAGTGCAGTACCCCTTAAGTGGTCTCTCTGCACTGTCTCTATCCCTCCTTCATTGCATTCTCTGCACAGAGAGATCATTTTTAAAAGACTAATCTAGGGGCAGCTGGGTGGCTCAGTTGGTTGGGTGTCTGCCTTTGGCTCAGGTCATGATCCCAGGATCCTGGGATTGAGCCCTGGGTTGGGCTCCCTGCTCCAAGGGGAGCCTGCTTCTCCTTCTCCCTCTGCCTGCCACTCCCCCTGCTTGTGCTCTCTCTCTCTCTGTCAAATAAATAAATCTTAAAAAAAAAAAGAAAGATTAATTATATCTCACTCCACACACCATTAAGACCCTTCTCTGACCTCCCATTACTTATAAGGTTAAGATCAAGATCCTTTAAGGATCCTTCTCATTTCAGGGCCTTTGAACACTGTTGTACCTTTTCCCCTCACCCTAACCCATCCATCCACTCCCATAAGCTAGCCAATTTTTGCTCACCCTTCAGATTTCACCTGAAAGCTCACTTTTTCAAGGAAAACTCCCAGACCAAGTCAGGAGCCCATCACAAATCTGAGAAACACCCATGCAGCTCCTTCCTCGTGCTTAACACAGTTATAATTCTAATTCACTGTGTGACAAGTGGGAGTGGGTAGGGACTGCCCCTACCGGTGACTCCACCAGGACAGCGATTGTCCTGCATGACCTCATAACCCCAGCACCAGTCATGTTGTCTGATGGCTGGGATGACACTTAAGCGTTTATTGAGCAAATGGATGAACATTACTGATAATAAAAGATATGGACCTCAGAAAAAGTAGATACTGATTTAGATTGTAAAATTGGTAGAAATTAAAAAGGAAAGCCAGTGTCTACTTGTCATTAACAGGTGTTCAACTCCTTTCTATCTTAAAAGAAAAAAGTGGTAAAAAACACAACGTAAAATTTACCACCTTAACTATTTTGAAGTGTACAGTTCAGTAATGTTAAGTATATTCACACTGTTGTGCAACAGATGTCAGTGTTTTTCATCTTGCAACACTGAAACTCTGTACCCATTAAAAAAATAACTCCTCATTTCTCTCACCCCCCAGCCCCAACTATTTTACTTTCTGCTTCCATGAATTTAATGACTTTAGATACCTCATGTAAGTGGAATCATATAGTATTTGTCTTTTCGTGTCTGACTTATTTCACTTAGTATAATGTCCTCAAGTTTCGTCCATGCTGTAGCATATGACAGGATCTCTTTCCTTTTGAAGGCTGAATAATTTTCCATTACATGTATATGCTATGTTTCCTTTCTCCATTCCTCCATCAGTGGACCTTTGATTGCTTCTACTTCTTCATATTATGAATAATGTTGCTATGAACATGGGTGCACAAATATCTCTTTGTGACCTTGGTTTCGATTCTTTTGCATATATAGACCCAGAGAAGGATTACTGGATATTTTGGGGGGGAGGGTGAAATTCATATACCATCAAATTAACCATTGTAAAGCGAACAATGAGTGGCATTTAGTACACATACAGTGTTGAAGGCCACCACCTCTGTCTAGTTCCAAATCATTTTCATTATTTCCAAAAAGAAATCCCGTCCGCATTATGCCATTGCTCCCCATTCCCCCAGCCCCTGGCAACCAACAATCTACTTTCTGTTTCTATGGATTTACCTATTCTAGATATTTCGTGTAAATAGAATCATACAATATGTGGTCCTCTGTGCCTGGCTTCTTTCACTTAGAATAATGTTTTCAAAGCCCATCCACGTTGTGGCTTGTATCACTACTTCATTCCTTTTTTATGGATGAATGCTATTCCACTATATGGATATGCCACACATTTTTATTTATGCATTTATCAATTGATGAACACGGGTGGTTTCCACATTTTGGCTACTGTGAATAGTGCTACTATTTCCTACTTTTTCAGTGGGCATGTAGACTGGTACTGAAAAGACTGACCACCAAGCCTGCTGGGTCCTCATGTAGACATGGTATCTGGTAGAGATACTCCATCATGGCACATTCTCTGGGACTCACTGGTCAGTGCCTCTGCCACTGGTGGTTAAATATTTTGAAAAATTACAAGCAAATTACCACAAGACCAATGTAGGAAAGTCATGTTATGTTTCCCCTAACCCCAGAAAGGATTGAGACAGAAATGGGCACTTAGCCCAGAATAGCCAAAGATAATCTGTCTGAGTGACCAATGATGAAGCATGAAGTAAAAATTCAGTCTAAATAGGCATAATGACGATTGGCTGAACAAATTAGATTACTTCTGTGTTGAAAATAAGATAGGGAGTTGAGCAGTTGGTGATATGGGCAGAAGATGAAATAGACCAGTTGTTAATGGTGGATCTCTAGGGGAGAGCCTCCTCGGCTGTGACTGCTGATGGGTGACAAGGTGATAGGCTGGTCCCCAGAGCTGCCTGCATCCTGAATGACCTTCAGTTGCAGTCTGCATGGTTCAGCTAATTCTTTTTCATTCTGTGACATTACAGGAGGCCTGGCTTTATGACTTGGATCCCTGTCCTGAATATTTCTCCAGTTATCATTCTTATAAACCTCCCAGTGACCAAAATGACTTGAGTGACTCCTTGCATCCGAAAGAGCTTAAGGAAAACAGCTCTGAAAAGAAGTTAGGTTGTATATCAAGAGCTTTCTCTCTGGAACCCTAGTCTAAGACAATAATCTCAAAGTCAGGAAAGCCATATGCACAAAGAAGTTAATCTTGATTTCAGTTTAATGCAAGAAATTGGAAATACATGTCCAAATGTAGGAGGATGATTTTGAAAAGGAAAAAATAAATGAAATTATCTAAATTAGATTACTTATTTATTCAGAATTATACATATAAAGAGTTTTGTATTAACACTGACATATTGTTATATTGTAATCTTAATTGGGAAAAAGCAAGAAATACATATTCATGAGAAGAATATTCATAGAAAGAAACATGGTAAAATACGAATACTGATTATACCAAAAATCTCTGGATGATTTTTCCCCATATTTACATTTTTTAAATGAAATGTGCATACGTTATTTTTATAATGAGAAAAAAAACTTTAAAAAAATAGAAGCAGAATATAACATGGCTTTCAGACAAAATTAATCCCTCTATTCTAAATATTCTAAAAATATTTGCTGATTGAAAAAGAGAGAAGGACCAAGACTCCAGTGCAAGTAGAAAACTAAAAGAAAAAGATCATGGATTCTTGCAGGATTCAGTCTCCAACATATTCCTGGGGGAACCAGATGGGTCTCTGCTTTTCCAGAAGGTGCAGGATACTGCCTTTTGTAGCAAGGACAAAGAACGGTTGGGGTAGCTGAGAACACCACCACTCTGACAATTCTAAGCCCTTAATGGCTGAAAAGGGCCAAGACACAGAGCTTATTAGAAAAAGCTAGTGCCATACCAGATGGCAGTTCCAACTGGCCAGATTTATAACTTTTCCATGTGGGTCAGAAACATATGCCCAGGATGTGGCATTGGCATTGTAGCAAGATTACAAGAACGCAGCCTATGGAAACTGCTTGAATATTTGTTTTATATGAATTTTATTCACTTTTCACACACACGACTAAAGTATGCCCCTCAGCTGCTGAGCAAGCATTTATAGCTTGTATATGGCCAAACAGGCCAAAAGCTTAGTGTCGTGACCTGTTTTAAAAATAAAGTATCTTGAAATAGTTTTAAAAAAAAAACAGACAAACAATGGTGGCAGGGAGAGATCAAGTAATCAATTAATAGATGAAATACTAAGTTATTGAGTGTTTACTATGTGCCAGACCCTGTAGTGAGCTTTGGGGGATATTAATTCCTGCCTCTGTGGTGTACATATTCTCATGGATAGGGTTGCAAAGTAGGGAGGGGGAATACGACAAATAAAAAGAATAAGTAAGTTATGTAGCATGTTGGAAGAGTTATGGAGAAAATAAAACAGTAGAAGGGGTTAGGGAGAATCAGTCGTCAGATTCTTAAGAGTTTAAATAAGGTGATTAGGAAAGGTGACACAAGGATATTTGAGCAGAGATGTGAAGAAGACGAGGAGAGCTCAGGAAATGGGTTCTGGGCAAAGAGAACAGCAGATGCAAAGCCCCTGGAGCAGGACTGTATTTGGCCTGTTCAGGGACAGGCAAGGAGGTCGGGCGGCTGGGAGCAGGTGAGCAAGGGGAGAGTAGTGAGTGAAGAGAAGTAATGCGGGCGGACCAAGTCACGGACAGTCTTGAAGGGCATCATAAAAAGAAGAAAGGGGACAGATGCATCGGCAGATGCTGATTAGCTGTGGAAGGTAATAAAGACAGATGTCACGAAGATCACGCCAAGATCTTTAGCCCAAGTGACTGGGAGTAGGCAGTGTCATCAGCCAAGATAGGGAACACAAGAGGAGGGACATATTTGTGCCAGGGAGGGCATGAGAGGAGAGAAAGGGGAGAAATTTTGAGTTTGTTTGGAAGGTAGTTCTTTTAAGTGCCAGTGGGGCCCCAAGAAGTTTGAGCTGGAACCTCAGGAAACAGATCAGGTTGGAGATGCAATGGTGAATTACCAACAGAGAGAGGAGTGCCCAAAGTTATGGGAGTGAATGAGTGGGTGACCAATGGTAAATGCTAATAAATGGTTGTTGAATCAACCCAGTGAAACCACTCAGGGAGGGTGTTGGTTAGGTTCTTGCCATGTGAGGAACAGATAAGTGACCTCGGATAAAGAGGTTATTGTGAAGATGCATGGGGAGGGGGGCAGAGGGACAGACTCTCCAGCAGACTCCCCGCCCATTGAGTGCGGAGCCCTATGCGGGCTCAATCTCAAGACCCCTGTCCTGGGTCAAAAACAAGAGACAGATGCTTAACTGAGTGAGCCACCCAGGTGCCCCCAGAAGACATCCTCAAATAGCAGCAGGACTCATGGAACCTGAAAGGTCACCAGGATACAGTGAAGTTGTTGTGACAAGGCTGCATGCTATGTTCATCTGCCCAGTGCAGGTGTCCTCATAGTCATCAAGTACTCTCTGCCCTGGCTTCTCCTGCTCTTGATACAGTATCTCTCTCTCATGCTCCCTCTCACTCTCTGTCCACGTTCCTCAGGAGAAATGAGTTAATTTATTTAGGTGGTTATCACCCATCGTAGAGAACACTTGGTTGGAGCTCTTGAGCCTGGGTAGCACCTAGGCCAACCCACAGATGCTGCCTTGGGACCAGGAGCTCGTCTCTTGTCCAGTCAGTTTTGGGCAAGCACTACATGGCACAAGGCATGGAAAGAATTATTATGGAGTCATCGGGTGGGGGTTGGGTCACAGAAAGGTGCTCAGAGGCATTCCAGGGGTAGCAAAACTAGAAGGATATGGCATCAAAAAGGCCAGAAGAGGAGAAAGTCTTAAGGAGGCAATGTTCACAAGGATCAAATGCAGCAGAGATATGTAATAATTAATAGCAGTAATAATAACAGCGGCTATCACATTTGAGGACTTGCCGGGCATCAAATGCTATACTAAGTGCTTTACATAATCATCCCCCTTAATTTTCATAATAGTTCTGTGACATTGGTATTCCAATGCCAAATTAAGCAACTTTCTCACTACATCTGTAAGCCGTGGAGCTGAAATTCAAAGCAACATCTTTCAATATCCAGAGATCAATTTACTGATTTATTCTCCAACATCATTTGGTAATTATATATTTTGTACCAAGCATTGTTCTAGGTACATTCATGGAGCTTACATTCATAAGAGGAAGATAGGCCATCAATAGGTGAACAAATAATATAATTTAAAATAGCAATAAAGGCCATGTGAAATAAAGCAGGATAACAAAAGACTATGAATTGATTGACGGTGCATGGGGCGCACTGTTCTAGATAGGATGAGCAGAGGAAGCTTCTATGAGGAGGTGACATTTGAGATAAGACTTGAGGATGAAAAGGAGCCAGCCATACAAAGATCTGGGGGAAACCGTCCAGGCAGAAGGTAGAGCAAATACTAGAGCCAGGCAGGAATTACTCTGGTATTCAAAGAAATAAAATAAGGCAGGAGTGAGGGGAGGGAAGGAGGAGAACTTAGAAAGGTAGGCAGACGTCAGTTCAAGTAGCTGTCAAGGAAGCCTGGATTCTGTTCTAATCACAAAGGTAAATCACCGGAGGGTTTTCATCAAGAAAGTGTTACGACACAGTTTGAGTTCTTAAAAGACCAGTTTGGTACCATGTGCAAAATAAAGAGCTAGAAGGAAGACTCTAGAGCAGAAGTCTAGTTAAGGGATGATAGTGGTTGGAACAGGGTGGCATGGCAGAGAGTGGGGAGTGGCTGGAGAGGTGACATCACTTACTGATTCACTAGCCGTGAAAGATGAGGAAGAGAGGAGTCAAGATTTGTTCATTTTGATAAGAGTGGTGAAGTATCATAGATATGCACAAAAATGCCTTTACCTTTGAGAGATACAAACCGAAGAATTTGAGTTCAATGTCACAATGACTGTACTTTAAAATACTTCAGCTCAAAAAACAGTTGAAACAAACATGATAGATGCTGGATCTATTGGTGTTTATTAGACTATTTGCTCTATTTTTCAGTATGAGTTTTCATAACAAAAGTTCTTTTTTTTTTTTTTAATGAATTTAGGTTTTTAGTCTGAAATGGAAAAGGTTGGGAGGACCAGGTTTGAGGCTGAAGGGAATCAAGAGGTTTGTCCACGTTTAGTATGAAAAGCCCATTAGGCATCCAAATGGAGATATTACGGACATCGAAATACATAAGTCCACAGCACAAGGAAAAGTCAGGGTTAGCATGGCAGAGACTGCTAGATCTCTTCTGACACCCACTCTCCTCTTCTTCCTCTGTAACAAAACCCTGATATTTAGCTGGGTATAGTGCTATCTGAAATAAAGACTATATTTTCCAGCCTTCCTGACAGCTAGGTGTGGCCATATGACTAAGTTTTGGATAATGAGATGTAATTGGACATTTGGTGAAGAAACTAGAAAGCCTCCTTAAAGCGAATTGACTCCACTGGGAAGTGAATACTTTTATCTTTCTGCTTTTCTCCTATCTGCAGTCTGAAATGTGTATGATATGGCTGGATCTCCAGCAGCTATCTTAAAATAATGAGGTGCCCTTGAGGATGGAAGCCAAGTGCCAGGATCATGAAACAGATAAAGGGAAGTTCCCTGGGTCTCTGATGGCAATCAAGCCACCATACAAGGCCTAGTTTGCTTTCCTTCAAACTTATACATCAAATATATTTCCTTATACAATCAATAAATATCCCTGTATATTGAATTTCCTTATGTATTAAAAATAACCCACAAACTTTTATTTTGTTTAAGCCACTATTATTTGGGTTTTTTCTGATACATGCAATCTAATATAAACTAATCCTAAGGGCCGAAACTAGAGACATTGATTTGAGAGTCAATATCACATAAATGGCATTTAAAATAGCGGGATTGGTGAGATTACCAAGTAGAGATTGTAGAGGGAGGGCCTGAAATCAAACCCTGGAATCAATCAATATTTCAAAGTTGGACGTGAAAGGTGGGACCCAAAAATGAGTGACAGGAAGAGTGAAATAAGTGGAAAGCCAGGAGAGTTGTGGTGTTAATAGAGGCCCAGAATACAAATTATTTCTGGAAGGAAGGAGACTGAACTATGTCAAACACTACTGAGAAGAGAAGATGAGGACAGAGAATTGACCATTAGGTTTAGCAGACTTGAGGCCACTGATGATCTCGGTAAGAGTCCTTTCAGTAGAGTGAAGACAGCCCTACTGAAGCAAATTGAAGAGTTCCAGAGGGGAGAAAGTGGAGGAGGCAAACACAGATATCTCTTTTGAGATGTTTTACTATAAGGAGGAATGGAAGAGGAGGTAATGGGTTTAAGGAAGAGTTTAAGATGTGCACTATTAAGGCAGGTTTGCAGACTGATGGGAGCGATCCACTAAAGTGGAAAACTGATAACACAGACAAAGGTGAGTGATTGCAGAAGTAAAGTCCTTGAGAAGGAAGATGAGATGGATTCCAGGCCACATCAGGAAGGCTGTCCCTGACAGACATTGACCTACCGGGGAATAATTCCAGGAAAATGAAGGAGGCAAAATCCGATTGTGTGAAGTTCAGAAGTGAATGTGGAGCTAAAAATACACACGGACAATGACATTAGTGGTTGCCTCTGGGTAATATAGGATTTGGGTGGACTTTTTTTTTTTTTTCTGTACTTCTTCATGCATTTCTGTGACTTGCAAATTTTCTAGGAGTAGAAAGTTACTCCTATCATAACCAGAAAAAACTTGAAAAAAGTGAAAGAAAAGTGAAATCAGCAAGTGTGTTGATTTCTATCTGTCTGGGAACTAGGCCCAGTTCTGGGAACAGAGGAAGTACAGCAAAGACAGTTAGCCACAGAAGTGACCCTGCAGGGAGGCCTTATGCATGATGAAATCATTCCTTCTTGTTTAATCTCTATTCACCTCTCTGTTAGAAGCTACTAACCAGAAGCATTCCAGCAGGCAAAATGCAATGGTACAGTCATTGTAGTTGTTCAGTATTGTGACTGGCCCAGGCTCAGTAGATGGGTGGAGGATAGGAATGGGACATCATAAGCAGGAGAGCTTTGGAAATTTAGGTCGATAGACAGCACTAGAAATGCCTATCTGCAAGCAGCCAGCCAACTCCAGTTCAAAAGCAGAACTGGTGGAGTTGGAGGTGTGCTTGGACAGACAAAGCTAAGCCCCAGTAGGGCCCATCATGGTGCTCCACTTATCAGAGGCTTCCCAATAAGGAAGGAGCTCCATCCTCGTTAGAAGTTTCATGTACATTACAGAGATGCACTCAGAGGATCGAAGGAAGAAAACTCTCATCATACAGCTTGGAACATGCCTCCCATTACCAGACCATTCATCTGTCATGCATTATGCATTAAGATATTTATAATCCCTAATTATACTGGAATTTAAAAAAGATATTTATAATCCCACAATTACCTTATGAGCAGCACAATTACATTGCATTATATTTTTGTTTGTTTCAAAAGCACTGAGTTTTTAAATGGAGATAGTTAAAATAAACCACATTTAAAGTGAACCCTGTTTTAGTATTTCTTTATTTTCTTAATTAATAGACTTTACTTTTTAGAACAGTTTTAGATTTATAGAACAGTTGAGCAAGTAGTACAGAGTGCCCATATCCTCCCCTCCCCAACCTGTACACACAGTTTTTCCTATTATTAATATTTTGTATTAGTGTGGTATATTTGTTACAATTGCTGAATCAGTATTGACACATAATTATTAACTGAAGTCCACAATTTACATTGAGGTTCACTCTTTGTGTTGGATTGATCTATGGGTTTTAGCAAACGCATAAAGTCACATATCCACCATTACAGCACCGTACAGACTAGCTTCGTAGCTTTAAAAGTCCTCTGTGTTTCACCTGTTCATTTCTCATTCCTCCTCCTTGGCAACCACTGATCTTTTTAGTGTCTCCATATTTTTTCCTTTTCCAGATCATGGAGGTGGCATCATACAGTATGTACCCTTTTCAGACTGACTTCTTTCACTTAGCAATATACATTTAAGGTTCCTCTATGTCTTTTCCTGGTTGATGTCTCATTTTTTTTATGACACGGAATAATATTTAATTGTCTAGATGTACTACAATTTATTTATCCCCTCATCTAATGAAGGATACCGTGGCTGCTTCCAAGTTTTAGCAACTATGAATAAAGCTGCTATAAACATCCATGCGCAGGTTTTTGTGTAAACGTAAGTTTTCAACTCATTTGGGTAAAATCAAGGAGTGCAAATTCTGGATCACATGGTAAGAGTATGTTTCATTTTGCAAGAAACTGTCAAATTGTCTTCTAAAGTAGCTGTGCCATTTTGCATTTCATCAGCAATGAATGAGAGTTTCTTTTGCTCCAAACCTTTACCAGCATTTGGTATTGCCAATGTTCTGGATTTTAGCCATTCTTATAGGCATGTGATAGTATATCTCATTTTAATTTGTAATTTCCTAATGACATATTAGGTTAAGGATCTTTTCATATGACTGCCATCTGTATGTCTTCTTTGGTGAGGTATATTTTCAAATCTTTTGCCCACTTTTTAATGGGTTGTTTCCTTGTTTTGAGTTTTAAGAGGTTTTGTTTGTTTGTTTGTTTGTTTACTATACTTTGGGCACAAGTCCTTGATCAGATATGTGTTTTGCAAATATTTTCTTTGGTCTACGTCTTGGTTTTCCATTATTTTAACATTTATTTACATACAAAGGGCCTCAAAAATTGCAAGTGACTCCGGCCTCTCTTGACTTCTAAGAAAGTAGAGATGAGATAGGTCATCCAGATAAGAATTTCTGGACCTGGCTGGCCATGAGATGTGTGGGGTTTTTAGCCACACAGACCAGTAGTCACTGGGTGACAAGTAAGAAAAAAGAAATAGTAGTATTGCCCTACTATAGGCCAAGCACAAGGCGTTCTACATATATTATTCCACAACTACCTTATGAAGTAGATCAGCTCATTCAGATGGGAAGAAACCTATCAAATCTATTAAGGATCAAACAAGTTAAGCAAGCTTCAGGATCTTACATCTATTACATAGAATTGGAACTCAGATAACCACATGATACCACAGGGCCAGATGGAAAGGCTGACCTATCTCAAGGCAGGTTTTACAAAGGGTCAACAACACAGCAAACCACTACATCCAGAGGTGCTGAAGCTATGCTGGGCACGTGTTGAGATCTAAGAGGCTCTCATCTCGGGGGAGATCTTGTTCCACTAAGATGGATCCAGAAGATCTTTTTGGTTTGGAGCAGGATCTCAATGAGCAGCTGGCGATATAGAGAATGGGATCTAATCCTTGAGTCAAAAGAAATGCATAAATGAAGAGAGAATTAAGGCTTCGGACAGGCAGGCCAGGGCCCACTTTAAGGCTACAAACAGACCCAGGGCTCTAGAGCCGAAATGAAGAAAGCCAAGGTACACAGCTACGTGCTAGAATGTCATGGGCATTCAAGAGAGTCCATAGTCAAGGGGGTAATGGTGGCCAGGCCATCAAAGGATCCTAGCTCTGGAGAACAAGTCATTCCCAAGCCCAAGTTGGTGGGTGTGAACCTATCTCTTCAGAACCTGTCTTATTCAGGTTCTGCTCATGGCTAAGGTCAAGTTAAATGTCTGAGAGCCTGCCATTGAGAGGAGCAGTAGAAAGCTCCAAGGAAGGGGGCACCTGGGTGACTCAGTTAGTTAAGGGTCTGACGTGATTTCAGCTCAGGTCATAATCTCAGCATGATGAGGTCAAGCTCAAGCCTGGAGTCAGGCTCTGGGCTGGGTGTGGAGCCTGCTTAAGATTCTCTCTCTCCCTCTCCCCTGGTCTCTCCCCTCTTCTAAAAAAAAAAAAAAAAAAGCTCCAAGGAGGGCAGACACCCCAAGCAGAAAGCTCAAACTATAGGCCAGCACTTGGGGAAGAAACCCGAGATCCCAATTATCGGAAGTGAGGACCAAGGTCAGGGCTATCTGATGCTTGTTCTTAGTGCTGAGCAGGGGATTTTGAAACTCCTGTGACCTCAGAACTCATCCCAGGATGAGTGCAGGGCTGAGCCTAAAGTTGGGGCCAGGTGGGCACGACCACAGACAAGGGTGTGGCCAATAGCACACCTGGTGCTGGGTCACCACCGAGAGGAAGACCTGGGCAACAGGGTCTACAGACCAGTCAACTTGTTAGTTTTTCCTTTCACTCAAATTTTCAAACTGAAAGCCCAGCTTCATCAGGATTGCTCCTGAAAAGCAATATATAAACTGAATTTTTGTGCATTGACCAATATTTTAAGAGATCTAGAGGGATCTGTTGTTGAAAGGAAATAATGCAATGAATTACTTTGTAATATAAATTATTACCCCCTAATTATTATTATTTGTAAATCTGGTTTCAATCCATTGGGTTTTCTTAAATAGAACATCCTTTTAATTTGATTATTTTCTATCAGAGAGTAATATATAAGAATAACATTTATATGTTATTGATATATATTAACATATCATATTATATATGCTATATAATATATATAAAATATGTAATGTATGTTAATAATATATGAGAATCTGACATTTCCAAAAAAGTAATAGATGCTACTAACACATCTTGATTTTAGCATGGTTTCAGTTTTAATCCTTACAATATATTCATTAAAGTAAAAAATATGGTCTAAACCAGTAGTTCCAAAACTTGACTGTACACAGAATTAAACGGGAAGTTTTAAAGAACACAGATTCCTGGGCCCCACCTTTGAGCTTCTGATTCATTGGGGAACATAGGAAGGCATTAGGGACTTCCCAATGGAAACTTACGGCTTAGAATCCCTTGTGCAGCCATAGATATGGAGAACGGATTGGTTAACCCAGGGATGACTGTATAGCTTCTGCTCTAGGCCCACCCTCCCCCAGCATCCATGGGAAAGAGATTTCCAGCTCACAATGAACACAGTGATCCCATACTGGGGGCTACTGGCCTAATGAGGCAGTCTCCAGAGCTGAAGGGTGGACAGATGCCCTGCAGTCTGATATGGGAGGCCCTGGTCACAGCAGGTCCCTGGGCTCTGGGAATAGGCCTTTGGGTAAGGAGGCAGGATGTGTCCCTGTGCCCAGGGGCCTGTGAGCTTTGTGTAGAATTCTAGCTGAGGAGTTCTATATCCGCTCATATCTTAACTAAAAATTATTAGGTGAAAACTGAATATGCTCCTGTGGTAAGCAGAATAACACTCCCCACCCATAATAATGTCCATGTCCTACTCCCTGAAGTTGTGACCATGTTAGGCTACAGGGCAAAACAAATGATTTCTTTCTTTCTTTCTTTTTTAATAAGTAGACTCCACACCCAGCATGGAGCCCAATGAGGGGCTTGAACTCATGACCTTGAGCTGAGGTCAAGAGTCAGATGCCCAACCAACTGAGCCACCGAGGCGCCCCAAAAACAAATGATTTCTAATTAGCAGACCTTAAGATAGGGAGATTATCCTGGATCATCTGGGCAGGGCCAATGGCAATCACAAATTTCCTTAAAAGCAGAAAGAAGGAGGTAAGAGAGAGAGAACCAGAGAGGTAACAGCATGAGCAGGGCTCCACATTGCTGGGGAAATGGGACTACAAGCCAATGTGGTCTTGGCCACAAGAAATGTGGGTGGCCTCTAGAAGCTGGAAAAGGCAAGAAATAGAGCCAGAATGCAACACGGCGCTGCTGACACCTTGAATTTTAGCCCAGTGAGACCCATGCCAGACTTCTGGCTTCCAGAACTATAAGATAATCAGTCTGTATTGTTTTAAGCCACTACATTTGTGGTAGGCTTTTTTTTTTTTTCCACAACAGAAATAGGAAAATAATACAGCATCCATGACCAAGTTTAAAAACATTTTTTTTCCTTTAGAATTCAAGAAAAGGGAAACTAGAACTTAAAATCTGATAGCCTGTCCCCTCTTTGTATTACAAGGTCCTGTAAACCATCTCTAGTATTTTACTTTTCTTTTCTTTGAAGAGACAAAGAAAATTCTGTATCTAAGTGATCAGGCTCACTTACTGGGCTAAGTTTTAAACCTAGTATGATAGGATTGCTATAAGATCCAGGATCCATATCTTAAAACTCTCCTTCGGCATCTCTAGCATGCAGCCAGGTTTTCAAATCACTGGTCTAAAATTTAAATTCTAAACCACATAATTACGAGTGGCTGCATGCCTAGAGAACGAGCACAGTGGATTATTATTAACCTGGGAGGACATAACAAATGCGGTGTCCACAGAGATTGGGGCTGGTGATGTAACATTTCATCAGTGACCTGAATAATGGAATGGCG
>CM052883.1:51945455-51974506 GCA_028534135.1 Potos flavus
GCTAATTTGACAAGGGCTGCATAACCAGGGAGCTGGAGAGACAGCGGCACCCCCTCTGCAAAGGGGATTTTCTGAGCAAGCCCAGGCAAAAGCCCTTTGTTCTTGATGACTATCTGTTATTTCCACTAGGGAGCCCAAATTAAAGGTGCTTATTTGCCTTGGAGGCAAGGTGTGGCCAGAGGCCCACCGGCCCCTGTTGTCAGAGAAGAGCCATTTCAGGGAAATTGCGTTTTGGGAATTGAAAGGAAGGGAGATGGAAGTACAGTTGACAAAGGCAGGGACTGAGAAGGAGGCAGGCATGAGGATCCAGAACAAACCAGCTGCCGCGCTTCCAGCGGGAGGGTAATCGGTTTCCCCACTGGTGTTATAAAACCAGTTGCAGAGAACCAGTTCTTCTTGCTTTAGGTGGCAAGGTGGCAAGAATCCTCACAGTGCTGCTCACCCTCTCACAGCTCCTTGGCCTGCTGCCAAAGAAATTTCCATTGTTGTGATTAACCTGCTGGTAGTGAGGAGAGTGTCTGAACTTTGAAAACTTCTTTGGGCTGGTACGAAAGAAAATAAGCACTTGCCACCACCATAGAGCCAAATTGTGTTTTCTACACAAGTTGTGGGAAGTGAATGTTTTCATTAAATGCAAATCATTGCCCCCAAACCAACACTGTTCTTGGGAATGAAACTGTCATTGGCTCCATCGACTCTGAGAGGTTACAACAGCCAGCTCTCTAAAGGCCCTCTGTTATGGAAGGTTCTAAAAAAGAAGTAGAAAGTGAATTGTTCGCCACCCCAAGCCCAAGCAGCAGCTTATCAGCTCTCCGTTGGAGTGGGGTGTAGCATGCTTGTGCTTAGTCGCTGCAGACTTGTCAGAGGAACAGCAATTACGTGCTTCAACAGAAGTGTTAGTCACAGTGGGTGGGACGCTCCCTGTCATTCTCCTGAAGCAGAGCCAGAGAAGTTCATGATAGCTGAGGAGAGGGAGGGCCCCCAACACAACCTCTCCCTTTGCCCAGCAACAGCTGCTTGATAAGCAGCACTCACCACGTGTACAAGATCAGAAAGGAGGTGAGAAATAGGGGGCAAATATTTCGAGGTAAGTATGTCCACAAAGGATCTCTTATAGGAAGAGCATCTCTGGCCTGTGGCAGAGTTGAAACAAACAACCAACAAAAAAAAAGAAATGGAAAAATTCTTCCCCTCCGATTTGCAGATTTGCAGGGAAACAAATCTTTATGTAGAGTGGCACCTGACCTTCCATCAATAGTAACTCATTCCTTTGTGTATTACAAGCAAACTGGCATTTAAGAGGCCTATGTCAAAATGCAGATACTTTATATGAGGGCAGCCAGGGATTCTTACTGGAGTCAGAATCCTTGAGAGGACTTTTATATGTAGAAACCTGGCAAAAGCACATACTCCATCCCCTCAACCCCTACTATGACCATGACCTTTAGCCAATAGGTGGTGTCTTAGTCATCTCAGGTTGTCTTAGTCATTTCAGGTTGCCATAACAAAATACCATAGGCTGGGTGACTTAATCAATAGACATTTATTTCTCACAGTTCTGAAGGGTGAAAGGCCAAGATGCAGGTGCCAACAGACTAAGTTTCTTGGTAAGAACCCTTCCTAGCTTGTAGATGACCACTTTCTCACTGTGACTTCATATGGCCCTCTTTTGGGTGTGTACACATGGAGAGAGTAAGATCTCTCTGTGTTCCTCTTCTTATAAAGATACTTATCCCATCATAAGAGTCCCACCCTCGTGACTTCATCTAAACCTAATTACCTCCCAAAGGCTCTACCTCCAAATACCATCACACAGGGGATCAGGGCTACATTATGAATTTGTAGGGGGACACAAACATTCAGCCCTTAACATCTGGCTTCTGACAGGACCTTGCAGTCGTTAACTTTAGTTCCTGCTTTTGAGGTTAGAAAATAATTTCACTGAGGAGGATGATTTGGTTGCCTTCGTTAAAACCAACAGTTAAGAATGAAAGCAATGGATGGGGCACCTGGGTGGCTCAGTCATTAAGCATCTGCATTCGGCTCAGGTCATGATCCTGGGGTCCTGGAATCGAGTCCCGCATCAGGCTCCCTGCTCAGCTGGAAGCCTGCTTCTCCCTCTCCCACTCCCCCTGCTTGTGTTCCCTCTCTCACTATCTCTCTCTCTGTCAAATAAATAAATAAATAAAATCTTAAAAAAAAAAAAAAGGAATGAAAGCAATGGAAAACTGGAAATATTGTTTTAATATTTTGACACTTCAAAGGGGGGTATATAAAAGAGTCAACACTGTTGCTTTTCTCCACCAAATCCATGGCCTCCTCCTATATCCTCTCTCTTTTCTCCCTATTTCCTGTGTTAATACATTCCCTTTCTTCTCCTCTTAAGAGGCCAACATTTAAGAATGTGGATTTGTGTTTATGTTATGCTTAATGGTTTTGTCTTCTATTTACATAACATGGGTTTAATATTTTACTTCAGGGTGTAGTTACTTCAGTATGTTGACCATTTTGATGGGCTAGTGGCTATAACAGGGGAAAAGGTCCTGAACACTGCTTCATGACCTTAAGAGTGAAGGAATCATGTATCAGGTACTAAGGGCCGCAGGACCTTTGGACAGGTAATGATGAGTGTGAGAAGAGAGTAAGAGGTGAGTTGGGGGTTCAAAAAAACAAGACAAAGGACAAGATTCCTCTACCTTCTGCTTTTGCAAAGAATAAGCTTCTATTAGGCTAAAATCAGCCCTGGTCAATAACCTACTATGGGGAAACAGCAACCAAAGAGGCCACAGGTTGCTCTCCATTTTTATTCTACCTGAGATTTCCCTTGTGGGGTAAGATGTAAAATGGAGCCTAGTCATCGGGTCCATTCTATGGGCTTGGAACAACACAGTGTTCCTCTCCTATCTACTGGCCTCCTTTTCCCCACCTAAACACATGCAGGTGAAATCAAATTGAAATTAACACCAAGGACCCCCCAAAGAGTTAAGAAGCTCTGCTCCTCTGGTGTGACATAGGCAGAGTATGTAGACAGAAGAAGGGGGAAGGCCATCCCAGGTTCTCTAGGTACTGAGGAGTGCTTTGGATGATTGAGTTACTTGTATTTTCTTTTTTTTTTTTTTAAGATTTTTTTTTTTTTAATTTGACAGAGATATCACAAATAGGCAGAGAGGCAGGCAGAGAGAGAGGGGGAAGCAGGCTCCCCGCTGAGAGGAGAGCCTGATGCGGGGCTCGATCCCAGGACCCTGAGATCATGACCTGAGCCGAAGGCAGAGGCTTTAACTCACTGAGCCACCCAGGCGCTCCGAGTTACTTGTATTTTCAAGTCTTGGCTGTCCAACCCTTCTTCTCCTCGATGTGGGGATGACAATAGGCCTCCTGTCACCTCCGAGCTCCACTCAGCAGCTCAGGACCCCATTCTGTGGAGAAGGTGCAACAAAGAATAAGCCAACTGCCTGGGCCATTCACCTCCTCAGACCAACAAGGCTTTGTCTGCTGGTCTGAGACCATTTCTGGAGATGAGCATGTGACAGAGTCACAGTCTCCAGTCACTCTGTCAGCTATCTGCAGTTCCTCCTTTTTTCCTTTTCCTGACCTCATAAACAATGACCGTTAAAAGTCTCACTGTCTATAGATCCTGAGCCAAGATTAGCTTTGGTTAGGAGGAACCTCTTAACTCTCCAAAACGGTGGTCAAAATGTTTTCTTTCAGAAGTAGGAAATTTACTTTCTCTGAAAGAGATTTTTTTCATGTTAGTCACCATTCCTGTTTTTGTTCTCTGTAGTTGGAGTTCACAGCAAAATCGATGTTACCCAAGAAATAGACAAGGAACTTCTTGATAAAGGGAGGAAGTAACCAAGTAGTTGAAAGCAAAAAGTAGCTTAGTTCTGCAGTTTCTTCTCACATTTGTATGACCTCCCCATCTCAGGGGAAAAAAAAACAACAAAACAAAACAAGAGTAAGAACAAAATCAATACATTGTATAACTCTGTTTCCCAATCGCCCGAAAAACTTGTGTGTTCCCTGTCCTATCCCTGCCATATACAGAATTCTTAAGAGGAAATTAAAGCAAACAGAGAACTCTATCGTGTCAATCAGGTAGCTATATGTCTGTACTGTCACTTCCCAAAGACTGAAAGATCCATTACCTTGGGTTTTCTCCAAGGAAGGAAATTGGATGACTGGAGAACAGAAACAGGAGGGAAACTTTCTACTGGATTTTTTTGGGTACCTTCTGAAATGTGTTACCTTCTCAAAAATAAAATATGATAATGAATAAAGAGGCGATAACCATGAGCTTGAATAAACTTCAAAAAGGATGAGTAGGATGGTGAATTTATGTTCTGTGAATTTCACCTCAATTTTAAAAAAAATGAGCAGGATTCCCAACAGGAAGATAAAAACCAAGACTGCTCCTCCTCCGTGTCTGTCTTGGGGCCCTTCATGTGCTGGTAAAGGTTTAAAAACAGATTTCAAGAGGAAAACACTGATTTGTAGCATTTGTCAATTTCTTTGACATAAATATTCTCATCACCTAATATAGAATTGGGACAGTTTGCTCTCATGAGCCAGTCTAATCCTGCTCTAGCTCACCACCGGCGTCTACCCAGTTACTGAAAACAGAACCTTGAGAAACATCCTTAGTTCCTTGGTTTCTGTCCGCTCTCCTTACCACCCACTATGTCCTTACTAACCAGTCCACTCTTCCTCCACTGAGTAGAAGTCTCATAGTTTGGGAATGGATCCTTTCCCTAGGGGCTGGTTGCTAATTGGTCTAACCCAAGGTGCAAGCTGCTGCAACCCATTGGTGTGTAAAGATATTTATCCCTTGAGACAGCCAGGTGGACCCTGGAAGGCCTGGAACCCCAAGGTGCTTGCTTTGAGCCATTCTGGTCTGTCAGCCATATGGGCATCATTACTTGTGGAAAAGGCTGGCAGGCCCTGGTCTAAGGCAATCATAACCTTCCCTTCCCCACACTACTGACTGACTTGGGCTAAGTCTATGAGCACATGGTATTCACTAGTCACAAGAGTAGCCCACGTATGGACCCATGACCCAATTCAGGCCAATGAGAATTGAGAGGAGGTTTGCTGGAGGCATTTAAAAAGTTTCCCACTCTTCAAAGAGTAATAGGGAGATATGAATTTTTCTCTTCCCCCTGCCGACGAGGCCTGGAACTGATGCAGCCGCCCTGGGAAGCAGCCTGAGAATGGAGGCAGCAAAGGAGGGAGGACCACACAGATGGCCAGAGCCAAAGCACTCCACCCTATTCCTGGTTTTCCTATGTTGTAAACCAATGTATTGTTCAAGACACTTTGATTTAGATTCTTTGTTTCTTTTCATTGGATGAATACTTTAGCAACATACTTTAGTAACATAATTTAACCCTCCTTTTTCTTAATGCTTCTCCATATTTCTACAGCTTGTTGATCATCTATATCTGGTATTTCTATTGATATTTTACCGTCTCGTGCTAGTTCACTTTATGCTCTAGTTAGGCTAGAGTACTCCATCATCCAATCAAACACGAATCTAGGTGTCGCTGTGAAGGTATTTTGTATATGTGGTTAAAATCTACTTAAATTGATTTTAAGTAGAGGGGATTATTTTTTGATAATCTGGGTGAGCTGCATCCAATCAGTTGAGAGGCCCTAAAAAAAAACAACAACTGAAGTTTCTCTGAAGGAATAGAAATTCCAACTGTGGCATTGCAGCATCAGCTCCTGACCAAAATTTTCCAGCCTTCCCTTCTTGCCAACCTGCCCTACAGATTTCAGACTTGCCTAGCCAGCTCCAGAACTGCATAAGCCAACTCCTTGTAATAAACCTCTCTCTCTTAAATAGATAAATATAAATACACACACACACACACACATACACACACACACACACACTACTGGTTCCAGTAGAAACCTGAATGATAGCAGTTCTTCTTTTCTTGATGTACTTATATCAATTCGAGATACTTTGCATTTATTTATATGTTTGCCAATATTCTTAGTTACACTGTAGCCTTTATGTGCATATGTGAGTAATTCCTAAAGTACAATAGCTGGTCGAAAGTTATGCACATTTGAAAGATGCAAAATGTTGTCAAATTACCTTCTTTAGAGGTGGTACCTATTCATGCTCTTACTCTACTATAGGTTTTACGTCTTTGTATTAGTATGCGTTCTCAACATATAGTAAGTGCTCAGTAAATAGCAGAATTCTAGGAGAAGAAACATGAATTAAGGTAGAAAGACACGAAGGTGTGCTAGACTGGATTTGTTTAGCTAAATCTTTTTTTTTTTTTTTTTTTAGGTCCCCTTTCTTCTACAGGTGACATGAGAATTTGGAATGATTCACCCACATAGTACTTCCTTTGCAGCAGCAGGAGTGGGCAGAACTCTGAATTTGAGGTCAGACCTGTGTTTAAACACTCTCTGTAATATCCCACTTCGTGACCTTGGGCAGATGCCTTAGACTCTGTGATCCTCAGCTTCCAAATCTGTAAAAGGAAGGTGATGACCTTACAGACTGGTGTGAAGACCAAAAGAGATACACATATAAAGAACCTGGTCCATTGGGGTTATAATAGGTCTGGAACATGGAGGTAATAATAAGGTTCTTTCCCCAAATCTGGGAACAAGAATCAATGATGCTCTCAGAGCCAACCTATAAACTGAGCACAGAAAGCATCTGAGCAGAGATGTGAGGTGACCTTGAAAGGACAAGACACCAACCAGGCTGACTTGAGTAAAATACCTAATGGAGTCTATACCAACCAAAAGGGGATTAGTCAGAGATAAAACCTAGAAAAAGCAGGAGTCAGAGATAAAGTGGATCTGTGCCACTGAAGGCTTGTCTCATTGGCCCCAAAATTCCAGGTAAAAGGTAATTCCACCCACAGCAACATACCCATCTGGCTGCCCAAGCTTAATGCCATTCAGTCTCCCATGGCTTTTTATGTTCTGTTTCCACGCTGAGCAAAACCTTTCTGATAGTTTGGGTTCCTCTATGGCCTGCTATAGGCAATGGTCTCTGGTCAGATTCACCTGGCCAGCCAGCTCTCCCAAAACCAACATCCCACTCAAACACCTATGTTCTTTTTTATTCTAGGGGTCAGGCAGGACAGTCTGACCCAGATGGCAGAAGAAACAGCAATCACATTTGTGTCTAATTCACAGCTCTAATTAAGATGAGAAAAAGAAAAATAGAGCACAAGAAGAAATTTTCTGAGAGCTGGACAATTATGAAAGCTCCCATATCTCCGTGGGGACGGCACTCTTGTGAACTTTGCTTTCGTTGTTAAGCTGATCTCACACCATCTCTGTCAGGTAGACAGGGCAAGCATTTGTCGTGCTTGTTCCTGAAAACACTTAAGGCAGGCAGGCATTAATGGCTATCCTCCCTGACCAATGATAAAACCAACGTGGTAATAAGAAGAGATTTGTCTAGGACCACCAGGATCATTTTTACATAGAAATCTAGAAACCAAACCTTGACATTCTCAGTCCAAATACAAAGCTCTTGCCAAAGAACCAAACTGAAGATGAGAAAGGAAGGGCATCTGATCTAAACAGATGCCAAGTTGGAAACACTTGACGGTGATTGTAGGGTTCTTTTAGATTTTTAGATTTTAGAGCTCTCAAGTTGTTTTAGATTTTTTATTTATAATATAGAGTGTACCGAATTGTAATAGAGGAAAACTAAACTTAATTATAAAAACACAAAGTTTTAAAGAAAAAATAATGAAAAATATGTGCCATGCAAACACTAACCTAAAGAAAGCTGGTATAGATATGAAGAATTTGAGAGGCAGGGCCGGGGGTTGTGTGGGGTGGGGAGGGGAAATGAGACAAGATGGGATCAGGAAGGAGACAAACCATAAGAGACTCCTAAACTTATGAAACAAACTGAGGGTTGCTGGGGGTTAGGGAGGGTAGGGATAGGGTGGCTGGGTTATGGACATTGGGGAGGGTATGTGCTATGGTAAGTGCTGTGAAATGTGTAAGCCTGATGATTCACAGATATGTACCCTGGAGCAAATAATACATTATATGTTAATAAAAAAATAAATTAAATTAAATTTAAAAAAAAAGAGAGCTGGTATAGCTATATATTAATACCAGACAACAAAAACTTGGGGGAAGAAGTATTTCTAGAGATGGAAAAGGGACATTTCATAATGATAAAATGTCAGTTTACATAAGACAAAACAGTCCTAAATTTGTATGCATCTAATAATTTATAATGTATAAATAATTTGTGGGAAAGGTAGCATAGTTTCAATATATATTAAAGTTGACAGAACTAAAAGAAGACATAGATAAACTAATAATCATTACAGGAGATTTGAGCTGATCAGATCAGCTGAATACCTGATAGGACAAGCAGACAAAAAATCAGTAAGAATATAGAAAAGTTTAACAACACAAATAACCAAATTGACATAACAGACATACAGAACTTTATACTTAACAACTGCCACATACATGCTGTTTGTGAGAGCATATGAACAGTTAACATGGACCATCCACTAGGCCATATAGCACGTCTCAAACAATTCCTAAGGAGTGAAATCATATAAAATGTGTTCTTTGACCACAGTGGAATCAAACTAGAAATTAGTAACAGGAAGATAACTAGACAACCTCCATGTGTTTGAAGGTTAAGCAACACATTTTTAAATCACTTATAGGTCCAAGAGAAAAATGCAGTGAAATTATAAACTATTTTAAACTGAATAATAATGAAAATGTGATGTATCAAGACATTTGGGGTACAGATAAAGCAGGGCTCAAAGGGAAATTCATAGCTTTAAGTGTACATACTTGAGAAGAACAAAAACTGAAAGTCCACATGATTTTAGCTTCCATCTTAAGAAGCTGGAGAAAGAACAGAACTTAAACTCAAGGAAATAGAAGGAAGGCGATAATAAAAATAAGAGTAGAAATCTTTGAAACAGAAAACAAATATGCAATCAAGAAAGTCTGCAAATTCAAAAAGGGACTTGAGGTGTCTACCTTTTTTTCTGAGTAAAGATTTGTTTTGGTTCTTTTTCTCAATCTGCTTACTTTTTATTTCTTTCTATTGTCTTATTGCACTAGCTAGACGTTTCAGTATGTTGTTAATTACGAGTGGTGAGAGGGGACATCTCGACTTTTCCTGACCTTTAAAAAAGTATACAGCTTTTCACAATTAAGTAGGATGTTTGATGTAGGTCTTTGTAAATGCTTTCTTTTTTATCATTTGAGAAAGTTCCTTTCTATTCCTAGTTTGTGGAGACTTTTCATAATGAATAGGTGTTAGATTTTGCCAAATGTTTTTTCTCTATCAATCAATATAATCATGTGATTTTTTTTTCTTTAGTCTACTCATGTAGTGGATTACATTGGTCGGTTTTCAAATGTTGAGCCAGCCTTGCAATTCTGGAATAAATCCAACTAGGTTGTGGTATATAATTCTTTTTATACATTGTTGGATTTGACTTGCTGATATTTTGTTGAGGATTTTTGCACCTCTGTTCATGAGAACTATTGGTCTGTAATTTTCTTTCTTGTAGTATTTTTATCTGGTTTTGGTATTAGGGGAATGCTGGCCTCATAGACAAGTTAGGAAGTAAAATTTTGTTTTTTTAAAAGTTTTTTTGAGGGTGCTTGCCCCAGCAGCACACATACTAAAATTGAAATAATGCAGAGAAGCATAGCATGACCCCTGTGCAAGGATGACTTACAAAATTTGTAAGTTTCCTGGAGAGATGGATGGTGGTGATAGTAGCATAGTATGATGAATCCATTTAATATCACTGACTTGTACACTTCAAAATGGTTAAGACGGTACATTTTATGCTATGTATATTTTGCTGCAATAAAGATTTCTCTTGAGCTTGGGTTGTACTAAGTGGTGGTCTATGTGAGACCTAGGCCTTAATTGAAGAATCGAGAATGATCTGGTGGAAGTGTAGCAGAAAGCCAGGTAAAGGCTCTGGAACCAAGGATTGTAGGGAGCAGCTACGGTGGTTTGCTCCTCTGCTAAGCAAAAATCTAGTTGGGAAGGTTATATATACAGTTATGAATATTAAATTAACAATGGAAGATAGTATATTGGCCAAAAAATGACCCAGCGACTAAATGATGTAGAAGTTGAGAAAGGGATGTTGCTAAGTCTTTTTCTTCTCCTAAACTAATGATAGTCTTTCTTTAGCTCTTGCCCCACCTGTGTGGCTGAGGAGGCTTGCAGGATGGGGGTGGGTATGGGACACATGGCCACAGTTACAGGAAAAGGTTCAGCATTTTACACTCAGGGAAAAGGAATGATGGATTGAATTTCAAAAGCACATTATTCTCTCCAAGGTTGACAAAGCATACCTTTGTAATGTAGAGACAGGGACAGCTAATCAAGTTAACTTATAGGCAAAATTCTGTCACAGGTAGAAACAGGAGAAAGAAATAGTCTAGACTTAGAAAGAACAGATACCTCAAGCCCCTAAGAGTTGTGGTTAAAGCTTCATTACTTGAATTTTACCAGTTTGGCATTTGTGTCAAATATTAGTGCTACTGTTGAATTTTAGTTTCACTAAATAGGATCTTTTTTTTTTTTTAAAGATAAAAGAGTGTTTTTATTTATTTATTTTTAAAAGATTTTATTTATTTATTTGACAGAGCGAGAGAGAGTACATAAGCAGGAGGAACTGCAGAGGCAGAGGGAGAAGCAGGCTCCCCACTGAGCAGGGAGCCTGATGTGGGGCTCAATCCCAGGACCCTGGGATCATGACCTGAGCAGAAGGCAGACGCTTAACTGACTGAGCTACCCAGGCGCCTCAAGAGTGTTTTAAAGATTTTCCTTCTCTGATATCTCAAATCACCATTAAATACAAATTAGTTATGTTTTTATGAAATATTCTTATTTTATAGACTACTATCTACTTTAAGATACCACCAATTATAGTTCACCATTAAAACACTATTTTTAATAAACAAACTGTTTTTAAGCCACATTCTAATTTTGTAAGTAGTAAATATGAAAAATGTCCATCTTAGAGTCAAAGAAATTCTGTAGCCCAATTCCTCTTTCCTGACCTGTACAAGCCAAGTGCCTGCTGGAAAGATCCACTAATGTGTCAATACCTCTGAAATTCAATCCATCACTCTGTCAATCTCTGCACCCAAATCTACTTCTGTTTCTGTCGTCCATCTCTATTTCCATTATCAAAACCTTACTGAAGTTGGAGACCTTGACTCATCCTTTCCACTCATCCTCCACATTCAGTTAATCTCTGGGTTCGGCTCACTCTACCTCCTAGACCTGTTTGGGCCACATCCGCTTCCCCGGATCCTGGCTGCCCCCACCCTTGCTCGCCTGGGAAGCCTCCCTCTCCTGCACGACTGCAGCAACCTCCCACAACCTCCCACCTGACCTCTGCCTTCTCCTCCCTGCAGCTCGGCAGTCTGCCTCAAATCTTTTCAGTAGTTGCCCAAGGCACTTAGAATAAAGCACCAAATCCTTACGATCCTTAGATAAAATACCAAATCCCAGGTCCTTTGTTCTCCACTCAGCTTGTTTCTCTGCTCTAGAAATTCGGGCTGCGCACGGACTTCTCTTAGTTCCTCAGGCAGTCATGGAAAGCTCTGCCCTGCTGTGGTCTCCCTCCTCCCTTTTGTGTAGACCACGTATGCATGGCCTCCAGGCTTCGGATAAATGTCCTCTCCTCACAGACGCCTTCTCTGAGCCCCGGATGAGCCTCAGTCCCCTGCTTTTTGTTCCCACCCCACAGTGTTCCTTCATCTTTGTAACACACAGCACACTGGTGATCATTTGTCCAAATCCATCTTCCCCACCAGACAGCAAGCTGTGTTCCAGCACTGAGTTTCATGCCTGGCACACAGCGCGCACTCCTTGAAGTCCGATAAGTGTTTTAAAGAATCATGTTCGTAAAGAACAAATGTGATTAAAGGATAAACATTCGCGATACGCTGTCTGTGAGCATGGAGTTGAGAAAGTCAGCTGGGTTCCTGTCCCAGCTTCCTCAGTTATTAGCAAATGGACAAGTTACCTAATCTTTTGGAGTCTTAGTTCTCCCTTTATAAGTGGGTACGACAATGCTACCTATGTCTTCTAAGTTGGGGCCGTTATGAGGACTGAACTTAGTGTGTGTGTGTAGAGCACCTCGGACATCATCCGGCACGTTGTAAGCACTCAAACAAATATTTGTTATTATTATTACCTCATTTACCTGTCTTAACAACCTTAGGAGTAATGAGAGTTGGTAAATTGGGGGCCAGATACAGTAAAAGTCTCCAGAATTTGAGGACTGGTGGGGAGAAGTTCACCATCTTGGGATGGAACTACCCAAAGTCAGTATAAAAAAGCCCCACATCAGCCCTCCGCTGAAGCAGCCCTTCCTTCAGTGACAGAAGGACTGCATGGGAGCTACTACGGACAAAGCTTGGGATCCATCCAAACCAACCGAGGTTGCAGATGCGTCTTCAGGCCCAGACTCCAAGATTAAAGGAGATAATGCACATTAAGAGCACTTAGAAAATCATAAAGTATGATATGAATGTTCGTGGTTGCGATTACTGTTATTAGTAGTAGAGTAATTCTATTACCCAATCGATGGTGTTGTGATCTGACTGTCTGAAACAACCCAATGGCTCATAATCACAAGAACGTTATTAGTAGGACAGAGAAGCTGAAGAGCTGGGGAGGAAGAGATGAGTAATGTTTATCCGGCACAATCTAATCAAGAGGGATGCTCGTATGAGATGAGAGTGGGGAAGTTCATGGGACAAAGTTGCTCCTGACACTGTGCAAATATTTTGGCTCTGTCAATGTTTATCATGCACGTACTTTTCCTTGGATCAGCTTTGCAGGCACCAGGAAAGGGAACAGCCTAGATAGAAATCACTGCAAAGTGAACAAATGAATATTCATTCATCAAACACTTACTGAGCCCCTACTATCTGGCTGGCACAGAGTGGTAAGTAGTTCCTGCCCCCATGCTATAGTCCAGAGGGGAGACAGACAAACAAGTAATCACACAAATAAAACCACGACTGCATCTTGTGCTAAGTGCTACATTAGACTAGAGGAGTAAGAGAGGCTTTTCTGATACTTTACGTAGAACCAGGAGTCAACCAGCCAATGGAATGAAGAGAAAGCTGTCAGGCAGAAGGCAGCAAAGAGTTTGGCGTGTTTGAGGATCAGAAGAGCCAATGCAGATTGGAAGGAGTTTGAGGGAGAGAAGGACCACAAGGAATGACCTGGAGAGGGAAGCAGACCAGATCACAAAGGGCTGCAGAGGCCACTCAGAGATGATTTGGAGTTATTCTGAGTATAAAATATAAAGATAAGATGAGATATGATGACATTTGTGCTCTAAAAAGATCCTTCTGGTTGCTATGGAAAGAATGGGCTAGAGGGAGAATTAAAGTAGAAATGGAGAGACCAGGTTGGAGAATTTTGCAATAATCCAGTCAAGGGGTAATGGTAATATGGACAAGAACAGTGGCAGTGGACAGAAGGGGAGAGAGTTGTGATATGTTTAGGAATAGGATTACTAGACCTCGGTGATAGACTGGATGTGTGTGTGTGTGGGGGGGGGCAGTTCTCAGCCTGAGCAACTGGGTTGAAGAGGTGCCATCCATTCATTAAAATGAGGAAGGATGAACAAGGGATAGATTAGCTGTGGCTCTAGGTTGGAATGTAGATGTTATGGGGTGAACTAGAGTACAATTTGAATATGTTATGTTTGAAATGTCAAGTGGCCATGTAGATTCATGGCAATGAAGCTTAGTAGAGAGATCCAGGCTGCCATGGACATTTGTTGGTCACTGGTGTGTAAGGACAAATAGTGCTTGGCATTAGAGAAATGACCTAGGAAGAAAATGTAGAAAGGAAGCAAAAAGAACCACCAGTCCCTTGTGAGCTATAATCTCAGGAGTCAGATTCTTACAACCCATCAACTCTGGGTGGGTTAATAAGATTGGGTATCTAAACCAGAACAACTCAATAATCATGTATCCATCCATGGTGACTCCAGTAAGATAGCTAGCTTCAACCAGCAGCAGACCACTCCATCTGTGACCACCGTATCCTAAAACACAGCAGATTTTATTATTCCCATTTTACAGAGGGGAAAATGAGACTATGAAAGTTTAAGTGATTTGCTTAAAAATGCAGAATCAGTGAGTGCCAGACAGGACTGAGACTAAATTCAGGGCATGCAATTGCAGCCAAGAATTCCACCCACCCTCAAGGATAGAGGCCCATGGTCATCACAAGCTTGTGAAGAAATAGAGAAGTTCGTGATCCTGGTGGGAAGACCATAGAACAAAGAAAGCAAAATTAGGCAAAATTAAATATAAGCCTGTGGGAAGAAGAGATCATCATGAACTCAGGAAGGTAATAAAGGGTCTACAGGTGTGTGGACTGTGAAGAATAGTAAGGAAGTAGGGCAGGTGAAAGGTGGAGGGGTAGAGTCTCAGATTTAGGGACGCAATGAACCAAGATGCAGAACGCACTGATGAGAAGAGCTGATGGCAAATGGGCCTCATTCCTCAGGCCACCTCCTAGATGGGTGGGGGCCCAGTGCAGGGGGATCAACAAGACCTGTCAAGGGCAGCAGGCAAGGAAGCAGGGGCACAGTGACCTTTCCCAGACTCAAGAGTCTGCGCGGGTGACTAAGAAAAAACATATTTGCATAAGCTACAATCAGGTCAGATGATTTCTGCCTGAGAAAGCCAGGCCAGAAACATTGAATTTAGTTTAGTAGTCTACAACAAGCCTTTATGGATTATTGAAGAGGGAGGAAATATGAAATCTTCAGGAAAATGAATACGTTGGTGGTGGTGGCGCTGAGCTACAAAAGATAAAGAAGACAAGGACTGAAATCTAGAGGAAAAGTAAGAGGCTTTTAGTGGGATGGAAATCAGTGGCTTTCCAAACTTCCCTTAGCAGAGCATCCTTTCTAAAAATGAACTCCTATTTGAAATCCCAGTATATGAAGCAGAAAAAAATAGTGGCCTCCTTATTAGGACAATTTATTTTATAGCTTTAAACATATAACATAGATTTTTAATAAAGGCAGCCAAGAGATAAAAGAGGCTGATTAAATAGAGAAGGTTTTTTTGTGTTTCTTTTTTTAAGATTTTTATTTATTTATTTGACAGAGATGGAGAGACACATCGAGAGAGGGAACACAAGCAGGGGGAGGGTGGGAGAGGGAGAAGCAGGGAGCCTGATGCGGGGCTTGATCCCAGGACCCTGGGATCATGACCTGAGCCGAAGGCAGATGCTTAACTGACTGAGCCACCCTGGCACCCCTAAATAGAGAAGTTTTAATTCCAAGATGATGCAGTAACATTGCATCTTGTATTAGCTTTAGCATCCAAATATCCAATTCATTTATGAATTTTACTGAGGTCTTATAATAGCAAGAAAACCTTCATACTCATTGATAAGTCCTTGTATATGGTAATTTTTGTTTTTGTATTTTTCTTTGCTTGCAATGACAGAGTACTCTTCCAGTGGGCTGATCCAGAAAGTAGTGTTGTAGGCATTTTTTTTCTCTTAACAAAAGTATGAATAGCGAGAAGCCTTCAAAGCAAAAAAAGAGCACATAGCTGTCTAGAAGGTAAGATGACCATGATCAGTCCTGGTGTAGGCTCTCCGCTACGGCACGGCCAGTGTGGTGAGAAGAGATCAAGCACTGTGAAGAGGCTCTTAAGTCTGGCCGGGCACCTCATCAGGCATGGTGTGCCTGTGCTATGGTAGTGGATTCATTTGTAATTTTATATGAGCAGTGCACAGTCCAGAAGTCAAGAAAGAGCAGTGTACAGTTTCAGCTTTCCCAATATCAATGACATTAGTTAGGTTTTGCATTTGTGTTTACATCTGCTGGCATCCCCATTCTTTATTTCGCTTGGATTGCCCCCAAGAAGAGAAGCTAAGTGGGGGGGGGGGGCAGGAGGAGAGGAGGGGGTACAAGGTATGAGATATTTTTTTAACTCTAGAGAGTCTCTGTAATTTGTGTAGTAACAGGCTTGGGTTAACATGGATCACTTACAAATCAAGGGAACAAATTCCAGGGTGCCTGGGTGGCTCCATGGGTTAAAGCCTCTGCCTTCGGCTAGGGTCATGATCTCAGGGTCCTGGGATCGAGCCCCACATCAGGCTCTCTGCTCAGCAGGGAGCCTGCTTCCCCTTCTCCCTCTGCCTGCTTCTCTGCCTACTTGTGATCTCTTTCTCTCTGTCAAATAAGTAAAAAAAAAAAAAAAAAAAAAAAGGGAACAAATTCCATTTCATAACACAAACATATTCCATATTACATGCCTGATAGTTGAAGGAAATTTACACTTAACAGGAAAGTTTAAAAGGGCTAATAATTCCCTTCCTTAGATTAAAGAAGGCTCTTATAGATCATTTATATTCCAGACATTTTTGGACCATAAGAAGCAAAGAGACTGTGTCCAGTAAGGGGTCATTTATATGTGAACATATTTTTTAAAAAGATTTATTTATGTGTTTATTTGTCAGAGGGAGAGAGAAGCGTACAAGCAGGGGGAGCGGCAGGCAGAGGGAGAAGCAGCCTCCCTGCTGAGTAGGGAGCCCGATTCAGGACTTGATCCCAGGACCCCGTGATCATGACCTGAGCCGAAGGCAGATGCTTAACCGACTGAGCCACCCAAGGGTCCCTACATGTAAACATATTTAGGGTCTGTCTTTTGATATTATCAGAGGCTTACTTGTTTGTTTTTTATGTCTTGGACAGAAAAGTAATCTTTAGGACTAGAAAAAGCTATTTACACTTATTGGGATACCAAATTGATATTCCATTTTTTAAAGTTACAGGATTAAAAATCTAGTTTTCCTTGAGTTCAAATTAGTAATCTTATTATGCAAATTAAGAATAATTCTCTCACTTTTCTTTGATTAATATTTGGTTAGCTCATGGTAAAGAAACTAAATTAAACAATCAATATCATTTACAAACTTGGATAATTATATCCCCTTAAAATTTTAAACAGCATTTATAAATTTAACAGAGTCAATTTTTATTTTAAACATTTTAAGTGCCTGCAGAGCACATTTATAACCTAATGAGAAAAACCTTCCCCAAGTACTTAAATAACTCTCATAAATCTAATGCATTATATGTATACAGGTGGCTAATTAAATTCTCTTAAACATTCCAATTACTTGGAAAAAAGATGAGCATTCATACTAACAGGAATTGGGTCTTGGGAAGGAGGTGTGATAGAGGCAAGCCAACAGAAGGCCTTACAGAGATGCCACAGGACCTTGGGACTAAGAGATCTGGAACACACGTTCTCTGAAATCTAGGCCACGGGAGTCCCCATCCCAACCTATTCGATCTCATCTAGCAGATGAGATGAGTATTTTGAAAAGGTTCCCGAATGCCTGGTGTTACCCGAGTGCCCAAACTTCCCATGTCTTCCCCCTCCACCTGTTTGTGAATAGTTGGCGGGAGTGCAGGAAAAGCTGCTTCAGGAGATGTGGAGGGGCACCTGGGTGGCTCAGTCAGTTAAGGGTCTGCCTTCTGCTCAGGTCATGATCCCAGGTTCTTGGGATCAAGCCCCGCATTGGGCTCCTTGCTCAGCGAGGAGACTGCTTCTCCCCTTCCTCTGTTCATGCTCTTTCTCTCTCTCTCAAATTAAAAAAAGAGAGAGAGAGAGAGAGAGAGAGATGTGGATTTGCTAGCAATCATCTCATGCCTCCCTCGTAAGCAACTCCCTTGGAAGAAACGGTTACGGAGTAGAGCACCAAGGTTGGGGAGGGCCTCTGTAGTGAGGGGACAAAAAAGAAGGGACGCCTGAAAAAGAAATTATGGAATTCTATGTCTAACTATGTCTTAGACAAAATAAGAAAGTCATAAACCTTAACTTTTGTACTTAGCACATATGAGAACCCAAAGGCTGGGTTTCTACTTCCCTCTTCCCTCAAATATATGTTTACGTAGTTATTATCAAATACGTTAGAATAGGAATCTGGTGCCAAAAATCTACATTTGAATTCTTTTTTTTTTTTTTTTTTTTTTGAAGATTTTATTTATTTATTTGGGAGAGAGAAAAGCATTAGCTGGGGGAAAGCCAGAGGGAGAGGGAGAAGCAGGCTCCCACTGAACAGGAAACATGATGCAGGGCTGGATCCCAGGACCCTGGGAACATGACCTGAGCAAAAGGTAGACACTCAACCGACTGAGCCACCCAGGTGGCCCTACATTTGAATTTTGACAAGAATGTGGTGAGGGTTTAACTAATAGCCTAATGTATACAGGTTCATAGTAGGGTTCAGGTAAAGACATCTTCAAAGGGGTTTCTCTCTCTGAATGACACAAAAAATTCAATGAATCTTTTTTCTTATTTTAAAATGGGAGTTGCTGTATGCCCAGTACTGTGTGATGCACTGGGGAGGTTGTTGGAGAAATCAAGGTGATGTTCCTTTCCTCCAGGCTATACAATGTATTTGAGGAGATGAAACTAACCCACATATAACCATAACAACAACATAAGACCATATATAGCCAAATGCTAGGTAGGATGTGACATTCTGTAGTTGGTGTGGGAAATGGAGAGAGCAAGTTTCTGGAAATGGTTGCAGAAGGCAGTTTGGACTTCACAGAGATGCAAAGACATCAGCTGACTCTTCCAGAATGGGTAGAACTCATACCCAACCCAGACACAGATTCCTCTGGGTACCTTGAAGGAAAGGCCCATTAGGGAACTATTGAAAATTATGGGTAAGCTGACCACATTTTCCATAAAAATATCAGAACACATGGTCCAACACATGGTCTAACAACAGGAAAGAATATTTTAAATTGGGGCTGTTCCAGAAAATCTACAACATATGGTTACTCAATTTATGGGCCAAGAAAATCCTAACTACAATAAAGGACTGAACTGACCAGCCCAGATAGATAAGACTTAGCCATTACCGTCGGAGAAGCTCTGAGCTATTTCCTCACTGTCATCAGAGTTAATGTTGTTCATAAAAGTTTCTGTTCACCTTCTTAGAGTAAAGATCATTGTCTCAACAATAAAAGACAAGATGGGGCACCTGGGTGGCTCAGTCAGTTAAGTGTTGGCCTTTGGCTCAGATCATGATCCTGGAGTCCTGGGATCAAGCCCTGCATTGGGCTCCCTGCTCAGCAAGAAGCCTGCTTCTTCCTCTCCTCCCTGCTCATGCTCTCTCTCGCTATCTCCATCTCTCTCTCTCAAATAAATAAATAAAATATAAAAAAAAATAATAAAAGACAAGTTAAAGAATTTATATTCAGATTTCTTAAATTATATTCTTTAATATTCTCTGAACTTAAATAATTTTTGTGCTAGGCGGGGTATACGAATAGTAAATATAAAAATGTTTCTTCTACCTGGGACAATAAAATAAAATCCAATGAAAAGTTTCCTTCCCTATAAGAAAAAGAGGATATCCATACCTCTTGAAGTTCCCAGGCTTTTTACCAGAACCCTAATTCATACAGAAAATTATATTTTAAACTACCAAGATTGTTGTCTGTTTTTCTCATCTGGTGTCTCACTGTTTTTCTCATCAATAGTTTGCTGTCTGAAATAAAATAAATGCCAGAAGCTTCCTTATCCAGTTTTACAATTAAAAGTCTTAGCAATTATTGGAAAAGAAACAGTTTTAAGGACTTGAACTCAAGTCTTGGCAGGTTAAAACATCTTCCATTTCACCTTTTAGCCCATCCCAGAGCTCAGAGATCACTTGCCAACTCATTCTCAATATTATCAAGGAAATGCACATTTTTCTCCTTTTATGGTTAGTGAATACATTGGCCAAGATGATGTGGTAATCATTGCTGAAAGAGAACAAAAAAGCCACACATTTGAACATTTCCCTTGCTTCTAAACCAAAATTTTAAATGCATCTTAAAATACATTTATTTCTGATAAAAGCAAAAAGACATGTTTTTAATGAGATTTCTTGGGCCTTAGACTTGTTCTTTTTTTTTTTTTTTTTTCAGCCTTCCATTATTATGTTAGGCCTCAAAAAACTTGGGTACGTTTAAAGACCGAGCCCAACTTTCATTAGCAGAGTTGTTAAAAAGGGGGAAACACCTAGAGATACAAAACAGAAAGGGAATGTTTTGCAACCATTAAAATAAAAAAATTGTTTTTAGCCCTAAGAAGGAATGCTACAATACAGAGGAACCCTGAAGACATGCCAAGTGAAATAAGTCAGACAAAAAGAGACAAATACTGTATGATTCCACTTACATAATGAGAAACCCAATGTAGTCAAATTCATAGAGATGGGAAGTAGGATGGTGGTTGGTGGGGGCTGGAGTATGAATGGAATAAGGAGTTATTGTTTAATGGATATAAAGTTTCCATTTTGGAAAATGAGACGAGGTCTGGAGATGGATGGTGGTGCAGGCTGCATGATGGTGTGGACAGATTGAATGCCACTGATATGTACACTTAAAAATGGTTGAGTTGGTGGGGCACCTGGGAGGCTCAGTCAGTTAAGTAGCGAACTCTTGGTTTCAGCTCAAGTAATGATCTCAGGGTTATGAGATCAAGTCCACATGGAGCTCCATGCTCAGCAGGGAGTCTGCTTGAAAATTCTCTCTCTGCCCCTACCTGCCACTATTCACTTGCTCTCTCTATCTCTCTCTCAAATAAATAAAGTCTTTTAAAAAATGGTTAAGATGGTAAATTTTATGTTATATATATTTTACCAAAATATTTATATTTATATTTATATTTTAAATCAAAAATTTAATTATGAATAAAGTTCCAGATATTGATACTACCAGTTATCTACCTAGATAAAAATTCTCTTTCCCAATCCCTAAACCTAGGTCCAATACTGGCCGGTAAATTATCCATAGCCTTTGAAGAACTGAGTCAAATCCCAAGTATTCAGTAGAAGCAGGTTGGTCGGGGGGCACCTGGTTGGCTCAGTCAGTAGAGCATACTCTTGATCTCAGAGTCATGAGTTCAAGCCCCATGTTAGGGGTAGAGTTTACTTAAAAATAAATAAATAATATATGAACAAACTAGTCTTAAAGAGATCTTTTGCCCTCTGTCACCAGCTCGGAAGCTGTGGATCTGGGATACTAATCATAGCCTCTGGCTTCCATACTTTAAAGTATTAGTCTAAAGCTAGGTTTTTGGAAAATGGATGAACCTAGTGTAAGTACTACTATGTTCGTGGGTAAGTCTCTTTGTTCAATCTTTCATTTCTTCTAACATTTATTGGGCATTTACTATGTTCCAGGTAAAATGCCAAATGCTGAAGAGTAACAAAACTAATAGGACGTGGTCTTATGGTCCAATAAAGAGAAAGGGAAGTAAAAGGTACACAAAGAAAGCATGATAAAGAATACTGTAAGGACCACAAAGAGGAAGGGCTCAGTTTTACCTGGTGTGGACCACTTTGCCTTTTTTTCCCCTTGCATATTCTAAGAAACATTTCAACTTTTTTTTTTTTTTTTTTTTAAGTAGACTCCATGCCCAATGTGGGCTTGAACTCATGACCCTGAGATCAAGAGTCATATGCGGTACCGACTGAGCCAGCCAGGTGCCCCAAAAACATTTCTACTCTTTAATTTCACTGAGAGAATATGTAAATAGATTGTGCAACAGAGAAAAGTAAAATAAGTATCAGGAGATACTTGAGGATACAAGATACTAGAGGACAGAAAACATTCTAGATGATGTCCTTTCACTGTAAGGACACCAGCTAGAAAGGCCAGGTTACAACATAGAGAATAACTGGGATTGGGGGAAAAGGTAATAAGAAGACAACATAAGCAATAAGCACTATATACATACAAAAATAGTAAGGATTCAAGACAAAGAATTCAAGGACACATACTTTATTGTCAAGGATCCTATAATCTAGCAGAAAGACAAAAGGCACAAATAAACGTATTTTTAAAGCAATAATTCAAAGGGGCAAATTAACATAATGTGAAAGATATGTACATATTAATCAGGGACCAGGCAAAAAAATAAAAACAGTAAGATCCCAGAGGTTTGGGGTCCAACTTAGAAATCAAGGAGGAACAATGTTGAAGAGGAACAAGGGCATTGCAAACCAGGAAGGGCAACAATATAGCATGGAAACTGGAAGAGACTGCATCCCATAAGCTTTGCACATGAACTTCAGAGGAAGCAAGCAGTGAGAGTGACTATACCATAGGTGATTATTCACAGATGACCTGGAGGAATTCAAAGGAACACAGCATGCCTACAAGTTCAAGGAAGAACACCAGAAAATATACTTCTAAAATTGTACAAATTTTAATTTTGCTGGTTACAGAAAGGGGAATCACTGCAGTTGTGTGCAGGTGGCCAGCCAAAGGCTGCACTTCAAATCGTTAGGAGGTCAAGTATTTACCTTATTAGAATGAAATTACAGAAGAGCTCAAATTTGTCATGGAGCCCTCGACATGTGGGAAAGGGGTGAGAGAGCAAGATCCCATCAAACAGAAAGTCTGCTCTGCAAAGTCTAATAATAGCAGGTCTCACGATATACATTGTATGTGTCACTGTGCACCGGGCATTATTCTGAGGGCTCACCGAGGGTTCACTCATTTTGTCTGCATGATCCTGCAGGTGCTGGCAAGGGTGCTGCTACCCTCAGAGCACAGGCCCTTCACCACGAGGACATACCAATTTTGTACTGCTTTTCAAATAATTATGTAAAATTCTGTCTGTTTCTGGAACAGAGGGGCAATGAGTTGTATGAATGCAGTGTAACCAACATTTTCTAACCATGGTCTCTCCAGCCTCAAGAATCTGTTTTAGTTTTATGAATTTAAAATGGACTTAATGAATTTACTTATAGCCTGCCACATGCCGTGAAGGATTTGCGAGCAAAACAAATACAGGTTTAGGAAGTAGATGGCGAATTAGGTAGACTCTACATATGGCACCATAAAAATTGTTCTGAATTTTGAAAAGTGTCAAAAATGAGTCACAGAGAAGTAATTAGACCGGACAGAGCTTATCCCCAGACCTCTGTTTGTTTACAGCTCTGGAGACTTAGAACCAGCCAAGCCCCCTTTTTGGGAATCACGACATATGCTCATCTGGGAACTCAGCAGGTATCAATTCACAACCCAATCTGTTCCGTGAAAGATAATGAATGACTTTGTAATATCAGGCATCAAAGAATAAATATTCATTTTCTGACACTCCGAAGGGAAGATAAATTTAAAATGTCAGTTGCTTTTCATCCTAACTGGATGAAAATTTGTTTTATTCCTGTCAACCTGTTAAATAAAGAAGCCACAAAACATAGAAAAGCACTGAAAAGGAACCACTGAATGCAGTAAGTATTGTAATGCAGTGAACGCAACGCCACTCCCTGGAGACGACCAGCAGGGCTCAGACCACAAGTTCTAGTCTTTGATATCGGCCTATCCAGACTCTCTTCTTTATGCCAGCGTTGTTTAATTGCTATGTTATGGGCTGTTTTTCCCGCCTCCAAATTCACATGCTGAAGTTCTAACCAGCAATACCTGTGACCCCTCAGAAACTGTATTTGGAGACAGGGCCTTTGAGGAGGTAATCAAATTGAAAAGAGGTCATCAGGGTGGACATTAATCCAATATGACTAGTGTCCTTATAAGAAGAGGAAATTTGGACACAGACACAGTTCTAATGATATGAAGACCCAGGGAGAAGATGGCCATCTACACGCCAAGGAGAAAGACCCAGGAATAAGCCAACTGTGCTAACATCTTCATCTCAGACTTCTGGCCTTCAGAAGTGTGAGAAAATCAATTTCCATTTTTCTAAGCCACCCAGTCTGTGCTACTGTGTTATGTGGTCCTAGCAAACTAATGCGCTGTACTTTTCCCAGGACCGTAAGCTGGATGAGAGCAGGCCTGGGTCTGCTCTCCCCTCGCATTCCCAGGGCTTGATATGCAGTAGGTCCTTAATAAACATTACTGAATGAATAGCTGACTGCAGCTGGATTCTTGATCCATTTTACTGGAGTGCAAGGATATAACCATTACCAAAAACTATCAAAAGGAACTTCCACCTTTTATCGAAAAATAATTTTATATTCATGTTTTTGGAATGATGCCCATCCATTCCAGAAACTAGAGAACAGTAAAAAGAAGGGGGAGGGGGGATCACTTAAAACCCTGTCAGTTCAAAATGACCACTTTAACTTTTGACACCTGATGGTCTTTTTTTTCTAGACATACACATATTTTAACGTACTAGAATAATATTGTATCACCTACCATATGTCACATTTTCCCCACATTGTTAAAACTTCTTAATAAATATTTTAAATGCTTATAAAACGTATCATATCGTGTATTTTTCATGACTGAAATCCTCATGATTAGACATTCAGGTGTTCCTAATTTTTCCTATCATTATTAGCACTGCAATGAATATCTTTGTGGAAGAAGCTTTACTCCACTTTTCTGAATTCATTCAAGGATGACATCCTAGCACTTTATTACTGATTCACAAAGGCATGGCCACTCGAATCAATTGTTAGGGCCTTTGATATACATTCTTCTATTGCTTTTACAGAAAAGATGAGCTGATTTATACTCTTATCAGCAGTTCATGAGATTTCCCATCATGCTTTACTCTTAAGTATGATTTTTACAAATCTTGTTAATTTGATAAGCTAAAATGGCATCTGGGAGTCATTTTCATTTTCATCCTTTGAATATTAATGAAGCTTTCCATTTTCCTTCATGCATTAACCACTTATAATTGTGTCTTTTGAATGGCCTGCATGTGCCTTTTGAAAAGGGGTTTTTAGGAGGTAGTTTCTAGCTAGGCCTGTACTACAGTATTGCCTGCCTTTCAACAGAGGCCTCTTCTTTTAAGTTAATGGCACAACATATCCCAAAGTTGTCCCAGAATCTTATCATGAGCTGCAACACTATAATGAAGTCCACTGTTCTGAATAGACGGGGAAACTTGTTCCAATTATTCACCTCTTACTAACCAAATTTTGATACATCAAGTGCATGTGGATATATTTAATTCAGCTGTCTATGTATGAAATCAGTTTTCTTGGTGGATTGAAAGTTCTCACTTCAAAAAAAAAAAAAAAAGGAACTTTTAGGAGCAAGATGGCAGAGGAGTATGAGACCTAAATTTCCTCGGGTCCCAGGAATTCAGCTAGATAGTTATCAAACCATTCTGAACACCTACAAACTCAACAGGAGATCGAAGAAAAGAAGAGCAGCAATTCTAGCAACAGAAAAGCGACCACTTTCTGGAAGGTAGGACATGCAGAGAAGTGAATCCAAGGTGATATATGGGAAGATAGACCACGGGGGGAGGGGCCGGCTCCTGGCAAGTGGTAGACCCATGGAGCACAAAATCGGGACTCTTAAAGTCCCGCTCCGCATAGGGACGTCACTCCAGAGGCTAAATGGGGGGTGGAGCCCTCACGGGAACAGTGTGGTCTCAGGACCCGCGGGGTCACAGAAGGACCAGGGGTGTCTGAGTATGGCAGAGCTCTCGCGTATCAGAGTGGGGAAACCGGCAGCAGAGATGGAGCTGAGTAGTAAGCGCTCAGCTCGGGATTACCTTAAACCATGATCCGTGGCACAGTCAGGCCACTGCTCTTCGGGAAGGGACCCCACAAGTGGCAGATCCGGGGAGACTCACTTTCCTTCACCAGGAGGAAGAGTGCGAGAGTGCATTGCAGGAATCGGCTGCGTTTGGAGACTCCAAACGGGGCCGAGCGCCAGAGACGGAAACGCTCGGTCACAGGCTGGGTGAGCTCAGAGCGCGGCCGAAGACCAGGGAGACCGGAGGGATTGACTGCTTTTCTCTGAGGGCGCACTGAGGAGTGAGGTCCCAAGCTCTCGGCTCTTCCAGCTCGGAGACTAGGAGGCCGCCATCTTCATTCTCCTCCTCCCAAGCTGTACGGAAAGCGTTCAGGGAAGAAAAGCTACTGAAAGCAAACCCGAGCAGATTACTCAGCCTGGCCCCTGGCAAGGGCGGTGCAATTCGGCCTTGGGCAAAGACATTTGAGAATCACAGCAATGGGCCCCTTCCCCAAAAGATCAGCAAGAACATCTAGCAAAGACCAAGTTCACTGTTCAACGAGAACTGCAAAACAACAGTGTTAGGGGAATACTGCACATAGAATTCATGGCATTTTTCCCACGATTCTTTAGTCTTTCAAAGTTAAATTTTTTAATTTTATTTTTTTCTTATTCTATTCTTTTTTAATTTTTCCTCTTATTTTAACATTTTTAACTATTTTATCTTATCAATATCTTTTTAAAAATCTTTTTAAATTTTTATTGTTATAGTCATATTCTATCCCCTCACTGTATTTAACCTTATTTTTTGTATACATATAAGTTTTTCTTTCTTTAAAATTTTGGGATACAGTTTCTTCTAACAGATCAAAATATACCCTAAATCTAGCCTATGGCTTTATTCTAGTCTCCAGCCTGATCACATGCTCTCCTTCTTTTTTTCTTTTTTTCAACCAACTTCTTATCTTTTCAATTCCAAAATCTTTTTAAATTTTCATCTTTATAGTCATATTCCATCTCATCATCTGTTTACCCTTATTTTTGTATATATGTAAGGTTTTCTTTCTTTAAAATTTTGGGAGACATTCTCTTGTAACAGACCAAAATACACCCAAAATCAAGTGTGTGGCTCTGTTATATTCACTAATCTAAATATATTATATATATATATATATATATATATATATATATATATATATATATATATATATAAAAGAAAAGAAAAGAAAAAACATATAATATATATATTTTTTTCTTTTCTTTTCTTTTCCCTTTCTTCTCCCCCTGGTTTCGGGCCTCTTCTGATTTGGTTAGATTATATTTTTCTGGGGTCATTGCTACCCTTTTAGTATTTAGTTCTCTCATTCATCTATTATTCTCTGATAAAATGACAAGGCAGAAAAACTCACCTCAAAAAAAAAGAACAAGAGGCAATACTGACAGCTAGGGACCTAATCAATACTGACATTAGTAAGATGTCAGAACTAGAGTTCAGAATGATGATTATAAAGATACTAGCTGGACTTTAAAAAAGCATAGAAGATGCTAGAGAATCCCTTTCTGGAGAAATAAAATCCCTTTCTGGAGAAATAAAAGAACTAAAATCTAACCAAGTTGAAATAAAAAAAGCTATTAATGATGTGCAATCAAAAATGGAGGCTCTTACTGCTAGGATAAATGAGGCAGAGGAGAGAATTAGTGATAAAGAAGACCAAATGATGGAGATTAAAGAAGCTAAGAAAAAGAGAGATAAACAACTACTGGACCACGAGGGGAGAATTCGAGAGATAAGTGATACCACAGGACAAAACAATATTAGAATAATTGGGATCCCAGAAGAAGAAGAAAGAGAGAGAGGGGCAGAAGGTATATTGCAGCAAATTATACTAGAAAACTTCCCTAATTTGGGGAAAGGAACAAGCATCAAAATCCAGGAGGCCAGGGAACCCCCCACAAAATCAATAAAAACAGATCTGCACCCCGTCATCTAATAGTAAAACTTACAAGTCTCAGTGACAAAGAGAAAATCCTGAAAGCAGCTTGGGACAAGAAGTCTGTAACCTACAATGGCAGAAATATTAGATTGGCAGCAGACCTATCCACAGAGACCTGGGAGGCCAGAAAGGACTGGCATGATATATTCAGAGCACTAAACGAGAAAAATATGCAACCAAGAATACCATATCCAGCTAGGCTGTCATTGAAAATAGAAGGAGAGATAAAAATCTTCCAGGACAAACAAAAACTAAAAGAATTTGCAAACACCAAACCAGTCCTACAGGAAATATTGAAAGGGGTCCTCTAAGTCCTAGCCTCAGCAATCGGACAACAAAAAGAAATAAAGGCATCCGGATTGGCAAAGAAGAAGTCAAACTCTCACTCCTTGCAGATGATATGATACTTAATGTGGAAAACCCAAAAGACTCCATACCAAAACTGCTAGAACTCATAAAGGAATTCAGTAAAGTGTCGATATAAAATCAATGCACAGAAATCAGTTGCATTTCTACACACCAACAACAAGACAGAAGAAAGAGAAATTAAGGAGTTGATCCCATTTACAGTTGCACCCCAAACTATAAGATACCTAGGAATAAACCTAACCAAAGAGGTAAAGAATCTCTACTCAGAAAACAATAAAGTACTCATGAAAGAAATTGAGGAAGACACAAAGAAATGGAAAAACGTTCCATGCTCATAGATTGGAAGAACAAATATTGTGAAAATGTCTATGTTACCTAAAGCAATCTACGCATTTAATGCAATTCCTATCAAAATACCATCCATTTTTTTCAAAGAAATGGAACAAATAATCCTAAAATTTATATGGAACCAGAAAAGACTCCAAATAGCCAGAGGAATGTTGAAAAAGAAATCCAAAGTTGGCAGCATCACAATTCCAGACTTCAAGCTCTATTACAAAGCTGTAATCATCAAGACAGTATGGTACTGGCACAAAAACAGACACATAGATCAATGGAACAGAATAGAGAGCCCAGAAATGGACCCTCAACTCTATGGGTAACTAATCTTCGACAAAGCAGGAAAGAATGTCTGATGGAAAAAAGACAGTCTCTTCAACAAATGGTGTTGGGAAAATTGGACAGCCACATGCAGAAGAATGAAGCTGGACCATTTCCTCACACCACACACAAAAATAGACTCAAAATGGTTGAAAGACCTCAATGTGAGACAGGAATCCGTCAAAATCCTTGAGGACAACACAGGCAGCAACCTCTTTGACCTCAGCCACAGCAACTTCTTCCTAGAAACATTGCCAAAGGCAAGGGAAGCAAGGGCAAAAATGAACTGTTGGGATTTCATAAAGATCAAGATTTCATAAAGATCAAGATCCTTTGCACAGCAAAGGAAACAGTCAACAAAACCAAAAGACAACTGACAGAATGAGAGAAGATATTTGCAAATGACATATCAGATAAAGGGCTGGTATCCAAAATCTATCAAGAACTTTTCAAACTCAACACCCAAAGAACAAATAATCCAATCAAGAAATGCGCAGAAGACATGAAC
>CM052883.1:51975006-51992492 GCA_028534135.1 Potos flavus
GGGGGGGGGGGTGGTCTTGGGGGAAAGGGAGGGAAAAATGAAATAAGATGCGACCAGGGAGAGAGACAAACCATAAGAGACTCTTAATCTCAGGAAACAAACTGAGGGTTGCTGGGGGGAGGGGAGTAGGGATAGAGTGGTTGGGTGATGGACATTGGTGAGGGTATGTGCTATGGTGGGTGCTGTGTGTTGTGTAAGACTGATGATTCTCAGACCTATACCCCTGAAACAAATAATACATTATATGTTAATAAAAAATATATAAACTAAAATAAATGGAACTTTTATAAAGAAGGCAGATAGTTCTCTATTTCTAATATAATTTTGGCATAAATGCATCTATTTCTCAGCTGCATTTCTTAAATTCAGGACACAGAGGACGTTAAAAATACGTATATCTTCCAACTGATTTATTCTAAAATTCACATCTATAGTGAAACAAAATCTTGTGCCTTGAATAAACCTTCTAATCAAATGCTTATATGGTCTTAGAAGTCTTCTAATCAAATGCTTATATGTTCAGACAAGGAAAACATCAACAGAAACATTCGTTCAAGCAGTGGCTGGTGGCAGAGCTCTGTTTCAGAGAGAATGGTTAGACTTTGCAGAGAAATGCTGATGGTGCACAGGTTTAGGGGGGCCAGTCAAGTACAGTGAAGTAAAGACCAGGCAACTTTAAATTCCTTAGTTTGCTTCCCTTCCACTTCCCCACTTAGCTAATCTGTACCCATCCTCGCGCTCTGTCTCAGAGCCACGGGGGCAGAGGTGTCCTGTGTCTTTCCAAGGATGGCCCCTGCCCCTCCCTTCCTCATCCTCTCCCCTCGCACCTCCGGATGTCATCTGTCTCTTCCCTCTCTTGTGTTGTCATCCTTCCCTCTCCATCTGTTCTCAAGCTAAAAATACATTCAACTTTCCTTTTCCTAAAGAAAGCTTCATTCTAGGCTTTCCTCGCTACATTACCTTATTTGTCCCCTTTTCAAAGTCCTTAAAATGGTACACTTTGTTTTTCTTTTCCACCAATTTCCTACCCACACACGTATATTAAGGTTTGTTGCTGCTCCGACTTTCCCCACCCCCTCCAATTAGGTTTGCCTGTCCTTGAACTTCGTATAAGCGGACTCATACAGTGTGTACTTTTTTGTGTCTGGCTCCTTTCATGCATTTATTCTTTTTTAAATTATGGTAAAATATACACTACATAAAATTTACCATTCCAACCATTCTAAGTATATAGTTCTGTGGCATTAAGTACATTGACGTTGTGCAACCATCACCGCCCCCCATCTCCAGAATGTCTTCATCTTCCCAAAGTGAAACTATATACCTGTTCAATGCTAACTCCCCATTCTCCCTTCCCCTCTCCTCCAGCCCCTGGTAACCTGTCATCTACTTTCTGTCTTTATGAATTTGCCTATTCTGGGTCCCTTATACAAGTGAATTCATACATTGTTTGCCCATTGGTGTCTGGCTTATTTACTTAACATAATGTTTTCTAGGTTCACCCATGTCCTAGCATGTATCAGAACCTCTCCCTTCTAAGACTGAATGATGTTTCATTGCATCTGTGTATCACGTTTTGTTTATCCACTCACCCACGGATGAGTAGAACCTTTAAGTGGTTTCCACTTTTTGGTTACTGTGAATAAGTGCTATATGAACATTGGTGTACAAGTAACTACTTAAGTAAGTCCCCCTTCAATTCTTCTGAGTATATACCTAGGAATGCATCATATGGCAACTCTGTTTAACTTAGAGTTGCCACACTGTTTTCCACAGTGGCTACACCATTTTACATTCCCAGCAATGCTTTTCTCCATATCTTCACCAACACTTGTGCTTGTTATCTGTCTTTTCCTTCTTCCCTCCCTCCCTCCCTCTCTCCCTTCCTTCCCTCCCTCCCTCCCTCCCTCCCTCCCTCCCTCCCTTCCTTCCTTCCTTCCTTCCTTCCTTCCTTCCTTCCTTTTCCTTCCTTCCTTCCTTCCTTCCTTCCTTCCTTCCTTCCTTCCTTCCTTCCTTCCTTCCTTCCTTCCTTCTTTCCTTTTTCTTTCTTTCATAATAACCATCCTAAGTATCTCATTGTGGTTTCGATTTATGCATTTATTTTTAAAATGCTCTCTGTCCTTGGTTCCTGTCTTCATATTAGTTCTTTGTTCATTTTTCATTCTCCTTGGCTGACTTCTCCCTTGGCCTCTTCAGTATGAGTTTCCCTGGTTCCTCCCCAGCCTCTCCTGCTTTCTTTGCACACGGTCCCTGGAGAGTTCATCCACTCCCACACTTCTATGATGGGAGTACCCTACCCATGTTGGGAGCTCTTAAATCTGTATTTCTCCAGTCAGGACCAATCTCTGAGCACCATATTGCTTTTAAATTATCACCTTTGGAAAATAAAAGAAACTTGGCTAAAAATATGGACACAATTAATGGTGTTTACTGCTGGTGAATGAGATTAGGGAGTGAGGAAGAAAGGAAAGACTCACATTTTTTAAAAATCTTGGTTAAAAAAACACATAACCATTTTTGTTTTAAAAAATAGACTATTTTTTATAGCACCATTAGTTTCAGAACAAAATGAGCAGAATGTACTCCCATATACTCCCTGCCCCCACATATGCAGAGCTCCCCCATTTTAAAATCCCCCCCAGAGTGGCACATTTGTTACAATCAACGAACCTACTTTGATACATCATTTTGACCCAGAGTCCATAGTTTACACTAAGGTTCCCTCTTGGTGGTGAACATTCTATGTGTTTGGACAAATGTATGCACCATTATAGTATCATACCCAGTGATTTCACTGCCCCCAAAATCTTCTGTGCCCTGCCTATTCATCCCTCAATTCCTCCTAACCCCTGGGATTCACTGATATTTTTACTGTCTCCATAGTTTTGCCTTGTCCAGAATGTCTTATAGTTGGAATCACATAATACCTAGCCTTTTTAGATTGTTTTCTTTCACTTAATAATATGTATTTAAGTTCCTCCAGGTCTTTTCACAGCTTCATAGCTCATTTCTTTTTATCACTGCATAATATTCCGTTGTCTGGATGTACCAGTTTATTTATCCATTCAAGGGACATCCTGGTTGCTGCCAGCTTAGGGAAGTGATGAATAAAGCTGCTATAATCATTTCTGTGGACATGAGTTTTTGACTCATGTGGGCAAAATCAAGGAGCACAATTGCTGGATCATATGGTAAAAATATGTTTAGTTTTGCAAGAAACCACCCAAGTGTCTCCTAAAGCAGCTGTATCATTTTGTGTTCCCATCAGCAATGAATGAGAGTTCCCGTCGTTCCACCTCCTCGCCAGCATTTGGTGGTGTTAGTGAAAGAAAGAACTGATAAAAAATTTCTGCTCTGCAAAAGACACTACCAAGAGAATGAGAAGACAAGCCACCGACTGGGAGAAAATATTTGTAAAAGACACGTCTGATAAAGGACTGTTATCTCAAGTACACAAAGAACTCTCAAAACTCAACAATAAGAAAACAAACAACTTGATTAAAAAGGGGGCAAGAGACACCTTCCCAAGGAAGATACAGATGGCAAAGGAGCATATGAAAAGATGTTCAATATAATATGTCATGAGAAAATTGCAAATCAAAACAAGATACCACTACACACTTATTAGAATGGCCAAAATCCATTGAAACCATTTTAAAAAATAAAAATAAAAAATAAATAAAATTAAAAAAAAAACATTTTTAAGTGTATAGTTCAGTAGTGGCAAGTATATTCGCATCACTATGCAACTAACCTCCAGAACTCTTTTCACCCTGCAAAACTGAAACTCTACACCCATTAAGCAATAAAACCGCACAGCTCCCTCCCCCCAGTCCCTGGTAACCACCTTTCTACTTTCGGTTTCTATGTACTTGACTACTTTAGTTACCCCCTGTAAGTAGAATCATACTGTATTTGTCTTTCTGTGACTGGTTTATATCACTTAGCATAATGTTCTCAAAGCTCATCCATTTTGTCACACGTGACAGGATTTCTGGTGTTTTTTAATTTAAAAAAGTGTTAATGCTTTCAATTAGGAAATATATGCTGTGCTGGGCATTTGCTCCCCTCCTCCAACATCCATTCCTCATCCTTCTCTTGGCTCGGCTGGGAGTCCCAAAAGGCTGACCTCTGTGGATTGCCTCACCCTTGCCCCTAATTTCTGGTTGGGTTTGGCTAATGGAGCTGGAGAGCACAAGGTATTTATTTGTTCCCCCACACAGCACTCCCTTCCTGCCTCACCCTTCATTCAGGCTGCGGAGGCTCCAGATTCTTCTTCCCCAGCACTAGCTCACTCCAGACTCCCGTGACACTGTTCCCTTCCCTCCCAGCCCCAACCCACCCTCCTGGCCTCTTCAGGCCTAAGGCTAGGAACAACTTCCTGTTGTGGCCAGTCCCTGCATGCTTCACCATCCCTTTTTTGTTCCTTTAGCCTCACCTGTACCTTGGTAAAGAAAATCTCTTTATTAAAGTCTCTTCATTAAATCCTTCTGAGGATACCATCTGTTCCTATGACTCCTGCTGTGATCCTGAATCAGACTCATGCAGCAATAAAAAGAAAAAAATTAATGGTGTAGAAGGCTAGGAAGTGAAAAATAAAAATTCATATCTACCCTCATAGCCTTTACTCCCTTCTAGTCCATATACACTTACTGCCATTTTGTTTGTTGAGTTTTTTTGGGGGGGTAGGCATCAGAGATTGGGGTAGGGGTAGTAGTATTGACCTTGAGTTCACCTGTTGGGTGAACTTTAATTGGTCTCAGGCAATCATGTTAAATCCTTCTCCTTTGCTGGTAACAGTTTCAAAAATCCAGGCCTAAGCTGTAAGCACAGGGTATCTCCCTTTCCCTGGGACTAGGCTGAGAATGGGCTCCCAAGTCACCACCATGATCCAGCTCAGGCCAATGAGATCCAAAGGGAAATTCACTGGGGGGTTTCCTCTCAAGAGTACCATGCTTGAAAATAAGGCCCTGAACTGCTAGAACCAGTCTGAGGAGTCAGCAGGAGGCTGAGCCAGGAGAATCTAGGAAACAGAATTGGGCCAGCAGATTAAGCTAACCCTAAACCCAACTGGGCTCCACACATGCAGTTATGGTATCTGATAAATCTCATGGTGTTCTATTTACTTGGAACTAAAGCATCCTAACCACGACTTGTATATTCTGTAAAACATACACACCCAAATGGAATTGTATTGCAGGTACTGTACTGAAAATTGCTTTTTTTTTTTTTTACGATTTTATTTATTTATTTGACAGAGACATAGTGAGAGAGGGAATACAGCAAGGGGAGTGGGAGAGAGAGCAGCAGGCTCCCCGCAGAGCAGGGAGCCCGATGCAATGTGGGGCTCTATCCCAGGACCCTGGGATCATGACCTGAGCCGAAGGCAGATGCTTAACAACTGAGCCACCCCTGAAAATTGCTTTTTTCACTAAATCATATAATCTTGAACATCTTTCCAGGTAAGCACATCATTTAGATCAGCTTCTGTATTTTAAATATTGGGTAGTATTTTTGTCCAAAGGAAACATCTCACTTTATCATTTCCCCCTTTGAAGAATGTTTAGGTTGCTTGCAGTTGTTCTCTATTACAAATGTTGGCAAAATGACACATGTCTTGGTGTGCCTGTTTTAATACATACATAAGATAAATTCCTACTAGAATTGCTTGGTCAATAAATCTGAGAATTTAAAATGTTCATAAATACTGCTAGACAGCCTTTTTTGGAAAAAAAGTTTTCACCAACTTATATTCCTACTAAGAATATGTGAGCATACTTATTTCTTCACATCCTTGCCAACATTGGGTATGATAAAGAGTTTAAACCTTTGGTGATCAGGTGAAAATCACATATCATCAATGTATTAATGTTTTTATTTATGAGTGAAGTCAAGGCATTTTTATGGGTTTTTTTCTCGTAAACTATTCATGTCCTTTTGCTTACTTTTCTATTTAATTTTATTTTTCTTATTGATTTGAAGTAGCTCTTTGTATATACTTTTAAAATAGCTATTTATTGGGGCGCCTCGGTGGCTCAGTCGTTAAGTGTCCTCCTTCAGCTCAGGTCATGTTCCCAGGGTCCTGGGATGGAGCCCCACATCGGGCTCTCTGCTCAGCCTGCTTCTCCCTCTCCACTCCCCTGCTTGTGTTCCCTCTCTCCCTGTGTCTCTCCCTGTCAAATAAATAAATAAAAATCTTTAAACAAAATAAAATAAAATAGCTATTTATTACAGATGTTATAAATTCTGTCCACCTGCTTTTGTGAATCATTTCAGTTCATTTATGGTACATTTTTATGAGAAAGTCTTATGCAATATAATGTATTGATTGATGTTTACCTTCATCATTTAAGATGATTGTTTTTGTCTAGAGTCCTTCCTTCACACCAAGATTACTTAAGTTCACCAATGTTTTCTTCCAGTAATTTTATGGGTTTAAATTATATTTAAAAATCTGATCCAAGTGAAAAGTTTTTACTCTACACAAATCTGCACTCTAGTTATTTTGTTGCAATGAGTATATACTAGTATTATAATTTTTTTAAAAGTACAGTCTTTAGCTAATATAGTATAGATATATCTTTTTTTTTTTTTTTAAGATTTTACTTATTTATTTGACATAGAGAGAGAGCACAAGCAGGCAGAGTAGCAGGCAGGGGGAAAGGGAGAAGCAGGCTCCCCACTGAGCAGAGAGCCTGATGTGGGACTTCATTCCAGGACCCTGGGACCATGACCTGAGCCAAAGGCAGTCGCTTAACCAACTGAGCCACCCAGGTGCCCTATAGATATATCTTTCTATGAAAATCTTAACAAAAACAAAATCAATAACAGATGTAATTTGAAAAACTCAATACAGTAAAAGGATGAAGCTAGGCTTCCCATATTTTGCTTTGAGATGTGAAAGATCACCATGTGTGAGCCTCCCTCTGCTGTGTCTAACCTCCTCTTCCATGTGTACACACTGTTCAGTACAGGAGGACTGCCGGCTTGTTACTGATGGCCGCCCCTCCTCAGGCTTGACATCAATCCACAGAAAAAAAGGAAGAAAAAAAAAGAAAGAAAAAGTAACAGATATAGGAAGATAGAATAATCTGTTAAAAGCAGAAGTAACATTTTCCACTGGGCAGCAACAACTCTTCCTGTCACGTCTGGACTGCCAGATAGTACATTCATATCTTGACTCCCACTTCATAAAAACTTGTCCAAACCCCCAGCCCCTCCAGTCCACAGCCCCAAAGGGTCTCCACTTCGCACAAAGTTAAAAGCACAGGCTCTGGAGACAGACTGCCGGATTTACACTGGACTCTGCCAGTGACCAGCTGTAAGACCTTGCCACGTTGCTTGAATATCTCTGGGCCTCAGTTGTCTCACCTGTAAAATGGGGATAATAAAAGTAATATCTTGTGAGCTGTCTTGTGGATGCATCACCTGAGTTAATACATATAAAGCATTTAGCACAATGCCTGGAATGTAAGTGCTCAATATATATTAGCTCCTATCTTTATCAGAGAGCAATTAAGTCTATCTGAGCTGCAAGTCCATTGTAGAAGTCCAAAGGAATATTGGCAAGTTGGGAATTACAGGACATTCCAATTTTTCTGTTGTTTGACAAGTTTGCAAAGATCATGCAAGCTCTCCCTTTCTACTTTGTTAAGCTATAATATGTGGATAATTAGTTTCTTATTGCAATTAACTACTAATTGTAGAATGCAGTAAGTATGCAATCTGGGGGCTACTGTTATTAAAGGGGTTCTTTTTTTTTTTTTTTTTTAAAGATTTTATTTATTTATTTGACAGAGAGGAGAGAGATCACAAGTAGGCAGAGAGGCAGGCAGAGAGAGAGGGGGAGGCGGGCTCCCCGCTGAGCAGAGAGCCCGATGCGGGGCTCGATCCCAGGATCCTGAGATCCTGAGATCATGACCTGAGCCGAAGGCAGAGGCTTTAACCCACTGAGCCACCCAGGCGCCCCATTAAAGGGGTTCTTATTCACCTGACTTAAGACATGTTATTTCTTTTCCAAATGACTCAGAGCTCTACTCACTACTATTATGCAATGAAGTTAGAGAGTTACTGAATCATTTCAAACCTATTTATTGATGCTAAGAACCCACTGTGTAACGGCAAAAAAAGTCTTAATCATACAGCAAGACAATGGCACCATGATGGAAAAGAAAGAAAAAACGTCTTACTTGGTAAACTGTGCAGCTGAGGTGCATTTTGTAATGATGATTCTACCCAGGAACTCCATGAAGTAAGCATTTTCTAAAGTTGTCCTATGATGTTTCCCTCTTACAGAAAAGTGAACTAAAACTTTTCAAGATTATATTACTAGCAGGGACCATGAGAGCTTATTTTAGAAAACTACCCAGCATGTCTATATGTAGGTATACATTTTTTCAAAAAATTTGTTAATGCAATTAAAATGCATTTTATTTATTTTGCTGTTTGGTTTATCTAATAGGGCTTTTATTGCAATGATTACATTTTTTGTTGTCAAGATCGACCACTGATTCTTTAATTAAAAACTGCCTGCTGGTATGGTTGTACCATATTTCTCATATCTCTGAGGTTATTGATTCTTATAGTCAATTTAAAATCATATTTGCTCTAGTTACTATATCCTTGGGCATTCATGCTTATATTTATTGGGTTTGGTGCCTGCCTTTCAGGATGTTGCTTTTTCTTAAAAGCCTGATGATTCCTGGTTTGCTGCTTGTCTTTATAATTGAGCATCCCCGTCTGTGGGAGACGAACTTCTGTTCCAGTGAGCTTGTCTCTGGTCATTGTGGTTGGGCCAGGGTAGAGGTACTAAGAGGATCTCTCCATTTCTCTCCCATTCCTTCTGTATCTCACTTCTCTCTGGAGCAATGCTTCTCCACCTCTTTTTCATTATTGTCCTTCAAAGGAATCTTTTTAGGCACTTCTCCCCCTAATCACCACTTGTGCCCAATGAAATACCACGGATATGGCCACAAGTTATTGCAATATCTAACTTTTTTTGCTTCTTCTTTCCCCACTCCCACTGAGAGCGATACCACATACCCTCTGCTGAAAATGCGTGCCCTGAAGAAGGTCCCTGCCTTTCCATACCAAGTATGCCAGAGGTAAATACTCTTAATAACTCTTAACTGCTTTCTGCTTAAAAAGGAGTTACCCAAAGAACTTGCTAGCTCCTTTATCCAATGCATCTGAATTTAAAACATTCCTATTTCGAAAGTCTCTGTGGCACTAGGGTTTTTTGTTGTTGTTCTTATTGTTACTTTTGTATTGACAGACTTTATTTTTTAGGGCAGTTTTAAGTTCACAGTAAATTGAGCAGGAAATACAGAGAGTCTCCACATACTCCTCCCCACCCCACGAGCACCTCTCCCTGCCCTTGACATCAGCAATGCACACTGGTTACAATCAGGCACTAGCTTCAGAACTGAGGTTTGCTCTGTTAATCGGATGATATAAGCTTTCAATATTTCTGGAATTTTTCAAAACCTCAGATGTCCTGATAGCATATTTTGTTATTTTCAAGCAGTAGAATGAATTGCTCTTCGTCTTTATAATTTTTGTAATTTGGAGGAACTGGGGCAGGTGGATAGGGAGGCCCTTCTTCACATCCTCCATCATGGGGGTGGGCCGGGGGAATAACTTCCATAGACTGTCATTTTAAGTCATACCAACAGTCTTCCAATTTTAGCTCAATAATTCTTCTAAATTCTAAAAGACAAGCAAATTATTTTTAACTAAATATTCAGCATTTTTTTTTAAAGTAGTCTTTATGCCCAAAGTGGCTCAACCCAGAGATCAAGAGTCACATGATCTATTGACTGAGCCGGCCAGGCGCTCCTAAATAGTCAACATTTTTAATAAATAGTATATATTAACCTATGTACAATAAGGTAGAGGGGCTCTATTTTTATGAGTTTTTTCTTTAAGGTACTGTATTTGTGATTGTTGAATTTGTGACATATTTTATGTAGTATATTAAAATTACTTATCAATACTATACATTTAAGCAATTTTATAGAAAAAAGACCACAAAGGCCATTAAATTCTATTTCTATTGCTCCATATTCAGTTTTAATCTGTCAGTATATATGAATGCATATTGCATAGTTCTAATATTTTATGTACACTATTTTTGTACCATTTTGTTATCCAATGTGTATTTATATTTACTTATATTCACAAGTCTACAAAATTGCCTTTTTCATTTCCCATATAATTGTTAAACAGAATGGAATCATCATATTTACTGATATCTTATGAGGATTAAAAATATACTATATTGCATCAAAGAGTATGAATACCATGAAGAAGCTTTCTAAAAAACTCAAACCAATTTACAGTGCCTTGTCAACTCTGCCAAACACTGGGTTCAAAATTTTAATTCTTCTGGAGGCTTTTAAATTTATTTATATATATATATATTTACATTTGTGAACACATTTTCCCATTCAATGACTTCCTATCTGTATTCTCACGTGTACGAAAGTGTTTGTGGTAGACTGTGCTTTCCCAATCTGTCTGCAACAACCAAACTGCCCCACACCTTCTTCTTGCACACTCCTCCCATTGAGAGGTAAAAGCTATGCTTTTCTTTTACATTTTGAGCGTGACCCTGTGTGACCTCCAAAGCTAGGTCAGAGAACGTTTGGGTTCAAAAGAAGTGTATCAAAAGATACACCTGCTCTTAGAAGTAAGTCACCTAGCTGGGAGGAAGCCCAAGCAAACTGTAAAGAGGCCAGTGTGGAGCAGAACGGAGGGCCTCAACCCACAGTCCTGGCTGAGTTCAGCACAAAGCCAGCCCCAACTTGCTAACCATGTGAGTGAGTCACCTTTATGCACTAGCACCCGAACTAGTCACTCTTGCTAATGCTGTTGGCTAACAGAAGTATGGCATCCCTGCTCAGCTCTGCCCAAATTAAACATTTATGAGCAAAATACATGATTGTTTTGTTTCAAACCACAAAATTTGGGGCTGGTTTTTTATCCAGCAATAGATAATTGATACAGTGTGTATCTCTTTTAACCATGCATGGAGTGCGATTTGGAATGCCCACATGTGCAGGCCTACCTCGGAGGTATTGTGGGTTTGGTTCCAGACCACTGCAATAAAGTGAAGATCACAATAAACTGAGTCAAATGAATTTTTTTGTTTCCTAGTGCATATAAAAGTTATTTTTACAATGTGCTACAATCTATTACATGTGCAACTGCATTATGTTAAAAAAAAGTACATGCTCTAATTTAAAAATATTTTATTGCTCAGTTAAGATTTCAAGGAGTCGTAATGACTGATGAGAGATCACCATAAAAATATAGTAATAATGAAAAGAATTGAAATATTGTAAGAATTACCAAAATGTGACAGAGAGATGAAGTAAGCAAATGGTATTGGAAAATGGCACTGGTAGACTTGCTGACACAAGGTCACAAACCTTCAATGTGTAAAAAAAAATATCTGTGAAGTGCAAGAAAGCAAAGCACAATAAAATGAGGTATACCTGCATTTGTCTAACCCTTTATTTGGAATAACCTTTTTTTTTTTTTTAAATCAGAGAGAAATCTAAGGGTGAGAAGCAGTAGAGCATAAAGTGTAAGAGCACTCTGGCATTAGACTGCCCGGGGTCAAATCCTGGCTTTGCCAATCACCAGTAAATTATTAATAGATACCTGCCAGCTGTTAAATGGGGCTGATAATGACAGCCATCTCATTAGAAGTATTCTGATGATTAAATGAGTTAATGTCATAAAATACTTAGCTCAGTGCTCAGCCCAAAGTAAATCCTCTTTAAGTGTTAGCCCTTCTTAACAGTTACATATTTTCACCCATGACTCTATTTTGTTGCTTTTTAAAAAACTGCATTCTGAGGGATGGCATGGCTGGCTGGGTGATGGACACTGGGGAGGGTATGTGTTGTGGTAAGTGCTGTGAATTGTGTAAGACTGATGAATCACAGACCTGTACCCCTGAAACAAATAATACATTATATTGTACGTTATGTTAATAAAAAAGAGTTAATAAAAAAAATCCAATCTTGACCTCTACTCTATACCATCCACAAAAATTAAACACATTTGGATTATACATTTAAATAAAAACAAAACAATAAAAAATGCATTATGATATAAACATTTCTTTCTTTTTTTTTTAAATTTTCTTTACTTTTATCACTTTTACTTGGTATCAGTCAGGATTCTTTATAGTATGATAACAGAAAACTGGTTGGGGCGCCTGGGTGGCTCAGTCATTGAGCGTCTGCCTTCAGCTCAGTCATGATGCCAGAGTCCTCAGATCTAGCCCCGTATAGGGCTCTCTCCTCAGCAGGAAGCCTGCTTCTGCCTCTGCCTGCTGCTCCCCCTGCTTGTGTTCCCTTTCTTGCTCTCTCTCTGTGTCATAAATAAATAAAATCTTAAAAAAAAAAAAAGGACATAGCTTAACTAACTTAGTAAGAGGTCTTGGTAGAACAAGATCTGCGGTTGATCAGTGTATCATTTCAATAATCCCTTCAAAGATCCAGGTTCTATCCAGCTCTTAGATTTCCTAATATTGGCAACAAAATGACTAGGTAGTTCTAAGCATCATATCCAGATATGACAAGTCTAGAGGAAGTAGACAGGCCATCTCCTCTTTTGATTTTCTCATAGGAGCAAGAAAGTTTTTCTTCACAGACTTATGTTCATTGGCAAAAATTATGGATGTACCCAATTCAGAAACAAATCCTTTGCAATATCATTGAAGTGGAAAGAATATTGGACTGAACTTTTTAGCATATATAATTTGCTTTGGTAATATTTACCCTGTTTCACCAGTAGTTCTGATTTCTTCTCTGACTCAGGTATTTAAGAGCGTTCTATGCTTTCCAGATGGTTGGTTTTACTTTAAAATTCTATTTTTGTTATTTTTTCATAGACAAAGTGACATGTAGAATTATGGTCTTTCATTTTTTATGCATCTTTGAATCCCATTCTACTTCTCAAAGAGAAAATTTATTTTTTTCTCTCCATGTCTGTTAATTCCACTTATTTCATTGTTCAGCTATATCATTGATTAATTGTTTAATGATCTGCCATTTTGATAGTGGGATTTTAAAGTCTTCCATTATGAATACATTTCTATTTATTTCTTCCTGTATTTCTGCATTAGCTTTTGTTTTAGGTATTTGTTTGCTTAATTTCTTGAAGACAGATTTAATGTTAATGTTTTACATGTTAATATAGTTTTCACCATCACATAGCAATCTTGTTTCTCATTTGTATTGTTTTAGTTTCTGATCTATTCTACCTAATACTGTAATAGTAACTCTGCTTCTGCTTCTCTCTCTCCCCACTTTCTTTCCCTAATTTATTTTTGTTTTGTTTTCAGACAAACATGTTGAAACTCATACCATCTCTTAATAGCCCTTTTATCTCTCGTTTATAACATTTAGCTTAGAAAATGACAAAAATATTTATTGATTATATTTTTTATGCCTATTCTAATTTCCTGGAACTTTGAGAGCCAAGAGCCCCTAAAATTTGCATTTTTAAATAAACTCATCTTTTACAAACCATTTTGTACTTCATTATGGGGGTATCATCAACATCATTAGGGTTAATACCGTATTTTCTGATAACGAAGGTGACTAGTTAGATACAAGGATACTATTTCAAGCTTTAGCCAAAGTCAGTAATGCCACAAAGGTTATTTTATCATCCAGTTTTCTATTCAATAATATTTTGAAGGCATTACAAGTAACTTTGTATAGAATTCTGCAAATAGTGAAAAACGTATGGATTCTCTCTGAACATTTGCAGGCTTTTAAATTGTTCTCCAAGTAGTCCAGTGATGACTCCTAGAATAGTTTGAGTATTGTGTGTATTACTATGTATGTGAGAGAGAATGGAACATATGTCTGTAGTCGGCTGAAAAAAGACCCCAAAGATATCAGGTCCTAGAGCCTACAGATATGACCCTATTCTGAAAAATAGTCCTTGCAGATGTGATTAGGGCAAGGATCTTCAGACAGGGTGATTATCCTGGATTATCTGGTGGGCCCTAAATGTCATCACAAGTGTCCTTATATGAGGCAGGCAGACGGTGATCACAGACACACACACACACACACACACACACACACACACACACACACGGTAGGGGAGCTGAGAGAAAAAGGAAGGAGAAGAAGATAAAGGAGGGGGAGGGGAAGAAGGAGTGGAGGAAGATTTGGAGATGTTGGCCTTGAAGATTTGAGTGATGAGGCCACAAACCAAGGAATGTCAGCAGCTACCAGAAGCTGGAAGAGGCGATGGATGGATTCTCCCCAAAGCCTCTGGGAGGAAGCAAGTCCCTGTAAACACCTTAATTTCAGTCCAGTGATATCGGTTTAGGAATTCTGGCCATCAGATTTCTGACAGAATAAATTTCTGTTGTTTTAAACCATCATGTCCGTGAATATTTGTTAGAGCAGCCATGGGAAATGAATACGATGCCAATCAATAATACGTTTTCAGTTATCAGAAGATACAAGAACCATACCTTTGGGGGCACCTGGAGCTCTTTTCTTCTTCCAGTCCTGAACTCATGGCACCATTACAAGTCGGTCACACTGCAGACTAAAAAGAAAACCACTCTGCAATATATTCCAATGCCTATGTTATCAGCCCAGCAGGCATTTCCACCCACTACCCCAACAATTCCATGTAGGCTGATCTCTAAGGACCTGGCCATTTCTCAAATTCTCTGACCCATGAGAGACTCTACCTTTAGTGGGGTCCTGTGCAATGAGAACAGGGTTCCCAGATATAGTAGTAGGAGCCACCCCTGGTATTTAATATAAAACCAGAAGGCTGTGTGGAAGTGACCTGCAGTGATAAACTGAGTTGCCTTCAGACCCAGAAGATTCTGCTAAGATCTTAAGATTCTTCCTAAATAAAATCGGCTTTACTTATCTAGTTAAGAAGAATATGGGGACACTCTAGCTTCAATAAAACCGAGCTGAACAAAACATCCTGCTTCTAAAATGCCAGGTGAATGAAACCTACAAATGGAATGCAGCTGTACAGGTAAGGCGTGTCACTTCTCTGCTCCAAGAGATTCCCGTTTGACCAAGTATCTCTGTGTGCAGGTTACTTTAGAGCCAGCTACCTCCCCTCCCCCCACCCCTGCAGGCACTGGAGGTAGATGCAAGGCCTTTATGGGTTTCTCCATCCTTTTTTTTTTTTTAAGGTTCACTTTCTTGGTTTTGTTCTGTTTTTCAAACCAGGAAAGTGGCCTGCATTTCCAAGGTCATTAGCTCCTCTCAGGTCTCTTCTTTTCTAAGACCATATTCTTTTGTTTTTCTTTAACCTAGGAAAAAATGCAACCACAAAAGTAATGTTTATCCTTCAAAATAGCAGCTGAAAAAGGCACAGGATGTGTGAGACTAAAAAAAACGCTCTTTTGGTTTCCTCTCCTTTTTTTGTGTGACTTTCCTTAGGTTCCTCCCAGAGGGAGCCTGCTATAAGTGACATTCTTCTGTTTGGCTTAGGGGGAAAAGTTCCCCCGCATGAGAGCAGCATCACCTTAGGAACATAACTTGGTCTGTTCTGTGCCTTTTGGCAGAGGTTTCACTGCAGTTGAGTGGTGAGTCTCCATTGCCTCGTCTTCTTCGTTATGACATGACTTCAAGTGGATTAGTCTTCACTCTCTCTGCAGTTGTTTGAAAATAATCATGGGAAAAAAAAAAAAAGAAAATAATCATGGATCATGGATCCCAGTGCTTTTGAAATAGTGGCTTTCCTTGGGAACTCTATAAGAAAAACTTCATGGAAATCTGTCTTCAACCAGCAGAGCTGTTTCCTTTCTCTTTGGGTGCCTTCCATAAGATAACAGGATTTATGAGTTCAAATTCTTGCCCCACGGAACTACTTGTTCTTAATGACATGTGTCTTTTCTGCCACTTCTCATTTCCTACACCCTCTTTGCTCACTCTATCTTCCTTTATTTCTAGATCTTTGCACAGTCTTCTGCAACCACCCACCTACTGGGTGACTGGGGCCCTTTCTCACTCCCATTATTTTGGATGTGACTTTTATAAAGTGTAGAGGAACTATGGCAAGGGGTTTTCAAAAACTGAATTGAATTGCTTTGATAAATACCACTAAGACTCCTTGTCTGCAGTATACATATGTTTGTTTCTGTTACATGTACCCTAATCCTTCAAAAAATTAACTCTGGTCTCTTAGAATGATGGTCATGCTATTTCTTGGTAATGACTGGAACACAATATTTTATGCCTCCGAAGTATCATCTTTGTCTCTGCAGGAGATAATTAATTCACTTAGAGAAAGAAACAAGTTTCAAAGTTTAAAAATTGACTAATGCAAAGAAAGGAAAAACGTGCTTCTGGGGAAGCATGCTCCCTAGGTAGTTTGACCCCCAGCACTGAAAGACAAGGCATTGAAAGAGTCTAAAAGAAGTGGTCCCCATCTGAATAGTGCATAGCCACATTGCGGTATCACCCCTCCTTTTATCTTTTTTTTTTTTTTTAAGTAGGCTCTATGCCCAACATAGGGCTTGAACACAAGACCCTGAGAGCAAGAGATCAATGCTCTACTGACTGAGCCAGCCAGGTGTTCCTAATGCCCCTCCTTTTGATGACTTGAGCTTTAACTGAGACTCTACTACTTTAGGAAAGTTCCTAAGTGTATGGATATTTCTAGAATGTCTAATAATCTTTGTTTCTTTTCTACTGATTAGAGGTTTGTTTGCAATTTTACACAGTTTTATTCTTTGAGAATGTCTTCCTGCATTTGTTCCTTCAGTTCTTCTATGGCCCTAAGTGAGTACTCAGAAAGGGGAAGAAATGCTTTTTTTTTTTTTTTTTTTTTTGCTGTTTTCACTGAGGAAACCAAAGGCAGACCACTTCCTTGGTATATCTTTTAGCATCTTATCAGATTGTCTTTTATATTTTTTCTCTGTGTGGTGTCTTAACGCAAGTGGCAGTTAAGCGTGCTATTTCTGGCTTAGGTCAGGTATTTTCTCACGACAGATTTTATAGGCCTTTTATGCAGTGTGATCATCTAGCCCCAAGAATATCCTAAGGAGAAACTTCTGTGTTTAGTATACCTAACATGCCTAAACTTCCCTTGGCCTTCAAAATGTATGTCCTGAATCAGCTCTTATTTTATCTGTCTGAAACATCCTTTAAGGGATATTACAAAAATAAAAAAGCGGTTTTTACATAAATATTTGGATCTTGGTTCTCTAGAGTTTTAATAAGTCAAAGCTTTCTCCCCCTTTGCTTAAAATAAGCCAGAGGAAAACTAGCTGAAAGATTACACAGAAATTGACTCTTTAAATGCTGTCTGCCTCAAAGTACAAACAATTTTTTTCTTGGGTATAAGTCCTCTCTGTTATGCAACGATTCAAAGCATAACAGAAGAAAGTGGATTATACCAAATTCAAAGTAAAAATCCAAGTAGATTTCTCTAGCTGTGGTGGGCTTATTTGCATTTCCCGTATTTTTTTT
>CM052883.1:51992992-52050611 GCA_028534135.1 Potos flavus
CTGCCTCTCGAATTCTTCATATCAGAGAGATCATATGATAATTGTCTTTCTCTGATTGACTTACTTCGCTTAGCATAATACCCTCCAGTTCCATCCACGTTGTTGCAAATGGCAAGATTTCATTTCTCTTGATGGCTGCATAGTATTCCATTGTGTATATATACCACATCTTCTTTATCCATTCGTCTGTTGATGGACATCTAGGTTCTTTCCATAGTTTACGTCCATCAGTTCTAAGGGTTTCTTTGTCAATAACCCATTGCGAGGCCTTTCCCAGGTCTTTGTGTTTACTAAGGGTGAGGAACACAAGGGACAGTTTTAGGTAGGCACAGACTGCCATGTTGATCTAAGACATATCTCTGAGTAAATAAATAAGAAATCAGCCTCCTCATCAATATCTATGGCTGAAAATTATCTATCCTGGAAGCCACCTAGAAGTCACAAAGACTAAGTGTGGGAAAAAAAGCCCTTACTGTTTCTGTGCTGCTAAATATGCTGCTTTATGAATGATTTTCTTGTTTAGAAACTATTGCCAGATGCAATATATCTCGGGGTTCGAAGACAGAAAGGTCACTTTAGTGATCTTTGACCACAGTTCCACTGACCACAGTTTTGCAGGAGACCAAAATCATTCAAGTTTTTCTTTGATTTTTGAATATTTTTGTTTAATGATCATAAGGAAAGTAATTTCATAGTGGCCTTTAAAAATAAGTCTGTCTAAATAAGCATGACCTTCTCATTAGGTTGAATTGCATTCTGTTTGGACTAGACAGAGATAGAACTGTCAGAACTTCTTGAAGTCTTTTTCCAGGACTGTGATTCTATTAGTTAGAACATTGTTTGAACACAAGGCAAAGTCCTCTGGTTATTAAGTCTGAAAACACGGGACTTCACATTTACAGTTTTCAGAAATTTAAGTGTCCCAAGCCAGCCACATTTGTATTTTGATTTCCTGCCCAGCACTTTTTTTTTTAAGATTTTATTTATTTATTTGACAGAGAGAGAGAGAGATCACAAGCAGGCAGAGAGGCACGCAGAGAGAGAGGCGGAAGTAGGCTCCCCACTGAGCAGAAAGCCTGATGTGGGGCTCGATCCCAGGACCCTGAGACCACAACCAGAGCAGAAGGCAGAGGCTTTAACCCACTAAGCCACCCAGGCGCCCCTGCCCAGCACTTTTTCTTTCTATTTTGGCTTAGATTAAAATTACACATATATTTTTTTTTAAATTGCACATATATCTTAGATATAATTAATGAGTATGTATGAAATATAAGGTATAATATACAAATATATTTAGAGATGTGGAATATCAAACCCTGATTAGACTCCATCACTCATTATCATAAAGATTCTAGACAAAATAATTTTAAAAGTTATTTAGCAGTTAAATTTACAAAATATTTCTGGGAGATAATGTATATTGCCATATGTTTCACTAATGAATGCATTTTAAACAATTTTTCAGAGTTAGGATTAAGTGATATTATTTTCTTTATTTTATTAAAGTGTCACAGTGTTAAATAATTCACCAGAATCCACATAAAGTTAGCATTGTTTTTGTCTCTGCTGTAGGGAAAAGATGAGAAAATAAGGAAAAAAATATAGGGATCTCATGGGGCCTTCTAATTAGATCCTGGAGTAATTAATACATTTTTAAAAAAATCAGTGTTAAATGGGAGTCTGCCTTCAGATGCTTTTTATGTGTCCTATTGTATGTGTCAGGTTTATCTCATTTTAGGGAAGTGCACAAAAAGATGGAATTAACCATCTGGAAATTTAATCAAGTATCTAAGAAACCCACTGAAAGAAATTTCTCAGTACTAACTTCATATTCGTCTTCTGTTATAACAAAATGGGATTAAAAATGGCAAACTATTGCTTTCTCTATATTAATTAAAATAATAATTTTGGTAAAGATAGAAGGAGGGCAAATTCCTATAGGGAAAGCTGGCCAGAACAGAGTGGACAGAGCACTGGGGCATAAGTCTGGCTTGATGACGTGGGGCCTTGGAGTTTAGATTATACACAAACACACATTGTGTGTATGGTGGGGGGTGGGTGGGAGGGTTGTAGATCATATATTTAGTCATGACAGAGAAATATCAGTGCCTCCTCCCACAATCCACGTTGCCAAAATAATAATTGTAACAGCAACACTTCTATGCCATTTGCCTGGAAGTTCTAGCCTTCCTGGGTAAAGCCCCGTATGACACTTGGTAAGATTTCACTGGAGTAGGGCAGCATTTTATGATATGCAACCAGCCTCTGTGCATATTTCTTTTATCTTGCTTGACTTATATACACACTCACAAGACCTCTATTACATGTCATTAGTAATGTTGGTTTATACAGTATTCCTTCTTCTAATATATGAGTGTTAGAAATGTATCTAATTCATCTTCATTAAGAAAAACAAAGAGGGATGCTGTTTCAATGGCCTGGAAACTTTTGTCTGGTGTTTCCTTCTTTCCCATCCATTCAGAGTGCCAATCAGTCTTTATAGAGCACTCTTTTTGTTTTGTTTGGTTTGGTTTTGAACAGGTTATTTGCAGAAACCTCCAGCAATTCCATCAGAAAAAATCTCCACACTACTCATTGTGCTATCCTGCTGTTAGGTACATTACCCAGCATGTACCCCCTGCTGCGGGCCCCTGGCCCAAGCCTCTCTCACGGTGGTCTTGGTGTCCTTGGTCATGCTGTTTCCTGCACTCAGGCTGTTCTTCCTCTTTTTCTCTGCATCAAAATCGTTTCCATCCCTCCAACTAAAATCCTGTTTCCTCTCTGAAACTTCACCAGGTCCTCCAGGTCATTCTAGACTTCAATGTCATATTATGAACAGTTGCATTATTTGAGTATTACTGGTAAAATATGAGGCATGGTTGTGTTTAAGCAAGACTAGGGTTCAGGTTGTTTGAGTGGATTCTGCTGGTTAGATCATCTCTGTGCCTCTTTGCCATTTCTCTCTCTCTCTCTTCGACTTGTTATTCTCATCTTTTCTCTCTTTTTTCTCCCTCTCTTTTAAATGTGAAAGGACATATCCCAAGCATGGATGTACTTGGAAAGCCATGCTTTGGAGGAGGGAAGCTAATAGATGGCAACTGAAAGACTGTGGAAGAGTATCCAGTCTTTCCACCATCAGAACGAAACAAAACAAAAATCCCAAATGCCACAATCAATCAAATCAAGAGAACTGCATTTATTATTAGGACAATTCCCAAAGGCATATTACAATCTGAGATTCTGAGAGGAAAAAAAAAGAAACCCTGAAAAACTAATTAAGTCAGTTCATCAAGGAAAATAATGACATGGTATAAAAGAAAATAATTGAAAAACATATATGGTATTGAGGTAGGAAGGCACTAAGAAATATAGACCTGGGAGATAAGAAATTTAGAAACAATAAAGATTTATCTTAAGTTGTGGAGAGAAGAACAGCGCTTGCTTAAACCTGAAGAGAGGCAAGGTGAAGGCTTCGCCATTGCCTGGAAGAAATATTTCTTAAATAAAAGCTGAGACGGCTACAAGAGCCCCAGCCCAGCCACAAATTGGGTTACAAAAGAAGTCAAGAGCACATTTCAAAGGGCATACCGAGTGATGTTGTTTAGCCAAGGGCCCCAAATTTGCAAAAATCTCCAATTCTCCTGCTAAGCCTGAAAAAGAATGAATTGAAAGTATGGAGATGCAAGCAACCTAAAAAAAAATCCATCTCCAAGCACATCATACAAATCTAAATGGTCTAAGATTCCTGAATTTAATTCTCTGATTCTATTTTGTCTTTCCTTCTGGTTAAACAGAAAAACACCAACATCAAGGTGAAATGTAAAGCAAGGACCACTTTTAAAACAGTCTCCTTATTCTTCCAAACTCACTGTGAAAAAAGAAAACAAAGGTATTCGAGAAGTCCCTTTACATTCAGTAGTTAATGGTAACCTATCACTATGTTTTTAACTTTCTTTTGTTGAGTCATCAACTTTCCCCCTCCCCCACTCCTTCCAGGGTCAACAGGCAACCTTTTATTAAATCACGGGACTGCATTTGCTATGTTTGGTCTTGATCCAGCTTCTTTATTATCTCTGCTGTTTTGTTGTGCACTACACTGTTTTGTAGACGCACCAGATAAACTGGGGAAACAAAACCAGGAGACTATTCCCAGACTGTTTGCCAACTGATTTTAAGCTGTTGCTGGATACTAGTATGCAAAATAATGGTTTTTTATTCCCAAGTCTCGTAGAACAGAAATGGAGGGGGAGGTGTTAATTTCTGATTCTGTCATATGCCTTCATTCTTCCTTTGCCTTAGTTTCTAGTCCAGAATTTTGTTTTCTTTTCTTCCCTACTTCTTTGTAGTGCAAATGCTTTGAATATTTTTCCATCATCCCATCATAACAAAAGGAGCAGCAGGAAGGATATATGTATAATCATTTATAATCCTCCAGATCTTGTTTTCAGAATTCCTTATTTTTCAATTGTAGTGTCTCAGGAAATCTATGAAACTATGTCAGTTCACAAGTAAACCTCGCAGAGTTGATCCCTGGACAAGTGGGGCCCAGGGAATTTCAATAAGTTGCCACAAGACATATGGCTGGCTAGGGTCAGAACTCAGCAGACCTGGAATTCAATTTTTGCCATTCTGGACTGAACATCTAATTTTCACTGAAATTTCAGAATGCCTAAGCAGACTTAAGGTCTGGTTTGGGTTTCTCTCTCAGTCCAGTGTGATCTTTGGAAACACACGATCTGAAAGATATAAAGATCTTGAAAAATTTCACAGGGATTTTGTATCTGATTCTATAGAGTCTGAGACCTAACCTCTTCCTTAAGCAGAGCCACATTTCCAAGGACCTCAGCCTCAAACTACTTTCTTCACAGTTGACCGAGGTCAGAGTTGATGAAGCTGAAATATTCTAGAGTATACCCACATCTCAGGTTGAACCAGGACAGACTGGGGTGGGAGAAGGGTACAAGATCAACCATTCATCCAAAGGGCCACACAATCATTAACCCAGTAAGTGTGCAGGCCAGTATCCTCTCTCACTTTAGTTGTAAGTAAAATCTTTTCCAAATGTAATTTTGGTTTATCCTTTATATATATATAAATGTTACATATAGAACATATGTTCTATATATAGTAAATGTTATATATTTATGTGTGTTCTTTTAATTTTGCAGAAAACTACTAAAGACTCATCATGGAGTACTTTGATTTTTGAATCACAAGTCAGCCCGGTGTGCACGTGGGTTTTGTTCAAATCTGCACAAGAGTGGAACATTTTGTTTTAGGAATGTGACACGTACAAAATACGAATCTGTTAAGAGCCTTCCTCCAAAGTGCTCTGGGAGTAGGCAGGGAAGGTATTGATCTTCCGAGGGAGGGAGAAGACAAGGCAAGTCTGAGGGACGTAACGACCTTGGGTGAGGTCCTAAGAAGATAAAAGAAGTCAGATCACAAGGATAGAGCGTACTAAACATTTCTGCGCTCCATTGGGTGGTTCCATAATATAGGGAGGAAATGGAGGTGTAGACGCCCAAAAGTTCCAGTCTTTAGACTTGCGGTGGGGGCCGCAAGCAGGAAAGGGCCGGCGTAGTCCGCCGTGCGCCGCAAACCCAGGAAAGTTCACCTGATTTTGTTACAAACCTGCAACATCGAGCCCCAAAGTTAAACTGGCTGGAAACGAACTCAGAACCGGAAAATCCAGGCCCGCACCCAAGGAACGCCGGTCCCGCCCCGGCCCGATCCTGCGTGGGACCTGCGGCGGGGGCAGAGTCTGGCTCGGCGCCCGGCCCCGCCCCTCCCCCCGCCCGCCTCCGGCCCCGCCCCTCCCCCCGCCCGCCTCCGGCCCCGCCCCTCCCGTCCTCCCCGCTCCGACCCCGCCCCCGGGGGTGCGAGCCGTCTCCGCCCTCGCCCGGGAGCTGCGAGGCTGCGCGAGCGGTGCTGCAGTAGCCGCCTCGGCCGCCGCGGAGCCGCTTGCCAGTCCTCAGCCGTAGCTGAGCCGCGCCCGGAGCCCGGCCGAGGAGGCTGCAGCCGCAGCCAGGAGCCCGCAGCCCCCGCCTCGAGCCCGCCGCCGCCCTCCGAGGGCGCCCCAGGCCGCGCCATGGTGAAGGTGACGTTCAACTCGGCTCTGGCCCAGAAGGAGGCCAAGAAGGACGAGCCCAAGTGCGGCGAGGAGGCACTCATCATCCCCCCCGATGCCGTCGCGGTAGACTGCAAGGTCCGCGGGCCGGGGAGGTCGGGGGAGTGGGCGCTCGGCCGGGCCGGCAGGGCGGCGCGGGGCCGGGGGCGGCTCTGCGCGCCAAAGAGGCGCGGGCCACCGGCGAGGGTTCCCGGGAGAGCCGGGCTCTCCTTCTGGGGCTGCTCCCTTTTCTTGTCCGGCCGCAGCTTCTCCTTTGTAAGAAAGTGCGTGTGCAGGAAGCGGTGCCTAACACGAGATCGGGGGCTTGGGAGGCCTGGGAGAGAGGGATCGAAGAATTAGGGCCGAGTTCACGGTCGTCGTGCAGTCGGGGGAATGTGCGTGGGGTCGGGACTGGGTTCGTGCCACCTGGAGACCAGCGGCGACATGCAAAACAACAAAAACAACAACAGAGTTTGGCACTTCCTCCCAGTATAAATAATGTGCCTAAAATGGCTGACATCATTCCAAGCCTAAACCTCTGTTGCTTCCTACTTTCGTTTCTAGGCTGAACAGCACTTGGACTAAGTCCAGCTGCTGTAAGCCTCTTAATTTTAAAAGCATTTTCTTCGTTACCTCCTTTTCCACGGCCCTTGGGTATTGGCAGGTGAACTTCACATTGGGGTCTGGAGAGGGGGCTGAGGAGCGGTTGAGGGGAGAAAGTGAGGTGAAGATCTGTTCAGAATAGGCTTTGGCTATTGATTTTTATAATTAAAACAAATATTCCTGGTAAAGATCAGTAATTACTGTAGATGTTAGTGTAAAACCCACGACTGGCTTTTAAATTATATGAGCATATTTATGAGGACCCCTTACGCTAAGTGAAACTAAACGGGAGAAACTCGTTCACGTCCTTTATAAAATTCTCCTTTATTTTTACAAAAGCCCTCTTTTTAGTCCTAATTAAAAATCAGGAGTGGAACTATAATTGTGCTAACTTTTAGCGGATTACAATAATTATTTAGAATATGATTGTAATTGTCTCAGAAGTTAAAAAGGAAAGCCTCGTAGCCTATTTTCTACGAGAATGGAAAATTCTTTAGGCTGCAAACATTCTATCCTGTAGAAATTTACTGTAGAAGTTATTTATGTTGCACAACTTCCTTTTTCCTTAGCATTTTTCAAGACCTGTTATTAGTAGGGTAAACTTAGTTTTAACTTCAAAAAACTCAATGATTGTGTGCAGGTGTGAGTAATAAGTGTTTTTTTAATATGGTTTAATGAAAATTACTGTTGAAAAATATAGCACTAATATACTGTTAAAATTTTTGAGATTGTAATGTTAATGTGGACGTGCCTGTACTTAATTTTTGGAAATGTTCTAGTTAAAAACAAAAACGTCAGGGGTTGATTTTTAAATGACTGCCTTGCCTTGAAATACGAACAGGGAACTGATTCCCTAAAAGGATTAAGAGTTTTGGTATTGGTATTGTTTTTCTGAATCCATTGCAAACAGTCTTGGTCTTAAAAGAAAATGTTTGGAACGCACAGATGATAATTCCAGTAGCAAATTATCTTAGCTCTATGTTTATCTAACATTCATTGTACCTAAAATAGATTGTCAAGTGCCCTGTCATAACAATCTCCAATACATATAGAGATTTTAATCCTATTATGTATCTTTTAAAAATCTTGTAGATATAATTCCTTCCCTTTAGAAAAAGAGAGAGAGAGAGAGAGAAAGCATCGGATGATGTCACTTCAGAGGGCTTTTCTCTTGATCTATATTGAAGGAAATTTGGAACTCTGGATAAAAGAATTAATTTGCTAGGCAGCTGTAAATCTGACTTTTGACATTTTCTGTCATTCCTGAAACATTAACCCCATTTTCAGAGTCTCAGAATTTCTCAGTTTCACCATACTCAAATTTTGTGGTCACAGCCGCTGTGAAAAAGTAACCATTCGAAGCTGCCCCTATGAAAAAGTAACCATTCGTAGCTCTGTGCATTTTCTGTTTCTATTTTCTTAGATCCCATATCCAAATAAAAATCCTGGAACTAAGCACACTGTGAGGGCCAGAGTATTCCTTTGTAACCACGCAGCAGTCATGGATGAATAGGCAGATAAAAAAAAATGACTAATTCATTTTCTAGCTATAAGCTCAAAGACTTCTTTTCTTCAGTGAGTGACAAAATATTGCTCTACATTAAAAGGAGAATCTTAATAATCAGTCACTTAACGGTAAATGAAGACTTTGCTTAATAACAGACATTGTGAAAGAACTTCTTATCTTTTCATCTTGCGCTTGGGCTGTGATTACATAATGTGCTCTAGCTCCTTGGGGTGACTTTATGGTAACCACCGAATTTGACTGCCTGGATTCCGCACAGAATCAGCCTTCTCGTGTTTGCCTGGGGCATATCCTTGCCTGCCTGGTTGGTTGAGAGAATCAAGTAAAGCTGGTTATGGACCAGAACTCCCGAAGAAGAAATTTTTAGTACCTTTAAATCCTTCTAGACCACAATATCCAAATGATGTTTGTTTCTCAAAATGTACACACCAGGGTCACCTGCCCTGGTGTCATCTTGGATTCTGGTTTAAAAATGCAGATTCTACCACCTTAGAATCTACCAAAGAATTCTGGTCTCTCTCTACCACCAAAAATTCTGATCACTCCAGTCAGCTGTCTTATGTAACACACATTCCAGTAATTTAATGTTGCTCCTGTCTCTTGTTATTTCTTTAGCTCTTTTCTCGTGGCAGGTTGAGAACCCTCTGAAAGCCATTGCCCTTTTCTCAATCTTGTCTTTCAGTAGCTCTCAACTCCCAACAGTCATGTCTATTGATGATCTCAGCTAGCTTGCTATTTACTATTCTTTTCCTACATTTTCCTCTTAATTTTTCACCTTCCCTCTGCCTGTCCCAACTGGCACAAAGCTCTGAGATGCAGAAATAGCAAAGAGTATGACCTCTGTTTTTTTATAACCAGTGAATTTGAAATTATATGCATGTTTTATGTCACAGGCAGCAATTCATTGATGTTTGTGTCTATAACTTTGACCTTTGGAAGACTTATATATGTGCAAATATCAAAGAAAATACCTAATGTACTGAGTCAGAAGTCCCAGTTTTGTCATTACGTAACTGGTTGATCTTGGGCTTAAGTTTTTAGTTTTCCTTATCTGTAAAAAGGAGAGGGTAGGACCACAGGGTCTGTAAGGACTATCCCAGTTTTAAAATTCTCTGAAGATGTGAGGATTACATAATCCTTGGCAGGAATTAAATTGTTTTGTGAAAAATAACAATTACATCCTCATCCTAACCAGACTGTTCCCTTTCTTCCCCATGTTTAGCATGTTACATTCCTTCTTTGTATTAAGTAGCAGTGGGTCAAAGAGAAAAGAAATGGACCCAAGATATTATGTAATAAACCAAATTTTTATTGTGGGTTACCTCACTTTAGAGCAGTAGTTGTTAACAGCTCTTTTTTTTTTTTTTTGTAATGCCTAATTGTGAAACACCTTTCCCAATATCAAGACTCAAAAAACTTAAATTTGCTTCACAGATATCCCTGCAAACTGTACTGCCGAAAAATAGTATTGCCCCTCCTTTACCCTGCATTGTAGTCGTAGACCTAAAAGGGAGAGAAAAGGAAAGTGCTTGTGTAGGAGAGAAGATGGGGCAGGATGGAAGTGGTAGAGAAAAGTGGAAGACTACTAACCCAGTTAAGTTTTGAGTTACCCATTACAACATGGCTCTTTGGACCGTAGTTCTTTGCAGTTTCTGGTATTTCCTGTGTGCATAAAGAGGACTGATGGATTTGGTAATTCAGCTTTTTGGTATTGGTGGGAGGGGGGAGCTGGCGGTAAGGAGGAACATAAAATACACAATGACGTTTACTGAAATGTGTTGTCCTTTAGAGAAAGGATTTGGGAGCTTGGTTCTTTTTGAAGAAAGTACATATCATTACCTAGTTGTGTAATTTAGTGTTTGTAAGCAGTAGCCAGTAAAAACTTTACAGTCATTACATTTTGGTTCTCGGTGAGGCTATTGATAACTGAAGTGTTAGGGTTTAGTACTGGGAGATAAATTAATTGCCCCAGGGCTTAGGACATGACTTGGCAGGACGGATGCCCCCGCCCCACCCGTAGACCTGCGGAGCGGGGGAGGGGGGAGTGGGGAGTGCTGCTGCTGCAGAGGGTGGACAAAGGTTGGTTGAGGTTGCATATTGCACATTTGGAGGACAAGTTACGTGCCTGGGCCTTCACAGTGTCATCTTAAAACATATTTTGTCTGGACTAAACAGAAGCAAGTATGTTATCAGTAAAATCATAAGCCGCTGAGACATTGTGGCATTCAGCTCTGCTGTGTAAGAGGTTTAAGTGAGTGTAAGTATCTTTTTTTCACCCGAAGTCTCTTAGAACACATGGCACAGGCTTATTTAAGTTGATTTAGTATTTAACTTAATAAAGTTTTCATTATGTATTACTAAAACTTAACTTGCTTTAAATGTTCATGGAAAAATGTAGTAAGTAGTAATTCTGGGACATTTTATTTCTTTCGTTCTGTCATCATAATTTAAATATCTGGGGTGTGCATGTAAAAGGCATTTTCTTTTTCCAAAAGGAAATACTTTATGAACTCATGATATCTAAAGCTACTTGGACTGCTTTGCATATCATAGTGTCAGAGGAAAATCCAGAAAACATTTGTCTTTTCAAATACAATCTTGATGAATTCATCCTCCTAAACTTTTAGGTAAACTTGGCAATTTTTATTAGAACTTAGACTGAAGGAGTTAAGGACTTGGCCATCGAAGAGTTTTTTCAGTAATAACTCCTGCCTGTTAAAATAAAGGATTTGACAGTTTGGAATTTCTCAATGAGGTGGTTTTTATCGAAAGGATGTAGAAAATGTTAACACTGGCACTAGTTTTTCAAGAAGCTTGTGTATAAAGTTATTTCCTGGCTGTCTTATTTTCTTTGCACAAACCTTAGCAGTGAATGTTTTTACAAGGTAGATGGCTGAAGTTGAAAATTAGAAATTTTATTACAGATATGACCTAAGAACATCATTAAAAATCATTTAATTGTGATTATCCCCTCTAGCTGGTATTTATGATACATCTTAATAGCTTTAAAGACGGCTATAATATAATCCTCTTTTTATGTGTTACCAACAATTGAATGAACAAAATTATTTTCAACAATTGAAGATTTCTTTAAAATTCTTTAATTGATTTGAGGGGAAGAAAGAACTTTATGAAGTATTTTTATAATTTTACCATTTGGGGGAAAATCAAGTAAGAATGAATTTAGACTTTATTCTTAAGCAGAAGAATTTTAATCTTGAGTTATAGAAATGAAGAAATTACTTTTAATTTTTCATTTGATGTTTTATCTTTTAGTATTAATATGCTTCCAGCAGTAATTATATGTATATATGTATAAGTATCCAAAGAAAAATTAATGTTGAAGTAAAATTTGCCTAATTTATAGATACTGAACATCTTCAAGTTAAATATCTAGGGAGTTTATTTGGGAAATTGACACTAATTATGGTGTTAGATATGCAGTACTTGGAGATTTAAAAAATATTTGCATAAACTTGTTGACATAGTTCAATTTCATAATTTAAGAAATTACGTTTTGATGGGTTTTTGTATATTTGAAAGTTTGTTTTAATGTCAAAATTATTTTTAAAAATTTGTTTTGCAGAATGTGTTAAGAATAAAGCTTAAATCTTGAATTGTTTTCTCTGCTTTAAATATGATTATCATGTTTAAAATTATTTAAGATAAAAAACCAAAAAGGTAAGGTGCATTTTTAAGTAATGACTTGGATCACTGCAGCATCCAAAAGAAGACCCAGCTTTAGTGCTGGGAAAAATGATTTCCAAAATCAGTATGCCTGCGTCTGCATTTCTTAAAGTTCATTTTCTCAGCCAACCTTTGTAGTATTTCTGTTCTGCTGTATACACTACTCTATCAGTTTTTATCTTTCAATTTATAGATTTCTCCTTCAATGCATTTTTTTCCTTGCTTTCATCCTAGCGCTAGGACAAACATTTCCCAAGCAAGTCATCAATGTTAGCCAGGGCGATGCTAGACATGGTAAGCAGAGATCGCAAACTCAATGCCTCCTGGGCCCAAGCAGGATTAGTGAAGCTGGGGTTTTTACCTATTAAACAGTTTAGAATATTCTTCATTTTCATTATAAAAAAAAAAAAAAAGGATCCAGTGTTGTTTGGTTCTCCAGTCTTTAAAGGCAAGCTAGAATCAGGGTTTTTATTTGACACTTGAGTATTAAATATTCCCAACTAATTTATATAAGAATTTCAAGTAAGGCAAAAATACTGACAGCCTGACATGGGCCACTTGTTTTAGTCTCCTTTACAGTAGAGAGCCCGGCTGGCAAATGATGGCCCATGTGTCCAAATGTGGCCTGCTGCCTTTTTTTGTATGGCCCATGAGCTAAGAATTATTTTTACATTTTTAAATGCTTGGGGAGGAAAATCAACCGATTTCTCCCTTTTGCCCCAATCAGTAGAGGGCTGTACAGTTCAGGAAGCAATACTGTCTACTTACTGAGAACTCAGACTATGCACTTAAACTTCAGGGTTTAAATCCTATCTCTACCACTTACTGGGATACATGATTGAAGTTACTTCAGTTCTCTGTCTCCATTTCTCCTTCAGCAAAATGGGGAGTATGATAGTCTGTAAAAAAGTTTATCACCATGCTTGGAATAGAGTGAGAAAAAGACTCAAAAGACATTAGGGACACCTGAGTGGCTCAGGCCACTAAACGGCTGACTCTGGATTTGGGCTCAGGTCATGATCTCAGGGTAGTGAGATAGAGTCCTCATCGGCTCTGTCTGCTGGCCATGGAGCCTGCTTAAGATTCTCTCTCTCCCTCTGTCCCCCCCCCCCCCCCCCCCGGCCCTCACTCTTTTTTTAAAAAAGAAGAGACATTAGCTGCTGTTATCATTACTATTACTTATAACTACAGCTGTCACAGGGTTTGGCAGTCCTCCATTGTTAAACAGCCATGTGATGTGAGACCAAATGTAGCATCTTTCTAGTTTTCCCGTTGGCTTTGATTCAGTTTTGCAGATGTCACTTGTTTCAAGTAAACTTACCTTCAAAATTTCTAGAAGATTTAAAAATAGAAGTAAAAAGTTAATGAAGCAGAACAGTTCTTACTTTCTGCTTTGTTATTTTATAGGCCACTGTCACAAACCTAAAGCCACCTTCAGGTAGGGTGAGATCCTGCTGGCAGAGGTTAATGTAACCTGGATCTGATAACTTAGACAAGTCAGGAAACTTCCCCACATCTCAGTTCCCTCATTTGCAAAATAGTCTGGTGGCACCAGCCCTGGAGCGTTGTTGGGATAAAATTCAGAGTCCTTGCTACATAGAAACTGGTTAAATGTTAAATGTGCTTCCTCTGTCCCCATCTATTATAATAAAGTCCCATTTTCCCCTCTCATCATTCTTGTTTTGGAGTATTACTTCTGTTACCATTATTGTTTTATCCCTATATCAGTTGTCAGTTACATAACAATATTATTGTTATATCACCCTCTACAAGGTATTCTGGTGAGGATTTCTTCCTTTGACATAGAACCCTTAGCATGCAGTAGTTGTATCCATTTTCATATAAAAGTGGGTATTTCTCCATTACATAAAGTATGTTGATAAGAATTTTGTAAATTTAATTTTGAGTTTTACCAAATAATTATATACAGTACAATGCAGATTTTGAGTGTACAGTTACATAATTTTAAATATATGCACCTGAATAACAACCCAGTCAAGACAAAACTATCAACTCAGAAAGTTCTCATGTCCTTTTAGTGTCTGTCCTCCTCTCCCCTTAGAGGCAACCGCTAATCTAATTTCTAACTTGGAAGATTAATTTGAGGCAATTGGGTTCACTCTAGCTTCTAGGCTTTCTGTAAAATAAAAAAAGGGTGCCCTCTGCGGTTTTGGTGAGCAGAATAGAGACTGGATTCTGGCTCTATTGATCCCCTTGGCCTGGCATCCTTGTGCTCAGAATAATCTGCCTAGCCATATATGGTGATCCTAGCTCCACATTTCTGTAAATCAGTGGTTCTCACTTTTTGGTCTCAGGACCGCTTTGTACTCTTAAAAATTGTTGAAGACCCTGGCACGCCTGGGTGGCTCAGTTGTTAAGCATCTGACTTCGGCTCAGGTCATGATCCCAGGGTTGTGGGATTGAGCCCCGCATCAGGATCCCTGCTCTGTGGGAAGCCTGCTTCTCCCTCTCCCACTCCCCCTGCTTATGTTCCCTCTCTCGCTGCATCTCTCTCTGTCAAATAAATAAATAAAATCTTAAAAAAAAATTGTTGAGGACCCAAAATCTATTGATATTTATTATATTAGAAATTAAGACTATTAATTTAAAATAGCAATGATAAACCTATAACATATTACCATAAATGGCATTTTTATGAATACTAAAATTTTCCAAATAACCAGAAATTTTTAAGAGGCGTAAGGGTAACACGTTTACATTTTGTAACACTCTAGTGAATACCTTAGTAGAAGACTATTAATAATAGCTGATTCTCACATCAGCTTCTGTGGTCAGCCTGTTGTGCTATCACACATTCAGCTTCTGGGAAAACTTTACACTAGTTAGAGTGTGAGAATGAAAAAAACAGTCTCTTAGTTTTATTATGAGAATGGTTTTGACCTTGTGGAACTCTTAAAAGGGTGTCCTGGACCGCATTTGGAAAACTTATACTCTACATACTTGCTTATGCTGCTGTTGGTTTTTGTTTTATTTGTGTTTTTTGCAATTTTAGATATCACCTACTGGCTTCCTAATATGGAAAGTGAATATTTAGCTTTTTCTGTATACTAACATATTACAAACAAATCTGTCTTGAGATGTAGTTACAGTAATTTCTGGTTAAATTGATATTCTGTGCTTTTATTGTAATTGACATAAACATTTACACCTGAGTAATGTAGTATAACCTAATAAAGTTATTAAGTTCTTTCTCATACAAAATCGTTTTATTTTCCCTGGATTTAATAATTGTTTCTTGGGCCAAGGAGGGTTGCTTAATTTTCTATGTATTTATTGCTAATTCATCCTCAGACTCTGACAGCAGTATAATTGCCTTTGCGTATTTACAAACTTACTAGATAACTTACCAAGGTTTGTATTTTTCTTGGCAGTTTTCCATTTGTCATTCTTCAGTCTTACCATCCAGACTGGTTATAATTAGACATATTGCTATCCAGATGCCCGAGAGTAATTATCATCCTGGAATTGAATTGGTTTGTCTTTATCTTGTGTTTTATCAGCAGTTTTATGAATCTGCAGAGAAAATGTATCAGATCAATTTTTTAAAAAAACCTTGCACATCTGAGAATCTTTACTCTATCCTCACATTTAATTGGTAATTGATTTGGGTATAAAATTCTAGGTTAGCTGTAATTTTCTTTCATTATTTTGATGGCATTACTTCATTATCTTCTGATCTGATGCCATTCTGATTCCTGGTTCTTTGTACATGACCAATTTTTTTTCCCCCTGTAGAAGCTTAAGATTTTTTTCTTTATGCTTCTGGCTTTCAAAATTTTTATTGATGTAGTTCGTTTGAGGTCATTCATTTCCATTCTCTGGCTAAAGATGTATTTATTTGTTTATCCCTTTATTATTACTCTATTGAGCTTTCAGGAAGAAAACATGACCATTTAATTGAAAATCAATCATAGGACTTCTAACTCTGCTGTCTTGATAGCTTTTTCAAGATTATTGGAATATTTTCTTTCACATTAAAAATGGACTTGGATAATAGCTATTAATGGAAACCATTATTGTCTGCATTATTATTATTGCACTAGGTTTTTTTTTTATGTTTGTTTATTTAAGTAATCTCTACACCCAGTATGGGGCTCAAACTCATGACCCCAAGATCAAGAGTCCCGTGCTTTTCCATCTGAGCCAGCCAGGTGCCCCATATTTAGCACTAGTTTCAAGGTCCTAAAGGATGGCCTAAAAAAGATACACGAGGCATCTTCTGGTCTCCCTCTTTAAAGTTCAAAAACTGTCTCCTTCATGAGTTATTTTAGAGACAACTCAGTCACTACGAACTTTGTGATTTTCCTTTGTTGCTTTGTTACTCAGGTTTCATTTTTGTATTTAATATCTTACCTTTTCTATTTATTTTCAAATACCTATGTGCTTGTAAGCCTGAGTTATTTTCCTTTGTTGTTTTTGCTTTGCGTACATATGATTTTAATATTCCTGTTACTGTCCTTTGTAATTTGATGAAGAGAAAAATCCCATTAATTTGTTTTGAAACTTTTTTTTAGATTTTATTTATTTACCTGAGAAAGAATGAGCAGGGAGAGCGGCAGAGGGAAAGGGAGAAGCTTACTCCCTGCCAAGCAGGGAGCCTGATCACAACCCGAGCCAAAGGCAGATGCTTAACCAACTGAGCCACCCAGGTGCCTGTAAGTTTTTAAAGATAGTAATAACACTACTGTTGTAATAGTTAACACATAGTGCTTAGCATGAGTGTGGCTCAATTCAGGTGAAGTCTTTAGAGCAGAATTTTGTGGAAACTCAGGCTAAGTCATTTCTGATTGGATATCACCATTACCCTATTGTGACATGGTGTCACGTCACTATTATCAGAGTTAATTTGCGTGGTTGAAAAGCCCCATGCTCTTCCTTCCCTATGATGCACATGGAGTGTGATAGGATATTCAGGCCTTATGAGTTCTAAGATACTACACAAATAATTTTACTTAACTTCTCTGGGCCTCATATTTATCTGTAAAACGATGTATTGCACTAAATTTCCTTTCATGGTCCTTCCATAGTAGTTGTTTTCTTTTTGAAGACTATACTGATCACATATTCAGAGGCATGTACTTCATGGCCAGACGCTATATTAGGAATTTAAAAATTACTAAGCATCCCAGTCTTCAAGTAGCACCTAGTATAGCTGGGAGAGACCAACCGATTGTGTAGACCAACTTAATCACAACTGGCTTAAATGTCACAAGAACACAACACCCCTGGATCCAAGAGCCAGGGGAGTGGTAAATGAGGGAGCAAGATCCAATGATTACTGAGTATGTATTGTGCATATACTTGGTGGTAGGCATAGGTTCAAAGCACTTTTTATATGTTCGTGATAGACAAATATCTCTGATCTCCAGAACTGGAATTTTTTCCAGTAGTTTTTGTCTAACTTTAAAAATTCTAAACTTAGAAAATATATTTTTTCACATTTAAATTATTTTATGCTTTTAGAAGAATATACTTGGAAGTTTTGTTTTTTTTTTAAAGATTTTATTTATTTACTTGACAGAGAGAGATCACAAGGAGGCAGAAAGGCAGGCAGAGAGAGAGGGGGAAGCAGGCTCCCCGCTGAGCAGAGAGCCCGATGTGGGGCTCGATCCCAGGACCCTGAGATCATGACCTGAGCCAAAGACAGAGGCTTTAACCCACTGAGCCACCCAGGCGCCCCTATACTTGGAAGTTTTTATCAAGAGTTCTGCATTTTAAATAGAATTACTTATATTTGAATATGAATATATCATTATCTTGTTGAATGACATTAAAATCCGGGATTTATACAAAAATGATTCTGGAACGAGTTTGCTTTTTTCCCCCCTCTCATCTTGACACTTAATTTTATAATGAATTATAGACAGAACATTCCTATCACACTTCAAGTTTTAAGAAAACAATTGATATTCTTATTAATAACAATAGGAACTCATAGTTCAGCCAGTGCCAAAAGAAATCTATCTTGACCACTTTGTCGATCTCTGGTAAAGGCTATGATTAACAATAAATAGCAGTTGTATATAATGCTCTAAACTACCCAGTACCTTTAGATCTCACCAATATGAATTTGAAAATCTGGGGCACCTGGCTGGCTTAGTTGGTAGAGCATGGGACTCTGGATCTCAGGGTTCTGAGTTCAAGCCCCACATTGAGCATGGAGCCTGTTTAAAAAAAAAGAAAAAGCAGGAAGAAAATCTCCTGAAATTTCACTTCCTAAAATAGAAAGTTCTCTTCAGCGTAGATTAAATAAACACCTTGAAGAATAATGGCTATCTTTAAAATATGTATAAAAAAGAATAGAGAATATTTAAGATATTCCTATATTAATTCTGCTTTGTGTTAGATACTCTGCTTGTCCTTAATGATATAAAGTGATAAAGTTGTAATCCAGCACTAAAAGCATTTATAGCCATTTTTTTTTAAGTTCTGACCTATTTTTTTTTTTAACCTAGGCCTGTGCCAATTTTATATAATGCCAATAATTTGGTTCAGGTTTCATAATTTTTCAGAGTAGTTAAACTATTTTGCAGTGGCTTAAAATTTTCATTTCTTTTTGTTTATTGCAGCTTGTGTATTGTAGTATTTGTTCACAAAAAAGGACATTAATGAAAAATCTGTTTTGTAGACATAGTATTTTCTATTGAATTCTCACTTTTTATTTGTTATTATTTTAAGTAATCTCTACACCCAGTGTGGGGCTTGAACCTACAACCTTAAGATCAAGATTTGCATGCCCCACCAACTGAGCCAGCCAGGCACCCCAGTTTCTCACTTTTTATTTATTTATTTTTTAAAGATTTTATTTATTTATTTGACACAGAGAGAGAGATCACAAGTAGGCAGAGAGACAGGCAGAGAGAGACGGGGAAGCAGGCTCCCCACTGAGCAGAGAGCCCGATGTGGGGCTCGATCCCAGGACCCTGAGATCATGACCCAAGCCGAAGGCAGAGGCTTTAACCCACTGAGCCACCCAGGCGCCCAGTTTCTCACTTTTTAAACCTCTTTTTAGTCCAAGTACTAATTAATGCAGTAATTTTATTATCCATATAATGCCAAGCACTTGGAAAACTGCTTCCTTTTTGTGTGCTAGACACAACATTTGTTATGTGGACCTTTCTCACCATAGTTGAGATAGTAGCGATCTTATTTGAAAAGTAAAATGAGAAAGCATAATTCAGATACTGATTTAAATGAACAAGACAAAATGTCAACAAATGTTTGATGTCTTTATAATGTTAGCTTTTTAGCCATAGATCTTGTTTTTACATAGAGCAGAATATATATTTGATGATCAATGCTATTAATACTGAACAGATCGCTGGATCATGTCTTTTTGATGCCTCCATACTTGGGAAAGAAAGCTAATGTACAAGTTAGGTGGATAGAATATGTACCAACAGTAAATGGATGGCACTGGTATCGTACATAATAGTAATCTGTTGGGGCCGTCACCTACATAGCTTTTGTGGTTCTAAGAATATAGTTAGGAAAGCATTTTGGAAAAATTTTAAATAGATCTTAAATGATAACCAAGGTTTCATTCATTTGTTACTTTAAAATTCTTACTGGAGGGGCGCCTGGGTGGCTCAGTGGGTTAAGGCCTCTGCCTTCGGCTCAGGTCATGATCTCAGGGTCCTGGGATCGAGCCCCGCATCGGGTTCTCTGCTCAGCGGGGAGCCTGCTTCCCCCTCTCTCTCTGCCTGCCTCTCTGCCTTCTTGCGATCTCTCTCTCTGTCAAATAGATAAAAGTCTTAAAAAAAAAAAAATTCTTACTGAAATAGGAAATGATTTAATTTCCCCCTCCAGTACTGTCAATCTTTCTCCAGTTGGCCTTTTCAGGATTCTGTTGTAGATTGCTTTTTATTGGCTTCAACCCCAGTGGATACTTGTTTCAGCTTAACCTTTCTCAGCTAAATCAGGTGGTGGTGGGATGATAATAATATCATCTACTGAGCGCTTACTGTTTACTGTGTACCAATGATCTAAATGTTTCACATGTTTCCTCATTTAATCCCTTCAACAACCCTGTGAGTAGGTGCTATTAGTAATCCTTGTTTAGGATGACATAATTGAGATAGAGAAGTTAAACTTGTCCAACTTTCCCATCCTCCAAAATTCTGACATTTTTCGTCTGTTGTCAGTCTTTACAGTTTTGTCTTCACCTATCTTTTCTAGCTTCTTTGGTATCATTTACTTGAGTCTTAGGAAAAAACTGTCCTGTTGCTCATAAATTGGGAAAGGGGAGAAGAATTTGATTTTACTTGAGTATTATTTACATACTGAAAATTTAGCCCTTTTAGGTATATTGTTGTATTAATTTTGACAAATGTAGTTGCGTAATCATCACAGTCAAGATGCAGAATATTTTCCTCACCCCAAAGTGTTCTTTTTTGATACCATTTTGTAGTTCTGGCTGTCACTCCGTCCCTATTTTGTCTTTCTGTAGCTTGCCTTTCCCGGAATATAGACGGTATTATAACCAAGTAGCCTTCTATCATTCTCTAGCTGTTTTTCTCTCTTCTGGGAGCTGGGAGTTGTCTGGAAAAGGTCTTGGATTCCTCATGGCACATGGTTTTCTCTGGGTTTGTCCAATTCCATCTCTTCTCCGTTGACCACTTTTGGCTTGCTGATGCCATCTGTATTCGGATTTGATGTTTGTAAGAGAATTTGCCTGTTGTGTCATTTAGAGCATTAAGGTTTTTAATTCAGAATATTAATCCAGCCTGAAACTCAGAAGTCAAAATCCTTTTACGGGGAATGGTTTAGACTGGTTGTTTTATAAGGTCAGGTTCTCAGATGGAAGTATATACCCAGTCCTAGCAGGACTTAGTTCAAAACTAGGCAACACAGTAGAAAAGAATTTGCTATGTTTAGTCTTCAACTGGGGAGAAAAATTATGAGGAGTTGAGAAAACTAGAACATTGATGAGAAATTCATGTGTAAAAATTTGAATCATTAGATTTTTTTAAATGTTGGCAGCTAATTCTGTATTTTAAAATCGTATATAGGCCAAATACATCCATGGGCAGCTGGCCTGTGCATTTCCATGTTTATTCATATTACCAAATGTGTTTTTAAAAAGTACATGTTTCTAAATAACTAAATCTATTTCTGAAGGTTCAGTAGTTCATGCCACTTTGAGTTGAATAAATTGTATCGATTCTTTTATTTCTGTCTCGTTTTTATATTTAAAGCATTTTTATACCATCTCTCTTCCTCTCCCTCCCTCCCTCCTGTCCTCCTTCCTCCCTTCCCCTCTCTCTCTCCCTTTCTTTTTTTCTTTGTTAACGTAATTTTTAACCCTAAGAGATGTTTTCCTTTTTAATATTCTGATTCCTAAGGCTTCGTGATTGCATTCGCCATAATAATTGCATAATAGTGTATCTGAGAGCTTTGGAAAAAAATGTGTCTTCATTCATCCTATAAAGAAGGTTCAAAGACAAGTGCCTGAGGATGTGCAGTGATTTGTTAGTATAGGAACAGAATCAAAATTATATGAAAACCCTTGTGTTTTGTCTGAGTTAAGTTGATAATGGAAGCACATTTACTGAAACCTCTTAGGGAACTGACTGAGGTGACCTGATTCTTAACTAATTGAAGTACCAGAACAGAATTTATCCTTCGTTTTGCCTAAAATATAATTGGTTAAGTAATTTTACTTTATCATGTGATGAGAAGATTTATTTGAGCCAGAAATTAGTACAGCGAGAGAGCAAGAATGCTTCCAAAAACTGTGTCTTTCCATACTACTGTAGAGGGCTGATAATAGGCCAGCGTGTGCTTTGGTGTCTTCATTTATAAACTGGGGTAAAAATTTGAGGTTTTAGGAAGATTAATGAGATGATAATTGTACAGCACCTGTGGGAGCTCTTTTACCTTATCAGCACAGTTTAAGGTGCACCAGTTCTGTTGTAGTACAAGGGGAGGAAATGTCTCTGTGACTTGTTTTAAATTAGGCCAGGTAAACTCATATGCCCTGGCAAAGAAGCCCTTGTTCATGAGTGATTTTCCTTTTTTTCTGGTTGATATTTGTTGTCCTTTAGTTATGAAATAATCCAAGCATACAAAATCAGAGAATTTGTAGTACCATTTGATAATGTTTTTAAAGTCTTTTTTTTTTAAAATATTTTTATTTATTTATTTGCCAGGGAGAGAGAGAGAGCGCAAGCAGGAGGAGCAGCAGAGGAACAGGGAGAAGCAGGCTCCCCACTGAGTAAGGAGCCTGATGTGGGGCTCGATCCCAGCACCCTGGGATCATGACCTGAGCTGAAGGCAGATGCTTACCTGCCTGAGCCACCCAGGTGCCCCTGTTTTTAAAGTCTTAAATATATATTGGTAATATCCAACTTGCCTTTTTTTTTTTTAATTTGGCATTATGTTTCTGAGATCTTAAAATCAACTATACCAGTTGATTTCATTTTAATTATTTTTATATGAACCTATAATACTTCATTCTCCACTTGATGGACATGTAGATCATTTTTAATTTTTTTCTTATCGACCCTTCAGCACTAATCATTATTAGATCTTTTTCTTTATGTACATGTACAAAACTTTATCTAGGGCCATATTCCTAGAAATGAAATTGCTGGGTCATAGGGTGTGTGTGTGTGTGTGTTGAACTTTATTAAGATACTGCCAGATTGTTGTCTGAGCAGTTGTACCAACTCCTGCCAACTGTATGAAAGTTCTCGATTCCCATTGCTCCACCCTTTCCCTAGCACTTGGTGTCTTTAGTCTTTCTCTTATTGCCTGCTATATAAGAACTCAGTTGGAAAAAAAAAAAAAGAACTCAGTTGATTCCCCCCCACTTCCTGTATTAAAATATAATTTACATGCAATAAAATTCGCCCATTCTCTGTATGTGACTTGATTGAATTTATGGTAATACATAAGTATTATGTAAGTTAAGTAATACAAAGTTGTATATCCCCCACCATCAAGATATGAAACATTTCCATTACCTTAAAAAATTTCTTAGATGTCTTCAATCTCCCTCTCACCAATTCTTGGGCATGACAACCACTGAGCTACTTTTTTGTCACTATATTTGCCTTTTCTGGAATTTCATAAAAATGGAATCATGCAATAAGTAATCTTTTATGTTGGATTTGTTTCACTTAGCATATTTTTGATTCAGTATGAATATACCACAATTTATCCATTCATCATTTAGTGGATACTTGTGTTGTTCCTAGTTTGGGGCTATTATGAATAATGACAGTATGACTAATACATAAATCTTTGAGTCAGTTGATTTTTAATTACTGATCTTCAGCAAGCTTGCTGAACTTTAATCAGTTTGAATTTTACTTTCTCAGATTTTCTAGACAGTGATATCATTTACACATAATGATAGTTTTGCGTTCTTTTTTGTAATCTTTATATCTGTTCTTGTGCTTTTCAGTTGTATACTAGCTAAGATCGCTAGTATAATGTTGGATGGAAACAAAGAATCAGTTTTAGTGGGCAACCCTTATAATTCCTGACTTGAAAAGTTAATGGTGTTAAGTCTGAAGTTTCACCATTAAGTATGAGGTTTGCTATGGGTTTTTTTTATCATTGTTAGTCTTAGTCATGTTAAAGAGTTTCACCTCTTTCCAGGTTGCAAAGAAATTTTATCATGAATGGGAGTTGGGAGTTTGTCAAATGGATTTTTGACATATTTTGAGGTGGTCATGGGGCTTTTCTTCTTAAATCTTACATATGTGGGTTTTTCTTTAAGCTTACTCTTTCTGGTGTTAATCATTTAAAATACATCACTTAGATTAAAAACTTTTCTGTTTTCAATATATTTTAATGCTTTCTCCATGACTCAGATTGTAATATGATATGCCATTTATCTGTCATTAATAATGTTAATTTTGACTGTAAATTACTTAAGACATGAGCCATGCCTTAATTACATTTGTTTTTCCCACAGGATCTTGTACAGTATATTGCAAGTAACAAGACCTTAATAAATGTTGAACCGGACTAAGTACTTAGGGCTGCTGTTCTTTGCTAAATAGCCACTATATGTTGTCTGTCATGAATTCTTACATTGCTCCCACCTCTCATTATTGTGCTGGCTGTGGTTGTAACTTCTATGGGTCATGAAAAAAATAAATGACCAAGCTTTAAAAACAGATCTAAATTTCATTCACTCATTGTTGAGTGCCAACCAAGTACTAAACTTGGCTTGGAGCTACCAGTAATGCAAAATAAATATGAATGGATAGTCACAAGAACCTTATAGCCTGGTAGGTAGAGAGAAGATGTGTATGTGAATTATTCTAATGCAAGGCAGGAAATGATCACTAGAAATTAAGAGGAAGAAGAAGAGATTATATAGATTTTGAAGATCCAGTAGCTCTTTTAGGAAGTACATGATTATGGTACATGGACTTGGGTCTATAATGTGGTTATTTGAAGACTTACTTTCTGATTCTTAAGCCATGGTTCATATTGTTGAAGTGCCGAACAGATGACCTGTGGATAAGTGAAGCATTTTATAAATTAAATTCTTAGAGAAATTTAATTTTTTTAGTTGTCCTTGTCCAGAAATGTGATTTTTGAATGAACATGAGAATTCAAACTCCACAGCATGGTATATAAAGGCCCTTTGTGATCCGCCCCAGTTACCTCTCCATTCTTACTTCTTATACCCTCCCCACATATTGGACACGCCAGCCATAGCACATGTGGCCCTTGGAGATGTCATGCATTCTGGCTCCATGATTTTATTCATTCTTTGCCTTCAGTATAATGCCCTTTAATGCTGTGTTCTCTGTGGGTAATGAGCATTTGTCCTTCAACATTCCACTCCAGTGTTTTCTCCTCTGGGAGATCTACTCCAAACACTATCTCCTTTTCTGTGTTCTTACATTCTTCTGTTAGAGTCCATATCATGTTTATGTTCTCTTTGTGTATTTATTTTCCAGGCTGATCTGAATGATCTCTTTCTTGGCAGGGGCTATATACCAGTGCCTAGCACAGCTCTTGGCACATAGTAGACATTTATAATTTGTTCTTGAAATTTGCTGACCAGTTAAAAATGATACATTAAAAGGCCTGGAAACTTGTCATCAATTTGACAGTTGGAGCTGTAGATTTTTTTTTTTTTATAAGTGTCTGCCCATGGTCTTTGGATATTCATTTATGTGTTGCTAGAGAAGGGAGTCTGCCAAACAGGGTGGGTGTTGTACGCACATTTGACTGTCTCAGCAGCTGATAGCAAATGTTTGGAAATGACTGTTTCCATCTGTCATCTCCATCCACCCCCACCCTGCCTCCACCCTAAAATTAATTACACTAGGAACTGTTTCTTATCTCCTTAGGTATTTATATCAGACAAGGGCTCAAGCAAAATACTAGACTTTATCATTCAAGTTTCATATTACCTTATGACTCCATGGAATTCTTGTAACTTTCTGTTTACAGATGGAATATCTTACATGATTTGATAAATTACTCTAGGCTTATTCTTTTTACATACTACTTTGTCGTACACTTGTCTTAAGTACATATACAGTACATTGGCAAGTTCACATACTACAGCAGAGTGTAAATGCTCTCACAGTGTCTGATCCAATCCTTAAGTTAAAAGACATTTGTTCCACAGTGTTAAATTCTATGTTTAAAACCTCAGTTAACCTAGTCTCACACTGTCTAGCCTTAAAGTGTTCTTGGCTGTTTGGGACATCTGGGATTGGGCTTTTCCTCAGTAGCATCAAGTTGAAATTCCTCATCTTAGCATTGAAAATACAACCTTAGCTTTCATTCTTTCTTAACTGTATTCTTGCTTCAACCATATCCAGAATTGTTGATAAAAAGCTTTTCTTCCTTTTTTACTTATATCCTATTTCTCTGTAGAGGTGTGGATCAAATCTACTTTCTCCCTTAATACATCCTATATTGATTTTTCTAAGCAAAGATCAGAGTCCTATACTCGAGAGGCTGTACATACATACTGCTAATGAGAACATCTTCTATTACCTTTTCAGGTCAATTGGAGCCTTTCTTCTGCTGTCTGTACAATATATCTCGAGCCATGAGTTTGATGACATGAACAGCTAATCTCATTTGTCAGCTCTTTGACATGAACCCGGGTCCAATCAGAAATTAGCGGTAAATCTGAAGTGACAGAGTGACTGAGTTAGAAGGGCAACAGGAGTACTTAAAGGACTGAACACTGTGACCCCATTTGACATTCTAAGGCTAAATTATTTCCTTGAGTGGGTCAAAATCAAAATTCTAACTAATTGTATATCTCTTGACTTGATAAGTTTTTGTTTTTTTTTTTTTTCTGTTGACTCCTCATTTTTCTACTGCTTCTATCTTGAAGACCTTTGTTAAACAACTGGGATTTGTTTTCTAGGGTAGGGCAGGAAAATTATAAGATTATTTCAAGACTCCAATTGTTTAAAGAATTTGTTTCATATTAGTTGTTCTGTCCCTTATTTTCCTGCTGCTTTTTCTTGTGTATTGTTAGCAGTGGTTTGATACCTGCTATGAAATATGAACTACCTGTAGCAGGCTAATACATAATTTTATAATATAATGTAGTGCACACTGAGGTCGTAGTATATAAGGCTCAGCACCATAATATTGCAAGACAAAGTTGGGTTGTAGCCTTTTCTGAATTTTTAAATGTTAGAAGATATTTTAGTCACCAAAGTTGTGCACGGAAAATAGAAATTATGAAGTATGTTATCGTTCTGGAGGTATGAGTAGCAAAGGTGTTGAGAGAAGGTAGAACTCTCTCAGGAGATTGATGGCTCAGCTCAAGACGCATTGTGTTGAGTCCTGGCACCACTACCTAATAATTCCTGGGTTGATTTTGATATAAGACCTGAGTCCATTGGTCTTTATTATCTTTGTTTATAAAATGGTCATTGTTTCCAGGCTTCTTTGAATCCTGACCTTTCTGTGATTCTGACTGGAGATATGATATTGACCATTGTTGGTCTTTTTCATATTTTAGGATCCAGATGAAGTGGTACCAGTTGGCCAGAGAAGAGCCTGGTGTTGGTGCATGTGCTTTGGACTAGCATTTATGCTTGCAGGTGTCATTCTAGGAGGAGCATACCTGTACAAATACTTTGCACTTCAAGTAAGTGGAAAAAATCCTATGGACTTTTTTTGCCTTTCCTTCATACATATTAGAAAATTGGCCCAAATTGGTTCTAAGCCTGCATTTTTTGTCTGTGGCCTTAGGCCAGGGTGGTAGTCCTATTTTAAAGTTGTGTTTAGAAATCTGAACATAAGTTTGCTAAGCCTACTGGGCAGTCACTAAAAACAGAATAATGTTGTTTTGAAATGTTGCTGACTAAAGAGGACAGATTATTGGATGATTTTTCAAAATTGACTAGCCTTTGTTCTCCTACTCTATTAGCTAAGGTATAGTATGACTATTTGCCAATTGAGTAAATACATCAGACAACATCAGATGTTGTCATATTGATGGGACTCTTAACCTGATAGCCAGTTTGGACTCGCCTGCAATTTGCCTTATTCCTGGACACTGGGGACACTGGCACCACGTCTCTGCCTCTTCCCCAGCCATTGGTTTCTCTTTAAGGATTGTGTAACTTCAGCAGTGATGTTGAAGTAATTTGGGATGAATATTGTTTTATAACTTAGAGTGTTTAATAGTAATCCGTAATCCTAGTGGGCTAAGACAGATTTTTCTTCTGATGATAATCATGATTTATGATCTCTGTTTTGTGATATAGTTCTCTTGACAGTAAGTTAGTAGGTTTATTTTTTTTAACATTTTAAAATTTGAAGAAACTGTTGACAAATAATGAAATGTTCTTCCAGAGGAAATGTATACATTTCATGCCCATTTGCATGTCAATAGACATTACTGAAATACTAGTCATCTTTTTTTAATGCAGTTTTTTACAAGAAATGTATTTGATATAGAAAAAAACAATCTGTAATTCCACCACCCAGAAATATTTTTGCCTTAACGTTTTGTTATATACTCGTAGCCTTTACGTATGCCTTTTAAAAAACCGTCTTTATAATGATTACTGTAATCCGATATTTTCCACTTGATTGTAATATATTTTAAGGAAAAAAAAATCACAACTACCTGTATTCCTGTAAAAATTACAGGAAAACTATCCCTTTTTTGGCTAGTAAGAGAAAAATCATTTAATCAGTGACTCACATCAAAAAGTCTTAAAACTATATTCTTGCAGAGAAAAACATTTATTTCTGAATATATTCTTTTATAAAAATAATGCCTACAGGTGGAAATAGGCCTATGTATTTCTTCAAATTTACTTATCACTGGATGAATAATTGCTTTAAATTCTATTTTTGTCGACTACGAAAAGTAAAGGAAAAATCAGCTGCTTTTCTCCTCCTGAAACCATTTTTCTTTTTTTAAATACTTCAGAACCCTGTCTTAAGGAATATGTTAGCTCTGTAATTAAACTGTCTGACTTGTCATCTAAAAGTAAGAGTTTGCAAGCAAAATGCTATTTAGATAGCGGTGGCAGCTTAAGTAATGCTTACATTTAAAAACCTGTCTCCCACTGAATTGCTGAAATAGTGTTTAAACTCTCTATAGCCCGATGACGTGTACTACTGTGGAATAAAGTATATCAAAGATGATGTCATCTTAAACGAGCCTTCTGCAGATGCCCCGGCTGCTCGCTACCAGACAATTGAGGAAAATATTAAAATCTTTGAGGAAGATGAGGTCGAATTCATCAGTGTGCCTGTCCCAGAATTTGCAGATAGTGATCCTGCCAACATTGTTCATGACTTTAACAAGGTGAGCCAGGTGCCTGGAACTGTAAAAACAAAACAAAACAAAATAAAACAAAACAAAACACAACAACAGGTTTTTTAACTGATGCTCTTTACGGTTTTAATTTCAGTATTTGCTAATTTTCTTCTATTTACAGTTTACTTGTTATTTAAAGAAAAAATGGACTTGGGTTTCTTCTGCCTTATAAGATATAAACTTTCCAACATTTGGTGTTGAGCCCACCTCTGGCTGCTGCTCCTTTGCTAGTAAATTGCTAGTATTTCCTTTTCAGCCTGTTTTCTTAGATAAGAGGTGATTCATGGTCCCATTTCTATGTAGCATTTTCAGAAATTACTAATTTTAGTTCTGCATCATTTTGTTGATCAGTTCTTAAGTTCTCATTCTACATTTCCCCTAGTGTTGAATATTGTTATGCAATGCAGAAAAGATGAAGTGAGAAAACAGTAAATATCCTAAATTCTCCACCTAGTTCCAAAATTTTACTGTATTAATTCTTTTCTCATATTGGACACTTGAACTCTTGTCTCTTCTACATAATTCCTATATCACTATCACATCTAAGAAAAGGAACATAACATGGCATTATTTAATATCTGGTTGATATTTAAATTTCCCCAATAATTTTTGTCCCAGGAATGTTTTGTTTTCTTAAACCAGGATTCTGAAATTCAGAAGTTTTCGTATTTTCTGTGGATTTTGCCTCTGTATATAAGTTTGCCAGTTTGAATACTCAGGCATATCACTGAAGTTAAGTTTGCAAATATTTCATGCCTCATAAATACATCTAATGAATGTTTATAAAGTAGCTTAAAAAAATTACGTACTTGAATAAGCCTATCCAAAGCAAATAGTAAATGACTAACAGTGAGCCCTTAGAAATCTAAGTGTTTACATGGTTTGATTTAACTCATTTTAATCCTCAAAACCATCCCATGAGACAGTGTTTCTCTAACAATAGTCTCCCATCTGAACCACAAGAACACAGAAAATCACTTAATTGACTATTATTTCAGTTTCTCTAAGGATGGTAGTAACTAGTACCATTCTAGATACACAGGAGAGAAGTTAATTTTTACATGTAACAGATGGATGCCTTGGAGGGTGTTAGGGCTTAAAAGTCAGAGAACTGACTATATCTCTTAATCAGATGATAGGCCATTTGCTGTTAATTTTAATAGTTTATTGTTAATCATTTATAGAAGCAAACCCCTGATAAGAATTTTGTTTACTAGTAGCAGTAATTTTTCCTCTCATTACTACCTTCTGTTCCCATCCTACCAAATACTTCATTTGTTGAAATATAAGTGATTTACATATTCTAAAGCCAGTCCATTTTAATGGTACAAATTATTCATAAAACTCCAGGTGCTGCCTGTGTTACAAATATTAATCTAATGAAAATGTATTTTTCTCTTTCCAGAAACTCACAGCTTACTTAGATCTTAATCTGGATAAGTGCTATGTGATTCCACTGAATACTTCCATTGTTATGCCACCAAGAAACCTGCTGGAGTTACTTATTAACATAAAGGTATAAGGTGTTCAGATATATTTTTTAAAGCTTTTATTTATTTATTTGACAAAGAGAGAGAGCGTGCACAAGTGGCAGGCAGAGGGACGGAGAGAGGGAGAAACAGGCTTCCCAGTGAGCAGAGAGCCCGATGCGGGGCTTGATCCCAGGACCTGGGATCATGATCTGAGCCGAAAGCAGATGCTTAACTGACTGAGCCACCCAGGTGCCCCTGTTCAAATATTTCTTATTAGTAATGCTGTTATAGCATCTTAGAATTCCCAGTTGTGCCCTGTAAGTGCCCATCTCACTGGAAGTATAGTTAAGAGCTTTGTAAAGAGGAGTTAAACTCGTGATTTGGAGGTTTTTTCCTTTTATTATTTTATATTTTGAAATAAAATACAATCTCTTAAATTATTATCTAAGGTTTCCTAATGGGCCTGGTAATAAATAGTGGGCTTTCAAGAAATAAGATCTATGTTGCAAACTATCCGACTCATGGAGTATGTAAATAGATGGGCATGACTGTACTGCAGTAAAACTTTATTCATGAAAACAGATGGTGGGCAGTAATATGCCAACCTCTGCTCCATACCTTTCCTCATCTGTTCAATGGATCCTTTGAGGTATTCATATAATATATCTTCCAAATGTAGGCTGGAACCTATTTGCCTCAGTCCTATCTGATTCATGAACACATGGTTATCACTGATCGCATTGAAAACGTCGATCACCTGGGTTTCTTTATTTACCGATTGTGCCATGACAAGGAAACTTACAAACTGCAACGGAGAGAAACCATCAGAGGTAATCCCTTCTACCATTAAAGTCCTGGCAGAAAAGTTTGTTGTTTAATTTCACTGTGTCGAACTAGATTTAGATGTAAGCCGATATTGTTATCAATATGCTTGCCACGAGTAAGAAAGTAAAACTGTCTTGTATCACTATATAGTATTTCTAGATTTCCAGAGAATCATCTAAATTCTGAATCCACTCTTTTCAGACAGAGAGAATTAGGTAAATATGGCGTGTCAATGCCTTGAGATGCTGTTACCTCACTTTCCATGTAGTCACCCAGTCCAACCTTCCATCCCACCGCTTTGGTTCAGTCACACTGGGCAAGAGTTCTTCTTGTCCAGAAGATCTCTGGAGAAGCTCTGCACCTGTGAGCTCAGGAATCTGGATTCTAAACAGAGAGTTGCCTTTTGGATCACATCGAAAGATAGTCACAGTCAGGTTAATTACAAGGGAATTTAGCTGAAGAATTAAGAGCATTGACACAAGTAATATAGCTTTGCCAGATCATTTAACCTTTTTTTTTTTTAACCTGAGCAACAAGAATGACAGTATCTCTCCATTTCCTTTCATTTCCTTTATAGTTGATAATTTTTTTTAAAGGCAGACTTACACATAGTAAAATTCATCTTTAGTGTGCAGTTCTGTGTTTCAATAAATTACCACCACAGTCAAGATACAGAATATTTCCAGTACCTTCAAGGTCATAAATTTATATGTGGCATTATTATTGGTTATTAAGATCTATTAAGATACTTAGTTTAGACAAGAGAGGAAAATTATTTTCTCTAGTGTTAAAAAAATCAAACTATAGAAGTTCATGGAATATGGAGTAAAATATTTTTATATGTATAAATAACAACTATGACAATAAGTATGAATTACTAAAGAAACAAATTTAAAAAACTTTCCCTCCCCAACAGGTATTCAGAAACGTGAAGTCAGCAATTGTGTTACAATTCGGCATTTTGAAAACAAATTTGCCGTGGAAACTGTAATTTGTCCTTGAACAGTCAAGAACATTATGGGAGAAAAATTTAATATCGCAGCATAACCCCACCCTTTGTATTTTGTGCAGTGATTATTTTTTAAGATCTTTCATGTAAGTAGCAAACAGGGCTTCACTATCTTTTCATCTCATTAATTCAATTAAAACCAGTACCTTTTAAAAATCTTTTCTTCTTTCCAAGTGTGGTGTCTTTTATCTTGAATTAGTAGTTGTATGAAGTCATAGATGATAATACACTTACTTCACCATAGATCTTATGTGTTAGGAAGAATTTAAATTTCTTTAAATCATTTATCCAGATTTTTATGTTTGAATTAATGCATTTTCCAGAGGAGGGGTTATCTAAAGAATAATCATATATATGCATACGTAAAAATGGACCACAGTGACTTATTAGTAGTTGTTAGTTGCCCTGCTACTTAGTTTGTTAGAGCATTTGAGCACACATTTTAATTTTCCTCTAATTAAAATGTGCAGTATTTTCAGTGTCATATTTAACTATTTAGAATATGATTTCCACCTTGATGTTTTAATATCCTAGACATCTGCTGTAATAATATTTTAGAAAATGTTTGGAATTTAAGGAATAACTTGTGTTACTAATTTGTATAACCCATATCTGTGCAATGGAATATAAATATCACAAAGTTGTTTGACTAAAGGACTGTGTGTTGTTTTTCCCATATAACAAAACCAAAGAGTTATTTGGTTCTTTATATCTTAAGATAATCCATGTAAAAAAAGTATTTCTTAAAAATTCAGTTCACTATATACAGTGGGTAAAATTGTAGATTTTTAAAAAATAAAAACAAACTTTTAAAATAAGTTATATTCTTCATGGATACTATTGAGGTAACATCTAAGACTCAACCTTGACAGATGCTGTGTAATACATTTAAAATAATGTTTTTGTAGTTAATGGAAGGGCTATTATTAACCCTAAAGTTTCCAAGGAGCATAAAATACACTGCTTTCCTGTGAATGTCTCCCTCACAAATGGAGCATTTCCAGTTACAATGGTGATTTTTTTATTTCCAGTTGCTTCCTACCTGAAATAATTTAGAATCCACCACCATTTAAAATATCTAAGAGTAATTTTGGGGTGCCTCGGTGGCTCAGTTGGTTGAGCCCCTGACTTCTTCATTTTGACTCAGGTTGTGATATTGGGGTCGTGGGGCTGAGCCCCGTGTCGGGCTCAATGAGGAGTCTGCTTCTCTACCTCTCTCTCTCTCCCTCCGCTCCTCTACCTACTCGCACGCTCTCTCTAAAATAAACAAATAAATCTTAAATACACACACACACATATATATTTGTAATTTCACTGTAAATGCCTAAGATAAAAAAATTTCAGTTCTGAATTTAGGAAGTCAGAATTTTTAGTTTCACAAACCCAGTAACAGCCAGGTCTAGAAACCAGTTCTAGTCTAAAAAAACATTTAATTCCTGGCTCCTGGTTTTATTTCAGTAATTGTAAGAGCTTTAGGCTAGTCAGATATTATAGAGATTGAGAATTTATTTTAGAAGAAAATATATTCTGATAAAATGAGAATTGTTTTTCCCTACCTTCCAGGCTCTAAAATTTCATGGTTTTTTTAGGGGGCTGTGAACATTTAAGAAAACGTTACTTATTCAGCAAATACTTACTAACCTCCTTTATATGTCCAGCATGTAGCGTTAAGCATTGAAGATACATCTGTGAAGAAGAAAGACAACTGCTGCCTTAGAGGAGACTCACAATCTAGGGAAAGGAACTGGTGACTAGATAGCTAATTACAGTATAGTTGTGATCGGTACTGTGATGGGGAAGAACAGGTCCAGGAACTTTGGGAGCGTTCAGGAGGGACAGTGAGATATTTGGGATGTGAGGTGCATGGAGCTAGGGTATGGAGGACCTGTATGCCATCTTGAGGACTTCATTCAATAGATCACGAGCTGCTGTTGAAAGTTGGTATTTTGGAAGGAACATTTTAGTTTGTTTTCCCATGGATAATAGTAGTGCTCTATTAGGATAGATGAACTGCTTGTAACAACCCCCAACATCTCAGTGGCTTCAGACAGTAGGAGTTTATCTACATTGATCACACTCCATTGGGACAGGAAGGCTCCAGGCTCCCAGGGATCCAGATTGCTCTCTCTTGTTAATGGTGTCAGCTTTGACTCCTCAATTCTTGGTGGAAGGAGAGGGGCTAGAGTTTTATGGCTGGGCCTGACAGGTAGGCATACGTCATTTCTCTCCTTTTCCACTGACCGGAGCCCAGCCATATGACCCCAGGCCAGTGGTAAGGTAGATGGGGAAATGTAGTTGTCCTGTGTGTAAATAAAGAGAACCATAATGATTTGCTGCACATACGCATTGCTTTACCACCAGTGGACAATTTGAATGAATGAACAAAGGAATGAAAAAAAAATTACAAATAAAGTTCATGCACGGTTCCATCACACAAATAATCATAACAAAATTTTGAGTGTGTGTCTTTAAAACTTATCTTACTACAATAGTGACATGTTCTTGGTGGATTTGGAAAATAGGTAAAAGCACAAGGAAAATAGAAGTTGTATGTTCCCCACCAAGAACTTACTGTTGTTTTGTTGGTTTTTTTGGTGTGTACACTCCTTATGTCTCTACCGTTTTAGTCTTTTCCCTCCACTTACACATCATAGACACTTTCCCATATCATTGAAAATTCTGTGTTTTAAAGGCTGCATTATATTTATGTAGGTGTACCATAATTTTTTAATGCGTTTTCTCTTACTGGACATTTTGGTAATTTTAACACATTTTTGCCATTAAAAACACTTGATTGTTCCTTTTAATAAGCTTTTATACACATATCCATGATTATTCCCATCTCTTCCTTTTTCATTTGCTCTTCAAAAAATTATTCAAGTAATAGACGCAAATAGAAATCAAGTACTATTAAAAGGAACTTTAAAAAAAGTAGTCTCTTGGGGCGCCTGGGTGGCTCAGTCATTAAGCATCTGCCTTCGGCTCAGGTCATGATCCCAGGATCGTAGGATCAAGCCCCACATCGGGCTCCCTGCCCAATGGGAAGCCTGCTTCTCCCTCTCCCACTCCTACTGCTTATGTTCCCTCTCTCGCCATCTCTCTCTGTCAAATAAAATCTTAAAAAGAAAAGAAAAGAAAAAGGCAGTCTCCCGTCTCCTTCTCTGTGCCCAGATCAGACTCTCTTAACTGTTAATTCTGATACTTATTTCTATTTTTCTCCTCATACTTGTAATGCTATTTTTAATATCTTTAAGTTTGTCTTCCCAGTCTGTACTTTTTATTTCCTATTCTTGTCTTCTTGTATTAATAAGGACTTCCAGTATGATGTTGAGAAGAAGTGGTGAGAGAGGCAATGTCTTTGCCCTGTACCTGAGAGTGGGAAAGCTTCTAGTTTCTCACCACTGAGTGTGATGTTAGCTCTAAGTTTTTTTGTAGACAGTCTTTATCAAATTGAGGAAGTTCCTCTCTTGGTTCACCGAGAGTTTTTATCATGAATGGGTATTGGAGTTTGTCAAATGCTTTTTCTCTATCTGTTGATAAGATCATGTGATATTTTTTAGCCTGTTGGTGGTGGTGGGTTACATTAATTGATTTTTGAATGCTGAACCCGCCTTGAGTATCTTAGGATAAATCTCACTTGATCGTGGTGTTTAATTCTTTTATACTTTTTTGGGTTTGATTTGCTAATATTTTGTTGAATCTATGTTCAAGGGAGATTTTGGTCTGTAGTTTTCTTGTAGCATCTTTGTCTGGTTTGGGTATTTGGTAATGCTGGCCTCATAGAATGAGTTGGGAAGTATTCCCTCTGCTTCTGTTCTCTGAAGGAAATTGTAGAGGATTGGTATAATTTCTTCCCTTAAATGTTTGATAGAATTCACCAGTGAACCCATCTGGGCATGGTGCCTTGTGTTTCAGAAGGCTAATTGTTGATTCCATTTATTTAATAGATAGGCCCATTCTAATAATCTCATTGTTCTTGTGTGAATTTTGGCAGATTGTGTCTTCCATTTCTTCTGCCCAAATTTGTGGGCACAGACCTACTTGTTAATACTTTTACTTTATTATCCTTTCAATTTCCATGGGATCTATAGTGATATCTCTTCTTTTATTTTTGATATTAGTAATTTATATTCTCTTTTTTTTTCTTAGCCTGATTAGGCACTTACTGATTTACTTGATCTTTTCATAGAACCAGCTTTTGGTTTTGTTGACTTTTCTCTTGATTTCCTAATTTAAATTCCATTGATTTCTGCTCTGATTTTTACTGTTTCTTTTCATCTGCTTACTTTGGACTTAATTTGCTCTTCTTTTTCTAGTTTCCTAAGGTGGCGACTTAGATTATTCCTTTTAGATCATTCTTCTTTTCTAATATATGCATTCAGTGCATAAATTTAACTCTAAACACTGCTCTTGCTGCATTGCACAAGTTTTGACAAGTTGTTTCCATTTACTTCAAACTAAATAATGGACATTGTGGTTTGAGAGCAGGCATTGATTTCTATTCTTTTAAAAAAAATTTTTAGGGGCGCCTGGGTGACTCAGTGGGTTAAGCCTCTGCCTTCAGCTCAGGTCATGATCTCAGGGTCCTGGGCTCGAGCCCCGCATCAGGCTCTCTGCTCAGCAGGGAGCCTACTTCCCTCTCTCCCTCTGCCTGCCTCTCTGCCTACTTGTGATATCTCTTTCTCTCTGTCTAAATAAATAAATAAAATCTTAAAAAAATAATAAAATAATTTTTAAATTCTTTTAAATTTAAGATGTGTTTTATCACCCAGAATGTGGTCTGTATTGGTGAATGTTCCATGAGAGCTTGAGAAAAATGTGTTCTGCCATGTTGTAGCAGTTTATATAGATTGATGGTGCTGTTAAATTTAACTATGTCTTGGCTGATTTTCTGCATGCTAGATTTGTCATTTTTGAAAGAGGGGTGTTGACTGGCCTCCAGCTATGATACTGGAATAATCTATTTCTCCTTACAGTTCTATCAGTTTTTGCCTTGTGTAGTTTGATGTTCTGTTGTTAGCTGCATACACATTAAGAATTACTATGTCTTAGAGAATTGACCCCTGTATCATTATGTAATTCTCTCCTTTGTCAGTGATAACTTCCCTTACTTTGCATTCAGCTCTGTCTGAAATTAATATAGCTAGCTGTTCCTACTTTCTTTTGAGTAATGTTACCATGGTAATTTGTCTCTATCCTTCTACTTTTTATCTCTGTGTGTCTTTATATATAAAGTGACTTTCTTATAGACCACATATAGTTAGATTGTATTTTTTGACCATTGACATTCAAAGTGATTATTGGTATAATTGGAGTAATACCTGCCATTTTCATTACTGTTTTCTATTTGCTGCTCTTTTTCTTTGTTCTTTTTTTTGTCTTTCACTCTTCTTCTTTTGGTGGTTTTAGTTGAGCATTTTCTAGGATTCTGTTGTCTCATCCAAAGTTAATACTAGCTTTTTTCTCTTTGGGTCTTTCTCATTAATATATAACCTGAGGAAGAAGCATGGTTTAGTCTCAGTTTTCTCACTGTTGATCATCGTTAGGTTTTTATCTTATTGAGAAAATGTTAATCACAATTTAAGATTTTAAGAAATATTTACTATAGATCCCACACTTAATTCTTCGAAACTTCTGTTGTAGATTAGTCCTGAGAAGCAGAATGGGTGGGAATGGACTCTTTTGAGAGCTCAAAATCCAGTCCTAAATGGCATAAAGCAAGACAGTTCTAGCTCTTTTCCTGCTTATATTTGTGAATAATTTGATGGGATTTCTATATTCATTTTTTTAAATTTGTTTGTATTCATATTTTCATTGTACAAAATCACACAGAAGTGTTGACTTTAAAAAATGAATGCCCTCCTCTTTCTCCCATCTTCCTCTCCAGTCTCATTTTCCAAGGGAGATCATTGTTAATCGTTTAATGTGTAACATAATTACCTAGTGAGTAAGAAGAAGAAAATTCCTTCCTCTGGTCAGATGATGTGGGCTTACGTGTCATGAACTGTGTGAGAAGCCCAGGCCAGAAGCTCTGTGTTCTGCACAGCCTCCAAGTCATCCACCTCCCAATGTCTTCCGGTTGACCTTCTGCAGTCATGGTGTAACCCACTTAACCACATCCACTTCCGTGCCCCCTACAATCCGTTCTTTATGCCGCAGCCACCGCAGTTTTCAGAACACAAATTTGACGTTTTATCACCTCCCCTGTTTAAAGCACTTTCGTGGTATCCCTGGCTCTTAGGATAAAGACCAAATTACTTAATCTGCATGATCTAGTCCCAACCCACCTCTCCAGCTTCACTCACCTTAGCACTCCTTCTTGCTCTTTCCATTCTGCCACAATTGCTACATTAGTTTCTTGATAAATGCAATTTTCTCTCCCTTGAAATTTATTCCCATCCATTCCTCACTGTGCCCTTTAGTTGGCTTCTAGTCAACTTTCAGAACTTAGTTCAGGTGTGCTTTCCTCAAGAGAAACCTTTCTTGAAGCATTAGGAAAGGTTCTGTTTTTTGTATTTTGTCATTCTTGCTTGTTTGAGTAATATATTTGCCCCGTTAGACTCCTCAATATATTTAGGATGGCTGGCACACAGTTGGAGCTTTTCATTATCTATTGAGTGAATTAAACACTCCTTCCTGTACCACCCTAGTCTTGCCTACTGTCAGCTTTATTCTGGATAGTATTGCATTTCCCAACCAGTTGTCTATATTGGCTCTTCCAAATCTTTGCTGGTTTTCTCACTGGATCTGAGTGAGTTGATTTAAATATTAATCTGTGTTTTTTACAAATGTTCATGAGGGTGTTCTGCTGCACTTGGGGAAAAAAAAAACTCTTTTCCAAGCCCAAAATTCTGGCTTAGCTAAGCTTCTGTTCACTACTTAACTGTTTGTTTCCTAACCTCCTCTTCCTTCTCTGGCGAATTTCATGTGATCTGATGGCCCTGCCTGAAACTGTCCTCTTTCTGCCTGTCCCCACCCCTACTCCCACAAACAAGACATTGAGTTAACTCCCACTCATCCTTCAGATCTCAGATTAAACGTTTCTTCAGAGGGCTACCGTACCTCTTTAATTCTTTTAACTCCCATGTTACTTTATTATCTGTCTCCTGAAACCTTTCATGAGACTTCTTAGCAAAGCTTGTGCACCATTGTGTCTTCTCTACCTGGCACATAATAGGTCTTAACATTGAATGAAAGAAGAATTTCTTGGTCAGCTGTAGCTAGGAAAACAAAAACAGTTCAATATCAACTTCATTAAAGCCAAAATATTTTTTTGGCAGAGGATCTTCAGTACTTGACCGGACCATGTTCAATTAATAATGAATGAGCTACATTTTGTGGATCAGTTCATTCAGCTGATGAGGGTTTTACTTGGAGGCTGCTTCATCCTGGGTGGCTCATGGTGCAGACACAGTCTTGTTCTAGACAAAATGTGCTGTGGGGGCCATATTAAGGTTTTTATAGGATGGAAGTGATAACATACTATCTATCCTCAAACGTTTCGAACCAAGATTGTCTTTTTTCATGCCGTGTCATTCCATGGAATTTGAGGCCTGATTCTTCCATCTTCAAAAGGATACCAACATACTTTTGGCCCAGTAGTTACCAAAAGGGGTTAGAACTAAGTTTTTAAATGTAGGCCAAAAGGCAGATAAATAAATAAAAACAAAAATGAAGGCACACTGCTTGGTTGTCACTGGGGATAGGCTCTTTGTATTTATTGGGTGGGGTCACAGATGCTAAAGGACTTAAAAGTAGGGAGTCCTACACAACAAAGTATTGCCTTGCCTAATTTGTCAATTATACCCCTGCTGGGAAGCACAGAAGGATACTCAAAAGTTTTTTGAATACCAGGGATAAAGGCATCCATTAAGCCCTCATCCATAAAGCCAGGCATGGTTTTCCACTTGGGCATGAATATGGCCATTTCTTAGAACATTTTTTTTTTTTTAATAACAAAACATATAATTAGCCAAATACAAGTTCAGTAGCTAAACCCCATGTATCTAGTTTTAATCAGCTCCAGAGAATATTACACTTTAGCCAACCCCTAATTATCTGATACCCAACTCCTGTCACAAACCCAGCTGAGGCATTGGGGGAAGGTAAGCCTAGGAAATCTGAGACTCCTCTATTCCTTGGGAATGAGTCCAGATTCTATCCCTGCAGCTAGGGCACTCTAGAAAACTGAACACCTTCCTTTAACTTCCTGTAGAAATGCCTTCATAGAACCATAACTCAGTATCATCCTCTTGGCTTTTGTTGAGGACTTATAGAAATAAAAATGAACCAAAAATGGTTCTGCTTTTATGAAAGTCCTAGTGAAGGTATTATGTAATATCTACTGTTTCTTATCCAAATATTCTTAAATTTGGTGTTAAGGAAAAATTTTTTCTCTTCTGTTACGCACTAATATTAGATCATAGAGCCAAGCAGTTTGTTTCCCTTTTGCCTTGGTGGCTGGGAAACTCAGAACAAAACGTTGTGCTCAGTTAGATTAATTGCTTTTAGCCTAGGCTTTCCTGTGTATAACCTTTTCAGTAGCTGGCTCATGTTTCGTTGCATATCTTATATAGAATTTACATGCGATAAAATGCACGTGTTCAATGAGTTTCGACAATTTTTATATGTTTGTATTAACAATGGTCTGAACATTTTCATCACCCCAGAAAGTTTGCTTGTGCTCCTTTGCACTCAATGTCCACTCCTATTGCAACTACTTTCTGGTTTCTATGACCATAGACCAGTTTTTGGCTGTTCTTGAACTTTACTTGAATGGAATCATTTTAGTCTGGCTTTTTCCACTCGACGTTTTTGACATTCTGTGCTGTTGCTTGAATTAGTAGTTCTTTTTAATTACTGAGTAGTATTTCACTTTTAAATATACTTTAATTTGTTCATCATTTCTCCCGCATATGGATATTTCAGTTGTTCCCAATATTTGGCTATTATGAATAAAGTTGTTTCGAACATTTGTGTGCAATTCTTGGTAGACAGCTCATGTTTGAAAATCTTTAATGGTTTTATTGTGAAAGCATCTTCATTATAAAACTCGTCTTTATGAGAGGAGGAGTGGGTAAAGTAAAATAACTGAAAATACAGCAGGCCCCTATGGTTATATTTATAGTCATTAACTTAACACACTAAAAACAACCTACGAATATCAATTTCCCATTGTTTTTAAAATTGAAGGCCAAGCCAGATATATAACTTATCCCTTCAAACAAACTTCTGCAATGTGGATAACTTCTCATTTAGATCCCTTATAAAGTATAGGTTGCTATCTTTTCAAATCCCCATTTGCCTTGTCCAGTAGTCCTACCAGACACCGTATTCAAAGCCAAAGTTGATTTCCTTCCCTAAACCTAACCCTCCCATGTCTTCCTCATCTTAACTCTTTTTTGCTCAGCCTAAATATGTGGTCTCATCCTTGATTCCTCTCTGTTGCATAAACATCACATGGAATCCATCAGTAAATCTGGTGCACTCTGCCTTCAAAATCAGATTATTAGCGATGCAGCTTCTCACTCTTCCTAATGCTAACATGCTAGTCAAAGCCACGATCATCCTTGTTTGGATTGGTGCCATAGCCTCCTAACTGGTCTTCCCTCTACCGTCTTTGGCCCCTAGAGCCTATTCTAAACAGCTGGGGAGGGATCCTTTCTCAATCTTAGTCCCATCAGCTCACCCTGCTCAAAACCCAACATTCCCATTCAGAATAAAAATCAAAGTTCTTATGATGGTCTACAAAGCCATAAGTAATCTGGCCTCCCAGAACCTCTCCTCACATCTCTGACCACTCTCCCCCTTTCCTGTTCCTCTCCAGTCACACAGCAGCCTCACTTTCATTTGCACTGACCAAGAGCAATCCTGCTTTAGGCATTGTACTTGTTTCTGGGTCAGGATACCCACTCCCCTCCAGCCCCTCCAATACCCTAAGGTGCACTGCCTTACTCTATTTTTGTCTGGACTCACTGTCGCTTCATTCAATAAGTCTTCCCTGATCACCTTTGTAATGTGAGTCCCACCTCCAGCCCCAAAGCCAGCTATGTCTGTTTGTATTACAGTCTTACTTAGCCCCACCCAGGCCAGACCTTGAAGACTGCTTCAAGTTTGCGGACGGGCAGAAATGCTGACTAGAATTTGGCTCAACTTTCCTGAAACAGCTACTACCCAAAGCAAAGAATAACAAAGTGGTTGAGGATACTTTCTTATAGCCTCCCTTGTTTTCTCATGGAGGTTCCTCTGGGATTTGATGGTTTCCACAGCCCCTACATGGAGTGAGATGTCCACCAGGGTAGAGAAGCATAGAACTGTGGGCTCTACCTTGTCCCTTCACTCCCTTGCAGCTGTTCAACAACCGGAAACAACCTGTACTATCTTATTCTGCTGCACAGTGAGCTTGACCAACAAGGCCTCGTAGCTGTGTGTCCTTTTGGCTTTGACAATCTCCCATTATCTATGCCTGCACTCCATAGGGTCTAAGAGTTTTTGCAGTCTGCCCCCTTACGGCCCGTCTTGGCCATAACCTACCACAATGCCTTATTTTCTCCGTGGTGCTTATCATCATCTGACCTATTACATATTTATTTTTTGTACTTGTTTATTGTCTGTTTCTCCAAGTAAAATGTAAGTTCCCTGAGAACACAGACTTTTTGTTAATAGAATAGTACCTGACACATAATACTTAGTAAATATTTATTGAATTAATTTTGTTCAATATATTTAACATGGTTTCATATAGTCTCCTAAAAAATTGGCATCATTCTATAGATTTAAGTGGTTACTAATGTCAAACCAAACCAAACTTCCCTCTTTGCTTTTCTCTTTACTTCTAGTGTCAGAATCTTATTTAGAGGTTGGAATGGCCACGGGAATGCAAATCGCATATACCTCAGGTTTGGTACAAGTTTTGTTACCGTGTTAAAGGGAGCTGGGAATTATGTTTTCAGTAGCTGGAGTAGAAAAAAATCTATTTTTATATTAATATCTGAAGTTCAAATTCCTTCTAATACAGGGATCTCTTGAATGTGATAATGCTGAATCACAGCTGGAGAATAAAAGATGGCAAAGACTGGATTGAAATTCAGATTGATTCACAAGTAAACACCTCTTGGAAATAACATTCTGAGAAAGGTCCCGCTTCTTTGAAATTCTGCATGTTTTGGGGTCTGGATGGTGTGACTTGTACAGAGACTGAAGTAGAAATTGTAGATTCTTATTGATTCGTTCCAATAAATAATTTTATCAAGTGTTTAGAATATCAGATACCTCAAATATGTAATCCTAATTGTGATCTATTTTTTCAAAAAGTCAACATTGTTTCCATAGTAAAATATTTTCTACTAGATGACCCAGAAAGTCCAATTCCCCGGTGGTCAATAAGTAATATTCATTGAGTGCCCTTATGTGCAGATTACAGCACTAAGCTCTACCCTAAAGGAGTTTGCAAATTTCTGTCTGCCCAAGGGTATTGTTGGTTGAAAGAATAATAACTAAGCTTGACTCTTTCTCTATAAGTCTCACTGCTTCCAGTGGAAGAAAGAATGTTGACTAATAAAACTTTCATAGATCATCTCCTTTCATAATATGGAAATAACTAAAATTTGTTTTGCAAATTTTGAGAGAATATTTGATACTGACATAATATCGAACTGAATATCAGTATGTCAGCAGGGTTTGTGGTGGAGGGTGGGGCTTGTGCCCAGGGGGGTTGCGAATCTTATATCATCCTCCCCAAACACTCAAAGACCATGGTCAGGAAGATGGCGACTATGGGTCTTGTAAAAACAAGGGCATTCCGCACCAAATTCTGGTCAGAAATAATAACTATGGAAGACATAGTAATCAGCTTTTAAAGAAGACACATATACATTAAAACAATCTGCAAAGCCAAAAATTCATGTGGTTCCTGTCAATGACTAAATTAAACAAATTTGGTTTAAGACTATGCAATGAAGCCTCCGTAAAACCCAAAAGGACCAGGCCCTGGACCTCCCTGGTTGGTAAACATGTGGAGGAGTAGGGACAGTGGCACCCCTGGAGAGGGCATGGAAGCTCCGTAACCTTTCCCCAGACCTGGCCCTACACATCTCTTCATCTGGCTGGTGATTCATCTTTGTATTTGGTAACTCCTAGCTTGGCATTTCTCTGGAGATTCTGTGGGAAAACCAGCTTTAACATTAGTAGTTGCTTCTCTCCAAAGGTAGAGAGGAGGTTGGCGGAGAAGTAGGGGACCCTAGGTTCATCTGGTCCCTGGAGTTCAGCTAGATAGCAATCAAATCTTTCTGAACACCTGTGAACTCATCCGGAGATCTAAGAAAAGAATTGCTGCAATTCTACAAATAGAAAAGTGACCATTTTTTGCAAGAATTACAAGATGGAAAAACTTACCTCAAAAAAGAGAACAACCAGCGACCTAATCAGTAGGGATATAAGTAAAAGGTCGGAACTAGAGTTCAGAATAACGATTATAAAGATACTAGCTAGGCTTGAAAAAAGCATAGAAGATACAAGAGGATCCCTTTTTGGAGAAATAAAAGAACTAAAATCTAATCAGGTTGAAATAAAAAAGGCTAATGAGATGCAATAAAAAATGGAGGCTCTTACTGCTAGGATAAGTGAAGCAGAAGAATCGGTGATACAGAAGATAAAATTACAGAGAATGGGTACTCCAGGATGGCTCAGTCAGTTAAGCGTCTGCCTTTAATTTATGAGTTCATCTCCCCTTCTCTACCCTTCTACCATTTACTGAATGAAAAGTTGGGTCATGTGTCCTGTAGAATTTCCCAAATTTGGGATTTTTCTGATAGTTTCCATGATACCATTCAAAATTTTTCCTGCATCCCCTGCATTTTTTGTAAACTGATAGTTAGATCTGGAGGAGGAATTCAATTCAGGCGATTGATTCTTTGATTGATTTAGGCAACAATGCTCATTGGCTGTGCTTTATCCTTCCTATTGCATCACATTAATAGAAAGTGATATTAAGCTTGGTTAATGGGTTCAGCTAGATTTATATAAGTTTATTTAAAATTCTTAATTCTGAATATAACATATTCACTCTAGAAAAATTGAAAAATACAGGGCGCCTGGGTGGCTCAGTCAGTTGAGCATCTGCCCTCGGCTCAGGGTATGATCCCAGGGTCCTGGGATCGAGGCCCGCATTGGGCTCCCTGCTTGGAGGGGAGTCTGCTTCTCCCTCTCCCTCTGCCTCTCTCTCTCAAATAAATACAATTTAAAAAAAGAAAAATTGAAAAATACAGAGAGCAATCAAGAAGAAAATAAAAACCAAGAGTATTCTTACATTCTAAAGTAGACTACTATTTACATTTTGTGTATGTCTTTCCCAGTTTCTTCTGTTTTGGTTGATTAATCTTGAAACTTTCTCCTTTCTCTCCCTTATTGGACTTATGCTGCCTTTACAATATCATCCACTAAGTCCTTCAGTTGACAAATATTTTGGGGTGCCTGCTATATTTTTGTGATACTAGAAAGAAGGAAGAGAGGTAGGGTGCCATTTGAGCATCTGCTATACGTAACAGTTGCTTTTACATTAGTTTTTACTTATCTTCACAATGACCTTTCATAGAGGTATTATATTCCCATTTTATGAAAGAGGAAATCGAGACTCAGACCTCTTGGAGTCCGTTGAGTCCAAAGAGTCTTGAAGTCTTTTAATTCCAAATCCAAAGTCCTAACATTCATTTTCTTCCTGAATTTTTGTGGAACTGGTCAAATAGGACCATTCTGTCTAATCCATTAAGAACATACTTGATGGTCATGAAAAAGCTTCTTAGTTCCTTAAAAGCTTGAGAGATTTTATTTGAGAGTCAGCTAGGCAAACTCATTTAGGTGTGTGAAAAATAAGTACAGAAAGTTTTCCATTTTTCAGAGATTAAGAAATAGTTTTGCAAGTTTTCCATGTTCAATTTCATCTTTACTATTTATCTTTTCTTGTGGTATTGGCATTTAGTCTTTAACTTCAAATACGCAAAGATAAAGAGGACAAAAATCTGTGATGGAGGAGTTAGGGTTTTGGATTACTTATAAACTCTGTGTCATATCAATTCTTCATTGCATGATTTAATTCAAAGAAGCACAGAATTTTAGAACTGGAAGGTACTTTAAAGATCATCTTCTAGAACATTCTCAATACGTAATGAAAAGTCCAAAGCCCTAATGGGTTCAGCGCCTTTCCTCAGGTAACTCAACTACTTTGATACCAAGGTGTGGGTTGAACTCAACATCTTTGACCTTCAGTTATATATTGCCATTGTGTCAGTTTAACGCCTTTTGAGGAAATTTCCCTGGATGAACCAAAGGAAATGTTTAAACCATCTTTTTGTTACACTTAGGGTAGGTACTGATTTTACCAGACTCAAGCACGTCCTACAGTCATAAAACATGTGCCAAGTATGGTTTCCTACTATTGTGAGAGCTGAGGGCTGGGGTAGAAAGAGGGACTTCAGACAGGGAGAGAAGACACATTTGAAATAAGGCCATGATTATATTTTCTAGAGTTTCTTTAATCCTCTGCAGGAACAGTTTAAATAAATGTATCTTTTAGAACCACTGAACTGTTTCATTCCAAAATAAAGGTAGGAGAATAATAAGCTTGTTTGTAAAATTACTGGTCATGCTTTTTTTAAAGTGGAAACATTTGCATATAGAAAAGTACAAATATGTAAAACTCTTTAGGGAAAACTGAAGCAAAATCTTTCACCATGCTAACTTAAAATGCATACATAAAAGTCAGAAATAAATGGCAGGAAAGAGCTAATTGTTCCCTGAGTAATAAGCCCCTGGGACAATGGTTTAAAGCAGCTAGATGATGTGTTTAGTATCCAGTTTCCTACCATTTTGTATAAACATTGCCTCTCTGTTTCCTTCATGGATAAATTTAACCTAAAAATCAGTCTCAGTGTCTCCAGTGCTGTCCTGTTTGTAGGGCAATAATCAGTCCACAGGTTTTTGACACTTTGTGGCTGACAGGATATCCTTCAGCAGACAGACATGTGCATTAGTCATCCATTTTCTGATGATATTTCTGGACTGCATATAGAGACTGATGGTTCTATGTGGTATATGGCTATTTATTCTAGCTTCTAAGCAATTGGAATGCGGGGAACTATTTAGTTCCATGATACTTGACAGAAGGGAACAGATTTGCTAGACAAGGTTGAAAACAAGGATGTCATTGTGGGCTGAGAATAAATTGGCATAAATGTACTATCCTTCCTGGATGCATAGTGACAAACAAAGAATAATATCAGATACCATTCACATTCAAGCCAAAGAAGTCTTTAAAAAATACATAATGGAGGAAAAGGAACTCTGAGGCACCCATCAATTAACCTCACAATTATCAACAGATAACCAATCCAGTTTGTTCCTATCTACTCCTCAGCCCTGACTAATATTAAAGCAAATTCCAGACATCAAATTATTTTATCCACAAATATTTTAGTATTTATCTCTAAAAGACATGGATTCTTTAAGAAAAAAAAAAAAAAGACTACCACTCTACCATATCACATCTAACAAATGGACAAAAACAACTTAATTCATTAAATATACAGTTACTATTGAAATTTCCCAGTGTCTCATAAATGTTTTTGTTTCTTTTATTTTTAAGTTTGTATGTTTGAATCAGTATGAATCAGTATCCATACCTTGCCACTGGCTGTTTATGAAATCTTTTTTTAAATTAACACAAATTTTTACATACCATTTTACATTCTCTGCAACAGTGTGCAAGAGTTCCAATTTCTCCACAATGTTGCCAACTCTTGTTATTTTCTGTTACTTATGGTTTTTTATTTGTTTTAATAGTAGCCATACTAATGGGTGTAAGGTGCTATCTCATTGTGGTTTTGATTTGCATTTTCCTAGTGACTAGTGATGAGCATCTTTTCATGTTGTCGGCCATTTGTATATTTTCTTTGAGAGATGTCTATTCAAGTCCCTTTGCCCATTTTTTAAACAGGTTGTTTGGATTTTGTTTTTATGTTCTAGGAGTTCTTTTTCTTATTTTTTTAAGATTTTAATTTTTTAAAAATTTTTTCCCAAATACTTTTATTTTATTTTTTCAGTGTTACAAGATTCATTGTTTATGTACCACACCCAGTGCTCCATGCAATACGCACCCTCCTTTGTCAGAGAGAGAGAGCAAACAAGCAGGGGGAGTTGGCAGGCAGAGGGAGAAGCAGGCTTCCTACTGAGCAAGAAGCCTGATGTGCAAGACTCACTCCCAGGACCCTGGGATCATGACCTGAGCCGAAGGCAGACACTTAATCGACTAAGCCACCCAGGCGTCCCTAGATATAGATATATTTCAAAAGAAAGAATGCTACCAGGTAGGTAGAGGGATGTGACTAACATAAGGATGAAAAGGCCAAGTACCACCCACAATAAACACACACCCCTGCATAATAATAGCAACACTACTATCAACAATATGATTATTGAAAACGGTTCACAAAATATTTTCTTAGTTCCCTTGTCCTTAAAGTATATTTCACTAGGTATGTACAGTTACATTGCTAAACTTGTCTAATTTTCAAGTAGCAGCTTTGTTGATATATAATTTGCATATCATACAATTCACAGACATCATAAAAGTCAGCAGTTTTTAGCGTATTCACAGTTATGCAACCACTGTGGCAAAATAATAAATTTTAGAACGTTTTCATTATGCCAAAAAGAAACCCCGTACACATTAGCAGTCAGTTCTCATCTTCCCCCTACTGCCCTCCTGGCTCTAGGTAAACACTAATCTACTTTCCATCTCTATGGATTTGCCTAATCTGTATATTTTACATAAATGGAATCATACAATATGTGTTATTTTGTGTTTGACTTCTTTCACTTAACATAATGTTTTTAAAGTTTATCCATGTTGTATCTATTAGTACTTCATTCCTTTTTTTACTCAATAATCTTTCATTGTGGTTATGCCAGATTTTATGTATCTATTCATCAGTTGATGGACATTTGGGTTGTTTCCAATTTTGCCTTTTATGAATAATGCTTCTATGAGCATTTGTGTATAAGGTTTTGCATAAACATATGTCTACATTTCCCTAGGGTTTATACCTAGAAGTTGAATTTCTGGGGCATAGGGTAACTATGTTACACTTTCTGAGGATCTGTCAGAATGTTATCCATAGCAGCTGTACCATTTTATATTTCCACCAGCATTGCACAAGGGTTCCAATTTCTCCCCATCCTCCCTAACACTTGTTATTATCTGACTTTCTTATTTTAGCCATCTTAGTGATATTTTATTGTGACTTTGATTTGCATTTCCCTGGTGACTAATGCATGCTCTAAGTTTCATTTGTTCTCTTCCAATACCTGAAAGTGGAAGTTTAGGTTTTGGTTTCAGATTTTTATTGCTTTTTCTTCTTCTTCTCTTTAAAATATAGGCATTTAAAGCTAGAAGTTTCCCTCTAATCACAGCTTTTGCTGCATCCCATAAATTTTGGCATGATATGTTTTCATTTTCATTCATTTTAAAGTATTATCTAATTTTTCTTATGATTTCTTCTTTGATTGGTTATGGATATATATGGATATATATACCCATATATATATGTGGAGATATATATATATCCCTTTGATGTTTTGTTTAATTTTAACATCTTCAGTTTTTTTCTGTATTGATTTCTATTTCCATTCCAGTGTGGTTGGAGAACATAGTTTATGTGATTTCAATTATTCTAAATTTAATGAATATATAGTATGGCCTAGAGTATGATCTGTTCTGAAGAATGTTCTGTGTGTTCCTGAGAAGAATATGTATTCTGTTGTTGGAGTGGAGTGTTCTATAGATGTTCATACGACTAGTTGGTTTACAGAATTTTTGAAGTCTATTTCCATGCTGAGCCTCTATCTAGGTCTATTTATACTGAAAGTGGGGTATTGAAGACTCCAACTATTATTGTTAAATTGATTATGTCTCCCTATAATTCTGTCAGTTTTTGCTTCATGAATTTTGGGGCTCTGTTATTAGAAGCATACGGGTTTATAATTACTAAATCTTCCTAATGGATTAACCCTTTTGTCATTACAAAATTGTCCTTTTTATCAATAGCAAATAATTTTGGTTAAAGTCTCTTTTGTCTCATACTAGCATAACCACTCCAGCTTTCCTGTGGTGGTTGTTTGCATGATATATCTTTTTCTATCCTTTTACTTTCAGCCTATTTGTATTTTGAATTGAAAGTGTCTTGTGGACAGGGTATAGCTGAATTTTGATTTTTATCTGATCTGCAGCCTCTGCCTTTGACTAGTGTAATTTAATCTATTCACATTTAGTATCATTATCAATATAGTTGGATTTACATCTGCCACTTTATTTTTGTTTTCTGTACGTCTCATATCTTTTTTCTTCTGTTCCTCTTTTACTGCTTTCTTTTGCATTTAATGTATATTTTCTAGTGTAACATTTTAATTCCTTTAATTTTTTCACTGTCTTTTTTGAGTTATTTTCCCAGTTTTAGCTCTAGTATTTACATATATTGTTAGAATCTACTTAAAATATACACTAGCTTAATTCTAGTTCTATAAAACATATAAAGATATAAGACATTAGTCTTATAAAGTTTGATTTGTTCTCCCATTTGTGCTATTATTATTAAACATTTATTATGTGTGTTACAAATTCAATGGTACACTGTTATAATCATTACTTCATATAGTTTTATGTGTCTTAGAGAAACTCTCATTTACTGTTTCTGGTTCTTTTCATTTATTCTTGTGGATTCAAGTTCCAGCTGGTGTCATTTCTTTACTCCCATCCACTTTGCTCCTACCCACCTCCTCTGTGATGTTACTGTCAAGTATATTTCTGTATGTTAAGGACTCAACAATATATTCATATACATATTGTTTTATGAAATTACTTTTAACTCAGTTAAGAGAGGAAAGGAAAAGAGATAATTCTGTTTACTGGTACTTTTTGTTTTTCTGTGTGGATTTTAATTACTGTCTGTTGTCACTTGCTTTCAGCCTGAAGACACTCTTTTTTTTTTTTAAGATTTTATTCATTTATTTATCAGACAGAGAGAGAGTACAAGCAGTGAGAGCAGCAGGCAGAGGGAGAAGCAGGCTCCCTGCTCAATCCCATGACCCTAGGATCATGACCTGAGCCGAAGGCAGATGCTTAACTGACTGAGCCACGCAGGCATCTCTCAGCCTGAAGACATTCTTTAGTATTTCTTGTGTGGTGGTCTGTTAGCAAGGAATTTATCTAGAATTGTCATTAATTCACTCCATATTTGAAAGATAATTTTGCTGGATATAAGATCCCAGGCTCACATTTATTTTTCTTTCAGCACTTTGAATACGTCATCCACTACCCGCTGGCTTTTAATCAGCTGTTAATCTCATTGAGTTCTCGGGTATGTGATGACTCATTTTTTTCTTGCTGCCTTCAAGATTTGCTCTGTTTTTGGCTTTCAGCATTTTGATGTCTGGGTGTGTGGGTCTCTTCGTATTTATTCCACTTAGAGTTCATTCTGGAAAAATTGTTAAAACATAGACCACTCCCAGAGTTTCTGATTCAGTAGGTTTGATGTGGCGCCTGAGGATTTGCATTTCTAATAATTCCCAAGTAGTGCGATGCTGCTGGTCCAGGACTGTACTTTGAGAACAACTGTCCTATAGCTTTGAGGATTTAGGAAAAATTGGGTAATTTTTATCAAATCAAAAAATAATAGAGCATGTGCTGTTGCTTTAATCCTACTAAGATTTATTTTAAATAACAGATGTGTAATCTAAAAATCAAACACAGAAATATATACTCGATGTTTCCTACTGTTATGCATGTACTTATTCATGCTGTTTGTCAGATAATCGTTGAATCAGGAGTCCTATAGCTACAAATCAATTTATGGTCTTTGTGGAAGGAAAAATTTAAAGGTCCTTTATCTCCCTCTAGCCTCTAACTAAAATTTTGCAGGCTGGACATTTGACAAAAAAAAAAAAAAAAAGCAATTACAAAGATTCTTAAAATTTAGCATTGACTTATGGGGTAGAAAGCTAAATGAAAAGTCATTTAAACACATAAATATAAAAGCTGATTCAAATGTGGTACATATTAGGGAATACTAAAGACCTTGAAAGAACCCAGGGAAGGAAATTGGAAAGAAGAATTCATTGTGTCATCTACTCCATCCCCCTTCTTGGTTTTAAATCTATTTGAGCCCTTAGTAACAAGTGATGTTGGAAAGGTGTTGATCTCTTTTCTAGATTTTGGGTTTTATCCAAATACCTACTAAGTAGATCTCTTTTATTTTTCAAAATAGCTGGTGTTTTGAAGTGGCTAATTCGGTTGAATCTAGAGCGTAGGCTATGGAGAATTGAAATAGTTTTGTGTTAATTATTGACCCTTTGCTCAGAGTGTTCTGTAGTACTTGTCTCTTCTGCTTCTTGGATAACAGATTGCATTTGCCACTTGCTTCTGTCTATAATACCTGCTTTCCATGCTGTCAGCTCCTGCTTCTTGCTAGGACTTATGATATTTTCCAACTCCTAGGTTTCTCCTGGATAAAACTGGAGAATCTGATCACATATCTAGGTACCCTTATCTGGAAAATCTCTTTCACACAAAGAAAAGACTTGTCCTCAGGCTCGATGGTTTTGACACAAGGCTTCCCGGCTGATCCACTAACAGCTAAACCCTATGGAGAGTCCTAAGCAGTTGGATACTCCCAGATTCCTTTATTTAGCTAACAGGTGGCCCTGTATCCTACAGCTGTGGCCAAAGCCTCACATACAATCAGTCTTCTGTTGGAGTGAAAGGAAGATTGTTGGCTCCCTATGAACATAACTACAGCCCCTGATAGAGTGCTTTACTTAGGTTTCTCAGGAGTTCAGTGATCCACCAGAACTGATAAACAGTCCATAGTTCCATTCCCCAGCATTCTATAACTTCCATCTGCACCCTAACAGAGGTTGGCACAAACTTTACTATGTGACTAATTTCAGGAGTAATTCAAGAATCCCATCCACAGCAGTGACAGTAACTCCCCCAACATAACCAGGCAGTGAAACCAGCTAGAGGGCAAGTTTGATATCAGTTCAAGTTTCCTTTATTTAGGGATCTCAAGTACTCAAGACTGACATCCCTACCCCTCCATCTCCAAGAATTCTATCCCTTAAACCTGACACCCAGGATTGCATCAGTAGAGCCCAGCACCATCTCCCAGAGGAGGCCCAGCTCTGTCTCTACCAAATGGTCTCAGCTCCACCTGCAGGGGTCCCTATCTTATTTCTAGCCATTTCATCTTAAGCACTGCATTCCCAATAATCCATAAGCAGAACTCTCACATCCCACACAATTCATCAGAGATCTGGGTGCACCAGGGGACTTCACTGTCCTGCAAGACTGCCTGCTAGTGAGTATAAGGACTGACCTGGTGTCAGGGGGGATTCCCCAAAGAGCTTTCTCCTGCTGAGGTCCATATTCCATACCTTGGGGTTTTGGGAGTCCAGATGAGAAGAAAAAGATGTTCTTATCACATCAGACAGAAATGTAACGCCCTCCTAAGTGGTCTTCTCCTGTCTACGTTTTCCTCTTTTCAGTTCTCCACACGGCAATCAGGAAATCTCATCGTGTCTTTCCTTTACTGAAAGCCCTTTCCTGTCTCACTGTATGCCCTTGCCCTTGACAGTCTCTCCAGTCCCACCTCGTGCCACCTTCCTTCTATGCCGTGCTCCAGTTTTTAGTTTCTTGAATGCCATGCTCCCTCCTGCCTTGACCTTCTCCATATGCTGTTCTCTTTGACTCTTCAATTTACTAATTCCCACTCATCTTTCCAAACTCAGTTCAAATGTCACTTGCTCAGGGAAGCTGTCCTTGAAGCCCCGGAGCCGATACACTCCCCCAATATTCCCTTTATAGCTCTCCATCCCATTCCTTCCTCGTTTATAATTATAAGACTGAGTAATCTTGAATGTCTTCCTCCTAAATGGCTTGTAAGCTTCATGAAGGCAGAATCTATGTCTGTAAATGTTTCCCCTAGATCCTGAGTACCCACATGGTAGGGGCTTGATAAATATTGACTAAATGCATAAATGAATGGAAATAAACATGGAATGTTTCTGTCATAGGCTCCACCCGCTGACGAGTACAGTTACAGTCCAGTAGCTTCCTGCATTTTCAGTAGTTCTGCAACATGTGTAACACCTGAGAATTTTTCCTTCTATGCGACAGGCAGATACTCTCTATGACAGCTGTAGGAGTAGGCACCCGGATTCACATCCAGGTTCTCCTCCCTCGGTGTCTCTCTTTTCCCCTCTGGCTCACCTAAAATACTCACCAGACATGTGTGGACACACACCCACATACACATACGTGCACACACACACACACAGATTTGCAGCCACAACTTTCACACAGCATATAACTGGCAAAGGTAGCTTTGTTACTCTGGATTCTTGAATTCTAATAAAAATATATTTTTCTACCTTATTTATTTAGTGAGATCTATTAGTTGGCCTGGTTCTATTAAAAAATTATGTTAGTCAGAAAATAACCTAACCCGGGGTGCCTGGGTGGCTCAGTGGGTTAAAGCCTCTGCCTTCGGCTCAGGTCATGATCTCGGGGTCCTGGGATCGAGCCCCACATCGGGCTCTCTGCTCAGCGGAGAGCCTGCTTCCCCCTCTCCCTCTGCCTGCCTGTCTGCCTACTTGTGATCTCTCTCTCTCTCTGTCAAATAAATAAATAAAATCTTAAAAAAAAAAAAAAAGAAAAGAACCTAACCCTTCTTTAAGAGTCACCAGTTTCTCAAAAGTCTCATTTCCTAGGGATCTTAATAAAAACTTCACACCACTTGGAATTATTTTCTAACAGCACATTTTTCACTCAAACTCTTTTCTGGCTATTTAACTTTTCACTTATGTCTAGGTTTTCTTTTCTAAAAAGATCATAAGCTACTCGAGGAGAGAGTTTATGGGTTTTCTGCTTTATATTCTCCCCGAACCCATATTGGTGCATAAAAAGTGCTCAGTGCAGGAGGAGCAAGATGGCAGAGCAGTATGAGACCTAAATTTCATCAGGTCCCAGTTCAGCTAGATAGTTATCAAATCATTACGAACACCTACAAACTCAACAGGAGATGGAAGAGAAGAATAGCCGCAAGTCTAGGAACAGAAAAGCTACCACTTTCTGGAAGGTAGGACGTGTGGAGAAGTGAATCCAAGGTGATATATGGTAAGACAGACCTTGGGGGGAGGGACTGGCTCCCGGCAAGTGCTAGAGCCGCAAAGCACAAAATCAGAACTTTCAGAAGTCTGCTCCACTGAGGGATGTCACTCCAGAGGCTAAGTGGGGGGTGGAGCCCTCGCTGGGACAGTGTGTTCTCAAGACTCACCGGGTCACAGAAAGACCAGGGGTGCCTGAGTGCGGCAGAGCTCCCAGGTATCAGAGAGGGGAAGCTGGCACAGAGATGGAGCCGAGCAGTGAGCTCTCAGCTCAGGGCTTACCTTAAACCATGATCCAAGGCACAGTTGGGCCACTGCGCTTCGAGCAGGGACCCCACAAGTGGCAGATCCGGGAGACTCACCTTCCTCCTCCAGGAGGAGTGGTGTGACAGTGCACTGCAGGAATTGGCTGGGTTTGGAGACTCCAAACGGGGCCAAGTGCCAGAGATAGAAATGCTCGGTCACAGGCTGGGTGAGCACAGAGTGTGGCCGGAGACCAGGGAGAGGGGAGGGATTGATTGCTTTTCTCCGAGGGCGCACTGAGGAGTAGGGCCCCGAGCTCTCCACTCCTCTGGGTCAGAGACTGGGACGCTGCCATCTTCATTCCCTTCCTCCAAAGCTGTATGGAAAGCGTTCAGGGAACAAAATCTCCTGAGACCAAAAAACAAGCAGATTACTTAGCCTGGCCCCTGGCAAGAGTGGTGCAATTCTGCCTTGGGCAAAGACATTTGAGAATCATGGCAACGTGCCCCTCCCCCAGAAGATCAGCAAGAATATCCAGCCAAGACCAAGTTCACCGATCAATGAGAACTGCAGAACTCCAGAGCTACGGGGACTGCAACACATAGAATTCGTGGCTTTTCCTCCATCATTCATTAGTCTTTCAAAGTTAAAATTTTTAAATTTTATTTTTTTCTTATTCTACTTTAAAAAATTTTTCCTCTTTCCTATTTTAATGTCTTTTAACTATTTTATCTTATTAATACCTTTTTAAAAATCTTTTTTAAATTTTCATTGTTATAGTCATATTCTAACCCTTCATTGTATATAACCTTATTTTTTGTATACATCTAGGATTTTCTTTCTTTAAAATTTTGGGATACAGTTTCTTCTAACAGATCAAAATATGCCCTAAATCTAGCACATGGCTTTGTTCTAGTCTCCAGTCTGATCACATTCTTTCCTCTTTTTTTTTCTTTTTTCAACCAACTTCTTATCTTGTCAATCTCTTTTTTAGAATATTTTTTAATATACATCCTTAGAGTCATATTCCATCCCTTTATCATGTTTACCCTTATTTTTGTATATATGTAAGGTTTTCTTTCTTTAAAATTTTGGGGGGCATTCTCTTCTAACAGACCAAAACACACTCAAAATCAAGTGTGTGGCTCTGTTCTAGTCACCAGTCTAACATATATATATGTAAACTTTTTTTCTTCTTTCTTCTCCCCCCAGTTTCGGGTCTCTTCTGATTTGGTTAGTGTATATTTTTCTGAGGTCATTGCTACCCTTTTAGTATTTTGTTCTCTCATTCATCTATTTTTTTCTGGATAAAATGACAAGGTGGAAAAACTCACATCAAAGAAAGAACAAGAGGCACTACCAATGGCTAGGGACCTAATCAATACGAACACTAGTAAGATGTCAGAACTAGAGTTCAGAATGATGATTATCAAGGTGCTACCTGGGCTCGAAAAAAGTATGGAAGATACTACAGAATCCCTTTCTGGAGAAATAAAAGAACTAAAATCTAACCAAGTTGAAATCAAAAAAGCTATTAATGATGTACAATCAAAAGTGGCGGCTCTTACTGGTAGGATAAATGAGGCGGAAGAGAGAATTAGTGATATAGAAGACCAAATGATGGAGATTAAAGAAGCTGAGAAAGAGAGAGATAAACAACTACTGGACTACGAGGGGAGAATTCGAGAGATAAGTGATACCATACGACAAAACAATATTAGAATAATTGGGATCCTAGGAGAACAAAGAAAGAGAGAGGCAGAAGGTATATTGGAGCAAACTATAGCAGAGAATTTCCCTGATTTGGGGAAAGGAACAAGCATCAAAATCCAGGAGGCACAGAGAACCCCCCTCAAAATCAATAAAAATAGGTCAACACCCCGTCATCTAATAGTAAAACTTACAAGTCTCAGTGACAAAGAGAAAATCCTGAAAGCAGCTCAGGACAAGAAGTCTGTAACCTACAATGGTAGAAATATTAGATTGGCAGCAGACCTATCCACAGAGACCTGGCAGGCCAGAAAGGACTGGCATGATATATTCAGAGCACTAAACGAGAAAAATATGCAACCAAGAATACCATATCCAGCTAGGCTGTCATTGAAAATAGGAGAGATAAAAATCTTCC
>CM052883.1:52051111-52195036 GCA_028534135.1 Potos flavus
AAAAGAATTTTCAAACACCAAACCAGCCCTACAGGAAATATTGAAAGGGGTCCTCTAAGCAAAGAGACAGCCTAAAAATAACAGACCAGAAAGGAACAGAGACAATATACAGTAACAGTCACCTTACAGGCAATACAATGGCACTAAATTCATATCTATCAATAGTTACCCTGAATGTAAATGGGCTAAATGCCCCAATCAAAAGACACAGGGTATCAGAATGGATAAAAAAACAAGAGCCATCGATATGCCATCTGCAAGAAACTCATTTTACACCCAAACACACCTCCAGATTTAAAGTGAAGGGGTGGAAAACCATTTACCATGCTAATGGACATCAAAAGAAAGCTGGGGTGACAATCCTTATATGAGACAAATTAGATTTTAAATCAAAGACTGTAATAAGAGATGAGGAAGGACACTATATCATACTTAAAGGGTCTGTTCAACAAGAAGATCTAACAATTTTAAATATTTATGCCCCTAACATGGGTGAAGCCAATTATATAAACCAATTAATAACAAAATCAAAGAAACACATTGACAATAATACAATAATAGTAGGGGACTTTAACACCTCCTTCACTGAAATGGACAGATCATCTAAGCAAAAGATCAACAAAGACATAAAGACTTAAAATGACACACTGGACCAGATGGACATCACAGTCCATCTGGACATCACAGTCCATTGGACATCACAATATATCACATATATTCAGAACATTCCATCCCAAAGCAACAGAATACACATTTTTCTCTAGTGCACATGGTCTCAACTGGTACCAAAAGAGAGGGATCATTCCCTGCATATTTTCAGATCACAATGCCTTGAAACTAGAACTCAACCACAAGAGGAAAGTTGGAAAGAACTCAAATACATGGAGACTAAAGAGCATCCTACTAAAGAATGAATGGGTTAACCAGGAAATTAAAGAAGAATTTAAAAAATTCATGGAAACAATTGAAAATGAAAACACAACTGTTCAAAATCTTTGGGACACAGCAAAGGTGTTCCTGAGAGGAAAGTATATAGCAATACAAGCTTTCTCAAGAAACAAGAAAGGTCTCAAGTAGACAACCTAATCCTACACCTAAAGGAGCTGGAGAAAGAACAGCAAAGAAAGCCTAAACCCAGCAGGAGAAGAGAAATAATAAAGATTAGAGCAGAAATCAATGAAATAGAAACCAAAAGAACAATAGAACAAATCAATGAAACTAGAAGCTTGTTCTTTGAAAGAATTAATAAGATTGATAAAACCCTGGCCAGACTTACAAAAAAGAAAAGAGAAAGGACCCAAATTAATAAAAACATGAATGAAAGAAGAGAGATCACAACCAACACCAAAGAAATACAAACAATTATAAGAACATATTATGAGCAACTATACACCAGCAAATTTGACAATCTGAAAGAAATGGATGCATTTCTAAAGATGTATAAACTACCAAAACTGAACCAGGAAGCAACAGAAAACCTGAACAGACCCATAATCAGTAAGGAGATTGAAGCAGTCATCAAAAATTTCCCAACAACCAAGAGCCCAGGGCCAGACGGCTTCCCAGGGGGAATAATTCTTTAATTTAAAGAATTAATGCCTATTCTCCTGAAACTGTTCCAAAAAATAGAAATGGAAGGAAAACTTCCAAACTCATTTGATGAGGCCAGCATTACTTTGATCCCAAAACCAAACAAAGACCCCATCAAAAAGGAGAATTATAGACGAATATCCTTGATGAACATGGATGCAAAATTTCTCACCAAAACGCTAGCCAATAGGATCCAACAGTACATTAAAAGGATTATTCACCATGACCAAGTGGGATTTATTCCTGGGCTGCAAGGTTGATTCAACATCTGCAAATCAATCAATGTTATACAATACATTAATAAAAGAAAGAACAAGAACCATATGATACTCTCAATAGATGCTGAAAAATCATTTGACAAAGTACAGCATCCTTTCTTGAGCAAAACTCTTCACGGTGTAGGGATAGATGGTACATACCTCAATATCATCAAAGCCACCTATGAAAAACCCACAGCGAATATCATTCTCAATGGGTAAAAACTGAGAGCTTTTCCCCTAAGGTCAGGAGCATGGCAGGGCTGTCCACTCTCACCACTGCTATTCAACATAGTACTAGAAGTCCTAGCCTCAACAATCAGACAACAAAAGAAATAAAAGGCATCCGGATTGGCAAAGAAGTCGAACGCTCGCTCTTTGCAGATGATATGATACTTTATGTGGAAAACCCAAAAGACTCCACTCCAAAACTGCTAGAACTCATAGAAGAATTCAGTAAAGTGTCAGGATATAAAATCAATGCACAGAAATCAGTTGCATTTCTACACACCAACAGCAAGACAGAAGAAAGAGAAATTAAGGAGTCGATCCCATTTACAATTGCACCCCAAACCATAAGATACCTAGGAATAAACCTAACCAAAGAGGCAAAGAATCTGTGCTCAGAAAACTATAAAGTGCTCATGGAAGAAATCGAGGAAGACACAAAGAAATGGAAAATCGTTCCATGCTCATGGACTGCAAGAACAAATATTGTGAAAATGTCTATGCTACCTAAAGCAATCTACACATTTAATGCAATTCCTATCAAAATACCATCCATTTTTTTAAAGAAATAGAATGAATAATCCTAAAATTTATATGGAAGCAGAAAAGACCCTGAATAGCCAGAGGAATATTGAAAAAGAAATCCAAAGTTGGCGGCATCACAATTCCAGACTTCAAGCTCTGTTACAAAACTTTAATCATCCAGACAGTATGGTACTGGCACCAAAACAGACACATAGATCAATGGAACAGAATAGAGAGCCCAAATGGACCCTCAACTCTACGGTTAACTAATCTTCAACAAAGCGGGAAAGAATGTCCAATGGAAAAAAAGACAGTCTCTTCAACAAATGGTATTGGGAAAATTGGACAGCCACATGCAAAAGAATGAAACTGGACCATTTCCTTACGCCACACACAAAAATAGATTCAAAATGGACGATCTCGGGGGGCTGCCTGGGTGGCTCAGTGGGTTAAAGCCTCTGCCTTCGGCTCAGGTCATGATCCCAGGGTCCTGGGATCGAGCCCCGCATTGGGCTCTCTGCTCAGCGGGGAGCCTGCTTCCCCCTCTCTCTCTGCCTGCCTCTCTGCCTACTTGTGATCTCTCTCTCTGTCAAACAAATAAATAAAATCTTTAAAAAAAAAACAACAAAAAACCAGAATGGACGATCTCAGCTGCAGCAACTTCTTCCTAGAAACTTCGCCAAAGGCAAGAGAAGCAAGGGCAAAAATGAACTATTGGGACTTCATCAAGATTACAAAGGAAACAGCCAACAAAACCAAAATACAATGGGCAGAATGGGAGAAGATATTTGCAAATGACATATCAGATAAAGGGCTAGTATCCAAAATCTGTAAAGAACTGATCGAATTCAACACCCAAATAACAAACTATCCAATCAAGAAATGGGCAGAAGACAGGAACAGACATTTCTGCAAAGAAGACATCCAGATGGCCAACAGACACATCAAAAAGTGTTCAACATCACTTGGCATCAGGGAAATACAAATCAAGACCACAGTGAGATACCACCTTCACAACAGTCAGAATGGCTAAAATGAACAAGTCAGGAAACAACAGATATTGGCAAGGATGTGGAGAAAGGGGAACCCTCCTACACTGTTGGTGGGAATGGAAGCTGATAAAGCCACTCTGTAAAACAGTATGGAGGTTCCTGAAAAAGTTGAAAATAGAGCTACCCTATGACCCAGCAATTGCACTACTGGGTATTTACCCTAAAGATACAAATGTAGGGATCCGAAGGGGCACGTGCACCTGAATGTTTATAGCAGCAATGTCCACAATAGCCAAACTATGGAAAAAACCTAGATGCCCATCAATAGATGAATGGATAAAGAAGATGTGGTATATACATATACAATGGAATACTATGCAGCCATCAAAAACCGAAATCTTGCCATTTGCAGCTACGTGGATGGAACTAGAGGGTATTATGCTAAGTGAAATAAGTCAATCAGAGAAAGACAATTAGCATATGATCTCTCTGATATTAGGTATTTGAGAGGCAAGGCAGAGGGTCGTGGGGGTAGGGAGGGAAAAAATGAAACAAGACGGGACCTGGGAGGGAGACAAAACATAAGAGACTCTTAATCTCAGGAAACAAGCTGAGGGTTGCTGGAGGAAGGGGTGGGGGAGGGATAGGGTGGCTGGGTTATGGACATTGGGGAGGGTATGTGCTATGGTGAGTACTGTGAATTGTGTAAACCGATGATTCACAGACCTATACCACTGAAGCAAATAATACATTATATGTTAATTTAAAAAAAAGTGCTCAGTACATTTCTCCCAATTGTTTTCTGAAAGAGAAGTTAAATTGAAAAGGAAAAGAAAATGAACTAATCCTTAGAAGTTATTACAAAATTGTACATTCTCTAATTATGTTTCATGTCCTATGACAAAGGAAAATGAACACTGTAGGCAACAAGGTAAACCTGTATTCTAGCTAGTTGAAATAAATGCCATGTTAACTGAGAAAGTAAGTTACTGGAAAGAAGAGAGATTCAGAAATTATCTTTTTAATGGAAAATTATTTTCACAAACTCCTTTGGATTAGAAAGTCCTTTTGGCTTAAGAATTCTATTATGGCCAACTTGAACTCATATATGATTAACATTTTTTAAATTGTCTCATTGAATTTCATAAACCCTTTGAGGAGGGCTTAGGGCATACACAGTCATGTAAAAGCAGGTAATATGAATCAGAGAAAAGCTTCCTTACTTCAGATGCAAGATTCTCTGGGTTGAGAGGAAAGGGCACGTCCACCTGGCAAATGAACAAGAGGAGAACTTATCCTAGGGGATCACTGAACAGGGAACTGATCTTGCCCCACTGGGGAGGAACAAACTAACAGAAGCACCAGGTAAGTTCGTGGGAACTGAAAGGAGACACAATCTAGATGTGTTCTTTGATAGAAGCTCAAGGAAACCCAAGATCTTAGAGACTAAAGGCTGTGTGACAGATATGAGTGTGGGACAGCTTTCAGAGTCCCATGTGTCACAATGTGGCCTACAAGCAGACAGATGGCTCTATGGCCTGAGTGTACCCCACTGCGCCCCAGTTTCCAAGACTTGGCCTGGCAATGGAATGAATTTTTGTATACCTCAGAGTCTGTATAGAAGTTAAAAGGGTAGTTGTCAAAACTACAGGGGCCTTTTTAATGGGATCGTGGGGACGGTGCAGCAGTCACCTGTACGTCCAGTAAACAAATATGAAACAGGATGAGAGGCTAAATGAAAGCCAAGATGAGAACAGACAGTCAAGGACCAGACGCCACATCTCCCTGTGCTTTAACACTCCACAAGCACCCCAGAAATTAAATGTATTCCTTTGGTATATATTGGACTAAATTTGTATTTTTACCACTTAGAGGGCAGGGGCTGTAAATAGAAAATAAGTTAGAGGAAAATAAACTTTCTGTTTCTTACATAGCTGGGTTTGTGAGTTGAAAGTGAAACCAAAACATAAACCTCTTTTGAAAAGCTAATGTCCTGCATTCACATATTATTATGTGGACAGAATGTTTCTTTAATTCATAATTTAATTCATAATCCCCTCACCTGGTTTTGAACTAGCAGGAGAATATAGGGTGTTTGGGAAAGTAGAAAGGAGGTAGGAGGGTCATTGTGAAAGGGTTCTCTTTCTAATGGGAGGAGAAGGAGGGGAAAATTAAGACAAAAAGAAAAGAGAAGAAAACAGGCAAATGAATATCCAACATCTCTTTTGTTCTCCTTATGATATTCATACTGAATTCATGTGATTTTCTGTTTCTCTAGCATTTTCACTAAGGATACTTTAACCTAGACTACTGAAATTGTAATGTTATATGAGGTGTGGAAAAAACAATGCTAGGTTTAATATCGCAACCCAGATTTAATTTCTGGCTTTGCTGTTTAATATATGTGTGACTTTGGACAATATCTTAACCTATTTGAACTTCCTTTTCTTCATCTGTAAAAAGGGTTTTAATATAATACATCCCATTGAATTACTGAGAGAACTGAGTCAGTGCACATGAAAGAGATTTGTAAATGTTACAAAACTGCACAATGTGGGGCATCATTTTGTGGTGGAGGAGAGATGATGGGAGAGATGATGCAGGTGGAGAAGGCATATGGAGCTGAAGGGTGCTATTCTGGGATCTCTGAACAAACAGTTCAACACAAGGACACCAGGCTTACTGGAATAAAGAGATCCAGAAGAGAAAAAAGGAGGAAAGGAGTTACATCAAAGACATCAAGGCATCAAAGACAAACCCAGATATTCTGGCTGCAAGTTTAGTAATTACATCAAACTCTGTTTACTTAGGCTTAGCTGTAGAGTCTCTTGCTCATTTACCTTAGAGATCTACTTACAATTAGTATAAGGTACACTGGCCTGTACTTATATTTCCAGAATGGGACAATCACTTCTCACACCTTCAATATAAGAAATTAATAAAAATTGGGAGGGGGGGTGTGAGGGGATGGACAAATGGGTGAAGGAGAATGGGAGGTACAGGCTTCCAGTTACGGAATGAATAAGTCATAGGTATAAAAGGTACAGTACAGGGAATATAGTCAACGATATTGTAATAGCATTGTACGGTGACAGTACCTATGCTTATGGTGAGCACAGCATAATATAAATACTTATCAAATCACTGTGTTGCACACCTGAAACTAATGTAACATTGTGTGTAAACTCCACTTCAGTTAAAAAAAAAGAGAGAGAGAAACCATAGTAATTGGGGCTTTAGGAACCAAGAGTTAATCTTTCGACCGCTAGAAATCCTTCTTAGCTGTTGTCCTTACCATCAAAGCCCCTGGATATTAGTTCAACTGATTGTTGTTCTTCCTTTCTGACATCTCTCAAAGTTTTGCACTTCTGGGTGAAAATCTTTGTCAGTACTCTTTGAAAGCTGGGAATCAGGAGTAGGCTTTAGATCTCGCCTCAGATGACATGCAGAAAAGTCTGAAATAGCAGCAATCTTTTTGATTTAGTACAGTGTTGGAGTCCTTGAGTTGTGAAATGAGATGAAAATTTCATTCCACAGAATTCTTTTGAAGTCGTGTTTGGTAGGAATATTTTGTTATGCTACGTAGGGTGGGGACGATATCTCAAAAATACAGCTCAGTTGCACATGACGATCACTAGACTGTCTTCTGAGGAGTGTAGGCCCAATCAACTGGAGCCCTCTGGGTTTCACTGAACAGTTTGATGGCTTTAGGATTGTGAATTTGGGTGTAGATGCCAAGAAGAGGTAAATGCTTTGTATAAATAGAGAGGAAATATATTTGAAGTGGGAGGGAAAGACAAATCTTGTGTCAAACTCCAGAGCCATCAAAGATGGAGTAGTATTAGAGAAGGAGTATTAAAGAGAGATCTCTGGTACTGGGGAGCCAAGGAGGGGATGTCAAAGAATGGATATGTTAAGGGGGATTCCCACAAATGTTTTATTTTGAAAAATATCAAAACTTTAGAAAATTTGCAAGAATTGTACAATAAACACAGGTGTACCCCTTACATATACATATACATGTATACAGAGGGACAGAGAGTATACTTTTATAAATGTGTATTGACATTTTGTATATAGATAGGCAGATTTAAAAAAGTAGAGAGGGAAATGTACATACATATATATATATATATATTTTTTTTTTTGAACCATGTGAAAGTTGTTTGTAGACATCATGAAACTCTACCACTGAATACTTCAGTATGTGTCTCCTGAGAATGAGGCCATTCTCCTATAGGACCACAATACAATTATCCCATTCAGGAACTTAAACTTGATATAATATAATATCTAATATCTAGTGCATCTTCAAATTTCCCCCATTGTCCCAATGATATCCTTATAAATCTCCAATTTAAGGGGAATTTTAAAATTGTTTGCTGTGTTCAACATAAATGCCTTTTCCATTTTCCCCACAAAATCATCAAAAGCAACCATGTTTCTCATTGATATTTTTTTCCAGTAATTTCTATGGGGAACTTACAGATGTCCAATTCCAGATTGGCAGGGAGTGAAAATAGAAATAATAGCAGCTGCTACAGGAGAGGTTGGCTGGCACTGATTACATTTGAGCTAGCTATTTGGAGGAGAGGAGCGTGGTAGAGACAGTAAGTAACAGAGACAGACTGAAACCACCTAGACTATTCCTAGGATGCCGCCTCTTTTCTTCCCACCCATGTTTTAAATCTGTCCTCTCTTAGTTGTTAGTATGCTTCCCAGATCCTACAATGTACATTCAGCTTGCTCTCATAGGTCTTTAAAAAAAAATAGTTTCTATTTTTATGGAAGTTTTATATTTACAGAAGAACTGAGAAAATAGTAGAGTTCCCATGTATCCCCTCTCCCTCTGCACACAATTTCCCCTATTATTAACATCTTATGGGGCGCCTGGGTGGTTCAGTTGGTTAAGTGTCTACCTTTGGCTCAGGTCATGATACTGACCAGGATCGACCCCTGCGTTGTGCTCCCTGCTCAGCGGGGAGCCTGCTTCTCCTTCTCCCTCTGCTCCTCCCCACTGTTTGTACTCTCTCACTCTCTCTCTCAAAAAAAAAAAATCTTGAAAAAAAAACCCAACTTACATTAGTATAGTATGGTATATCAGTATTCACAAGTTATGATTAATGAGGTCCGTACTTTATTTAGATTTCCATAGTTTTTTTTTTAAAGATTTTATTTATTTATTTGACAGAAAGAGACACAGCAAGAGATGGAACACAAGCAGGGGGAGTGGGAGAGGGAGAGGGAGAAGCAGGCTTCCCGCTCAGCAGGGAGCCTGATGCAGGATTCGATCCTAGGACCCTGGGATCATGACCCGAGCCGAAGGTAGATACTTAACTGAGCCACCCAGGCGTCCCAGATTTCCATAGTTTTTAACCTAATGTCCTTTCTGTTCCAAGATCCCATCCAGGAATCAAAGTTACATTTAGTTGTTATTTCTCCTTAGGCTCCTTAGACTGACAGTTTCTCAGACTTTTCTTGTTTTTTTTTTTTGTTGTTGTTTTTAAATTTTATTTATTTATTTAACAGAGAGAGATACAGTGAGAGAGGGAACACAAGCAAGGGGAGTGGGAGAGGGAGAAGCAGGCTTCCCGCTGAGCAGGAAGCCCCATGCAGGCTCCATACCAGGACCCTGGGATCATGACCTGAGTCGAAGGCAGACCCTTAATGACTGAGCCACACAGGTGCCCCCAGACTTTTCTTGTTTTTCATGTCCTTGATAGTTTTGAACTCATAGGTTTTTTGATAATTTAATCTCCCCCTATATTGCTTGGCACAGCACCACAACAAATATTATTTTGAATTAGGTAAAATCTCTGATAATTGTTGAAAATCAAATCATGTTTGAAGTAGCTGCATGATAAGGATGATAAAGTTATTTTAGCAGCCTTGTTTGTTTTGGGTCATATTATGACTACTTATTGATTAAATATAGGATATAGAGTTCACAGCATTTATTGGGTGGCATGGTCTTTTTTGGGTGGATTGAATCAATGAAGCTCTAGGCACAAAGATCATCTGAGAGAGAACCATGCAGAAGGTGCCTTTTCCTCTGGAAACTTGTGTTGTTACAGACTACACATGGCAGATGTTTTATGCTTTTCTTTATCTTTGTAAGAATCATGGGGTAATTTGGCTTGAGACATATGCTGCTATTCTTTACCAAGCAAGTATTTCTCTTGTCCTTTAATTTTTTTAAATCAAAGTGTAATTTACATATAGTGATAAGCACAGATTTTATGTGCATAAAGGTGTATTTTTTTAAAAGATTTTATTTATTTATTTGAGAGAGAATGAGAGAGAGAGAGAGAGAGCATGAGAGGGGAGAGGTCAGAGGGAGAAGCAGACTCCCCGCTGAGCAGGGAGCCCGATGTGAGACTTGATCCCGGGACTCCAGGATCATGACCTGAGCTGAAGGCAGTTGCTTAACCAACTGAGCCACCCAGGCTCCCAGTTAGAGGTGTTTTGATAAATGCATTCACCTGTGTAATCTACACCTCATCAAGATAGAGAACATATTCATCACTACAGAAAATTATCTCATGCCCTTTCCAAGTAAATACCTGCCCGTACCTCCCAGAGGCAACCACTGGTTCAATTTCTTTCACCATAGATTATTAGGCTTGCTTGTCCTAGGACTTCACATAAATGGGATTACATAGTTTATATTCGTTTGTGTCTGGGCTTCTTTACCTTAACATAATGTTTTGAGATTCATTCATGTTTTGTGTCATCAAAAGTTTATTCCATTTTATGGCTGAGTAGTATTCATCGTATTGTATCAATATACCACAATTTATCTACTTTTTTATTGATGGAAACTTGCTTTTCTGATTTTTTTGGGGCTATTTTGAATGAAATTGAATATTCTTGTTTATGTCCTTTTTGTGGACTTGTTTCTCTTTGAGTGTGGAATTTCTGGGTCACGTAGTTGGAGTGTATTCAATGTTGTAAAAAAACATCAAACCATTTCCCAAAGACGTTGTAACATTTTTCAGTCTGTGTTAGTTATCTACTGCTGCCTAACAATATTACCACAAATTTAACAGCATAAAGCAACACACATTTATTATCTTCCAGTTTGGATCAGGAGACTGGGCATAGCTTAGCTGATCCTTTGCAAAGCTGTAATCAAAGTGTTGACCCAAACTGGGTTCTCATGTGGAGGCTTAACTGGGGAAGGACACGATTCTAGACTCATGTGGTTGTTGGCAGAATTCACTTCCGTGTGTTGTGTGATTGAGGACTTCAACTTCTTGCTGGCTGTTGGCTGGTGGTTGCCCTCAGCTGCTAGAGAGACTAGCAGTTCCTTTCCACATGGGGTCCTTTAGCATGGGCAGTTGTTTCCTCAAAGCCAGCAAAGGAGCCAGAGACTCCAGCAAGGTGAGTGCTACAATCCTATAAAATGTAATCATGTAATCAAATATATTTAATCATATATATCCATTACCTTTGCCATATTTTAATGTAAGTCCCACTCATGCTCAAGGGGAGGGATCATGTAGGGCAGGATTATCAGAAGGTGGGGATTGAAGGGGGACTCTTTAAGAGTATGTGTACCCCATACTCCGACCATAAATGAATGAGAGTTTTGGTTGCTTCACATCTTTACCAACATTTGGTGTTGCCATATGTTTAATTTTAGCCATTCCAATTGTTGTAGAATATGCCACTGTGGTTTATTTTTATTTTATTTCGTGAGTATATTTGACACACAATGTTAGTTTCAGGCGTACGACATAGTGATTTGACAAGTTTATATGTTACACTATGCTCATCACAAATGTAGCTACCATCTGTCACCACACAATACTATTACAATATCACTGACTATACTCCCTATGCTGTGCCTTTTATTCCCATTGTGGTTTTAATTTGCACTTCTTTAATGTCTAGTGATACTAAACATTTCTCCATGGGCTTTTTGACCAATCATATATCTTCTTTTGGGAAATGCCTTTTCTTTCTATTTTGCCCATTTAAAAAATTGTGTTGTTTGTCTTTTTATTATTGAGTTGGAGGAGTTCCTTATATATTTTGGATAAAGATCCTTTGGTAGATATATGTATTACAAATACTTTCTCTCTGTCTACATCCTGCCTAGGTTTTTTCCCTTAGCAGTGTCCTTTGATGAGTCGATAGTTTTAACTTTGATGAAGTTTAATTCACCAATTTTTCTGTGATGCTTAGTGCTGTCCTGGTAAGAATATTCCTCTCTCAGTAATTGATAAAATGAGTAAATGGTACATTTTAACATAAGTCATGACCCAAAGAAGAAATTACAAGGGAAGTAAAATATTTTGAACTGAATGTTAATAAAAATACAACATATTAAACCATCTCGGGGCATCTGGGTGGCTCAGTCATTAAGTGTCTGCCTTCGGCTTAGGTTGAAGGGTCCTGGGATCGAGCACCGCATCAGGCTCCCTGCTCAGTGGGAAGCCTGCTTCTCCCTCTCCCACTCCCCCTGCTGTGTTTCCTCTCTTGCTGTGTCCCTGTCAAATAAATAAATAAAATCTTAAAAAAAAAAAGAAAATAAAGAAGTCTCATTAAATGGAAAGACATTTCATGTTTATGCATCATATGACTTACTATGGCAAAGTTAAGATGGAAATATTTCCCAAACTGACCTACATTCAAAGCAATCTCCATTATCTCAACTGGCTTTTTTGCAGAAATTGACAAGCAGCTCTAAAATTCACATGTAAATGAAGTTTCAGAATCATCAAATAATTCTTGAAAAATAAAGAACAAAGTTGGAGCATTCACACTTTCCTACTTTAAAACTTACTGCAGAAGTACAATAATCAAGATAGTGTGGTACTGACATGGATAAACATATAGATCAGTGGAACAGAATCGAGAGTCCTGAAATAAACTCACATTTCTGGTCAATTGATTTTAAACACGGGTGCCAAGACAATTCAATACAGAAAAAACAAAAAACAAAAAACATTCTTTTCCACAAATGATGCTGCGGCAGCTAGTATCCACATACAGAATAATGAAGTTGGACCCCTACCTCACATTATAGACAAAAAATAGCTTCTTTGAATCAAAGACCTAAGTGTAAGAGCTAAATTACAAAACTCTCAGAGGAAAACAGGATAAAACTTTATGATCTTGCATTAGGCATTGACTGGTTTCTTAGCTATGCCACCATAAACACAAGCAACAAAACAAAATTAAACTTTTTGTGCTTTAAGAAACACAATCAAGAGAGTGGAAAGACAATTTATAGAATGGGAAAAAATGTTTGCAAATCAATATCTAGAACACATAAAGAATACTTACAATTAAAGGAAGAAGTAAAAAACTTGAACAGACCAATAACAAGCAAAGAAATTGAATCAATAATAAAAAATCTCCCAACAAGCAAAAGTCCAGGGCCATATGGCTTCACAGGTGAATTCCACCAAACATTTAAAGAAGAGTTAATACCTATTCTTCTCAAACTGTTCCAAAAAACAGAAATGGAAGGAAAATTTCCAAATTCATTCTATGAGGCCAGCATTACCCTGATACCAAAATCAGATAAAGACTCCACTAAAAAAGAGAACTACACGCCAATATCCCTGATGAACACGGATGCAAAAATTCTCAATAAAATACCAGCAAACTGAATCCAACAGTACATTAAAAGAGTCATTCACCATGATCAAGTGGGATTTATTCCTGGGCTTCAAGGGCGGTTTAATATTCACAAATCAATCAACTTGATACAGCACATTAACCAAAGAAAGGTAAGAACCATATGATCCTTTCAATAGATGCAAAAAAAAAAAAAAAAAATTGACAAAGTACAATATTCATTCATGGTAAAAACCCTCAACAAAGTAGGGTTAGAGGGAACATACCTCAGTATAATAAAGGCCATCTATGAAAAACCCTCAGCTAACATGCTCCTCAATGGGGAAAAACTGAGAGCTTTTCCTCTATGGTCAGGAATGAGACAGGGATGTCCACTCATCACCACTGTTATTTAACTGTTATTTAACAGAGTACTGGAAGTCTCAGGCACTCTAACTTTATTACGATTAGTGTTGGCATGGCAATTTGTGTCCATCACTTTAACTTAGTCGTGTCTTCATATTTAAAGTAAATCTCTTGTATATAGCATATCATTATGTCTTGCTTTTTTATCCAGGCTGATTAGTACTGCCTTTCAATTGAAGCGCATTTGCTTTTCAGTTATATCTTCTTCCAGTTTTTTCGAGGTTGGTTGCTATAGTGATTATAATATGCATCTCTGATGAATTGATATTATGCAACTTTACATATAATGTAAGAACCTCATGACAGTTAATGTATACATTTTTAAATTACAAATCATATCATTTTTTTCTTATTACTGAACACCATACATAGTACAATTGTACAAATCTAGATTTATTGTGTAAAAATAAAATTAATGAGGAGAAACAATCTTTGCATTGTTAATCATCCTTTGCGACTGTTTTCTATATGTGTATGCACTTCACTGCTCCTTCTATGAACTTGCCATCACTCAGCATGAAATGTGATCAATTGCTCAGTCTCGAGGGAGCATCTTTCAAGAGGTAATATAAATGACCCTTATCCCAGAACAAACTTCTGAGAAAAACACAGAGAATTTATCTGCTAGATGTCCTCGTCAACATTTTTCCTCATGGATGTTGAATCCTACACATTTCTGGGTTGTTCATGTGTAAGCACTGACAGGTTCCACAGCATCTCATTTGTCTTTTACCAAAAGAAAAACTCCAGGGCAGGAGGTGAGATGCAATATTGTTTGGTTATAAGGTGAGCTAACCATCGAGTTGTGCTAATGTAAAGTCTGTTGCCACAGCAGCATAGCCCATCGGGTGTTGGCTGTCACAGTGTTGGCTGGGACAAAACAAATAGCTACTGGCCTTGAGCCTGGTGAGGCCAAGAGCATTGGAGTACAGTGTTTGATAAAATACATCTTTTTCACCACTCATTTTCATTCATGCTTCCCATTATATTCACCCCTATACTACAATAGAAGCATCAATTTTTGTGAGTAGATCATTCCTTTACTTCCTCCCTAATGAGGAAAGAACAAGTTCATTTCATCACAAAGTCCTATTCAAGATGATATCCAGCCATCATCTCTGGAAAGACTTAAGGCAAGAAGGTTAATGAAACAAGGTAAAGTCCCCGCTGATGAAGGTAATATCAAGGTCATAGTTGATAATCTTCATGTCTCTCTCCTCTACTCTTTTGTGCCCTCATGTCAGTCTATCACTAGCCAATGTCTGTCAGCAGTGGGGCAGGGATAGAGGTAGATGTCATAGATGAGGCAGCTCCCGTTTGGCTAAGGACAATTCTCAGTGAGTACTCACAACAGCTGGGGAATGAGCATGTGAATAGGTAAAGGACATTTAAGCAAAGCACCAACAGCATCCATCCCCTAGAAGGAGTTAATCCTACCTCCGTTCTTTTTTCTTGCACCCTTATATTCTAGTCACTGGGGGACATATACTATATATTAACTGTTGTTTCAGGGCATATACCATATCTTGGAGGGCATCCCCCAACTCTGCACTGTCTGAAGTATTTTGTTATGCAATAAAATCTGGCTAATATAGATGAGTTACATGGTTAAGACCATGGGCCTCTGCGTTTGCTGTTTCCCCTATTTTGTCATAAAATATATTCTCTGGTCTGAGCCATTATTATGAGAGAAGCCATGTCAAAATATCAGGCTTCCATAAATTCTTGAATATTGGCCCTGGCAGAGGCACTGAGGACAAGGAAGGTAAATTCATAACGAAGTTAGGTACCAGTTCTGATGAGCATGCATTACTGCCTCCTCCAAGGTAGAAGTGTTTCAGTGTAATCAATCTGCTATCAAGTGGCTGACTGGTCTTCTCAAGGAGTAATGGCATATTAAAGGCTCAGTTTTGGTATCTGCAAGTGGCAAGTTGGGAATTCAGCAATGGCCATTAATGTAGATAGATCAGAATTAGTGAGGAGTCCATATTTTCTGGCCCATACAATACTTTCATCACTGCCTATATGACCTCTCTATTCATAGGATCTTTGTGCTTGCTAGCTGATACCAGAACACAAGTCATCTTGTTTACCTGGTGCCTGAGAATGCTCTCTAGGGAAGTTAACATGAGACACAGAGATAGTCTCACCCCCATAGATGCATTCAAATTTTGTTTTCCAGACCGATCTGTCCCCAATATTCCAATCATTTTTTTTTCAGGTCCTGAATCAATTAGCCAAGCCATTCATCTCTGCCTAGAAGTTCCTGTATATCCATATCCATATCTCAGGCCGCTTCTTCCTAAGAAGTAAACGATCAAGTGTATGGTTCACAAATCTTCCCAAGGGAAGATTCACCATCATCACTGTACTGCGGGCACCAGCAGTGCATTTTTTTTATAACACTTACATCTTGTACCAAGCCATGTGTAAACCAGGTCCAAGTTCTTTCCTTCTCCATCTGTTGGTCTTAGAAAACCCCCTAGGCCAAAGACTGTACTGAGTGAGAAGTGTCAGTGCAAGAGAGGTTGGTGATATGAGTTTGGATCATTTGTTCGCACTTACTCATGCCTACTTAGTCCCTGCTTGCCCGATCCTGAATGTACCATATCCATTGTATAATGGGGATGCTGACAGACCTTATAGCTCAGAGAATAATAATCAGCTCATGACGGGCTACTTCTATTGCTTAGGCACTCTGTCTCCATTTGGGCCCAGTAGCACAAACAGCTGATTTTTCAAATAGAGATTAATTCTCTGTTGCACAAGGTTATCTTGCTCTAGAACCTTAGGTGTATACCTCCTACTGGGGCTCACTGGACTCTATGTGTTACTTATTCACCACAAATACCTCTCATACCATTGGATCTGCTGGATCATACAGCTTAAGTAGTGGGGCAGCTTGCACTGTAACTTGGATTTCTTTCCTTTTTCTTTATTTAAGACTTATTTATTTATTTATTTGAGAGAGAGAGTACGTGCACACACAGAGGGAGAAGGAGAGGTAGACTCCCTGATGAGCAGGGAGCCCGGTGTGGGACTCGATCCCAGGACCCCAAGATCATGACCTGAGCTGAAGGCAGATGCTTAACCAATTGAGCCACCCAGGTGCCCCAGCTTGGATTTAATTTAGAAATGTCTCCTACTTTGGCACCCACTTGCAAATGGAAGCTGTCTAAGTCACCTGATAAATGGGCTGGGGATATATTCCCAAAGACAGTATATGCCTTCAAAAACCAAAGAAGTCCACTAAGTGAAGAGTCTCTCTCCTAGTGGCAGGAGGTGATATTTTTACATTAATGGTGATGTTTCCTGCATTCCCAGAATTTTGGGATGCTACAAACATCATTGACATGGGAAGCCCCTCGATTGCCTTAGAGTCTATCTTCCATTCTTCATCATGCATGTGTTTTACAAGGCCATTTAAACTAATATTCAAAGTGAAGTCTACAGACTGCTGCTGGTTGGTTAACTCTTGGTTACTGGTTCTTCCAAGATAAATTGTGAAATTGAAAATCTATGTTTGGAACATTTTATAGCAATTGACATTGCTGTGACATCCAAGTACATGATCAGAAGCCTCATCTCATGGTGATTCCATGTGCAGCAAGGTACTTACCGGTCAAGTTCAGTGGTGATTTCCAAAAGTATCGCTCCAAGACTGACTGGAAAAACAAGCAAACAACAAACAGAAGTATGAGAAGCACTGTTGGAGTACTTGGCTCTTTGTGCCCACCAGGACAGAGAATAGAAGGGTTAAAATAGCCCTGAGGCAACTGCCTCTCTAAAGACAAAGAGCATTTGATCCTCTCTAATGATAGAAATTAGGAAAAGCGCATTAACCAATTAATGCCTATATACCAAACTCCAAATCTATGTTGATCTGATCTAGTGAAGAGACTACACGTAGTATGGCGGCTTCTACTGGGGCTAAATTTATGGTGGTCTACTATCATCTGCCATGATCCCATTTTTGTATGGGTTAGATAGAAGAATTGGTTGAATAGGGATATAATAGAAACCACAAACTCTGCATCCTTTAACTATTTCACAGTGGTGTAAATCTTTGCATTTCTTCCTAAGATGCTGTCGTGCTTCTGAATTACTATCCTGGCTGTGGGTAATAGTGGCAGTTTTAGGACCCTCTACATTGTCCATCCTACATAATGACAATTGCTCCACAGTTCAGGGGACCAATGTGAGGATTTTGCCATCTGTTAAGATCATCTGTCCTAATTATACATTCATTGATTTAACCACAGAATGTGTTCATAGACCTAAGGGACTCACAATAAGTTGAAGTTGAGCCAACACTTCACTGGTTTCCATTCTAACTGAAGAATCATGGTGGTGTCAGTGACAGTTCAGACATTGTATCTAACAATTCTTTTTTTTTTTTTAAGATTGTATTCATTTATTTGAGAGAGAGAGAACTCGAGAGAGACATCAGGAAGGGAGGGACACAGAGGAAGAAGCAGACTCCCCGATGAGCAGGGAGCCTGATGCAGGACTCAATCCCAGGACTCTGGGATCGTGACCTGAGCTGAAGGCAGATGCTTAACCGACTGAGCCACCCAGGTGCCCTGTATCTAACAATTCTTGAAGACTCTGAGCATTTCCCTTTTTCCAGTGCACAGTTACCCTGGCTAATGGCTACACATCCTTTTGGAGAGCTTCTTGCTTCAACAGTCATTGGATGACTGCACAGGCAAGAGAAGACTATTCTCCTCTGGCAAAGTGGAGGTGCTGATTCTGCTAGCCAGAGGGTTCAGGTCACTGATGGGTGGGAGCCAGTTCATACCAGCTTACAGGATCCAATTGTAGGCATCTCTTTTTAATTCCATGTTGAGTGACATCATGTTGGTAGCTTGAAAGTGACTAAGGTGGGAGTGTTGATTCAATAGAAACTGGCTAATGCTACAAATCATGATCCTTCCCTGTCATCCCTGCCCTGAGAGCTGGCTGCTAAATCTTTTCCAGTACTCCATAGGTTAAGGGGAGAATTAGGAAATTCAATATTCTCAGACTCATCCATTCAAATATCCCATCCTGGGTCTTAGATCACTTTGCTCCTTCAGGGAGCAGATGTGGACATAGGAGACCTTGCAAATCTATCCATTTTGTTGTTTTTTCAGCTCTGCTGCCTTTACAATCAGATTCTGGGCCTGGTTTAGTATAGTTTGCTTTAAGCTGCAGGAAATCAGTTTTTTTTTTTTTATTTTTTTATCAGTTTTTTTTTATTATTTTTTTATTGAAGTGCAGTTGACACACAATGTTACATTTTTTTCAAGTGTATAACATAGTAATTTGACAATTCTATACATCATGCAATGCTCACCATAAATGTAGTTACCACCTGTCACCATTCAACATTATTACAACAATTGACTATATTCCTTATGCTGTCCTTTTCATCTCTGACTTATTTATTTCGTAACTGGGAAGTCTGTATCTCTTAATCCCTTTCACCTATGTTGCCATCACCCCACACCTCTCCCCTTGGGCAGTAACTAGTTTATTCTCTATATTTATGAGTCTGTTTCTGGTTTTTTGTTTGTTTGTTTGTTTTGTCTTTTAGATTCCCAAAGAAAAAGGTTTAGGGGTAAAGACCCCACCAAAAAACTATTAGAACTGATAAATGAATTCAGTAAAGTTATGGGATACAAAAATTAATATACAGAAATCTGTTGTTTCTATACACTAATAATGAACTAGCAGAAAGAGAAATTAACAAAACAATCCCATTTACAATTGCGTCAAAAAGAATAAAATACCTACGAATAAACTTAACCAAAGAGGTGAAAGACCTGTATCTGAAACACTGATGAAAGACGTTGAAGACCACACAAACAAATGGAAAGATGTACTATCCTCATGGATTGGAAGAATTAATATTGTTAAAATGTCCATGCTATCTAAAGCAATCTACAGATTCAATGCAATCTCTATCAAAATACCAATAGTATTTTTCACAGAATTGAAACAATAATCCTAAAATGAGTATGTACCCAGAAAAGACTTCAGATAGCCAAAGCAATTTTGAGAAAGTAGAACAAAGCTGGAGGTATCACAACCTCAGATTTCAAGCTATACTTCAAAGCTACAGTAATGAAAATAGTTTGGTACAGGCACAGAAATAGATCAGTGGAACAGAACAGAAAGGCCAGTAATAAAGCCTATATGGTCAATTATCTGTGGTCATTTAATGGTCAATTAATCTACAACTTATATGGTCAATTAATCTACAACAAGGCAGCAAGAATATACAATGGGTAAAAGTCTCTTTAATAAACAGTGCTGGTAAAACTGGAAAGCTACATCCAAAAAAAAAAAAATGGTTGAACTGAACTACTTTCTTAAACCATACTCAAAAATAAACTCAAAATTCAGTAAAACCTAAATTTAAGACCTGAAACTGTCAAACTCCTAGATGAAAATCATAGGTAGTAATCTCTTGGATATTGGCCTTAGCAACATATTTCTGGATATGTCTCCCTAGGCAAGAAAGACAAAAGCAAAAATAATTTACATCAAAATCACAGTCTTTTAAAAAACTGCCAATGGAAGCCTTCTACCTTTCTCAGTGTGCCTTAAGGTGACAGTTGATTGCCCTGAGGTATTATTTTCTTTTACAAAGTATACAATTCCAGTAACAGAATCCATCCCAAATCCCTACAATTATTATTCCCATACTGCTCAAGCATCACAGCCACTACACATTCCAATGTTCCACCTTCTAGGTGCACTGCATCCTCTTTGGCCACAGGTGGGAAGCCTTAGTAATTATGATACCCCTGTGTGGCCCCACTTACTACCCACATAGCATGCTTTGGTCTTTATTGTCGTAAGACTAGTGATTAAGCCAACTCTAATACCCCATCCTGAATGTTTTCAGGACACTTTGGAGCCAAGTGTTTTAGCTTGGGTTCTCTAGAAAATAGACTGAGTGCAATTTGAGAGAAATAAGAGTGAAAGTAAAGGGGAGTGGGCAGGGAAGGAGGGGAAACTAATACAATGATATAGTTCCAAACTGGTACCACTTGGTATCAAGCCCATTTGATTGCTCAGTGTCATGGGCACATGCTAGGCATGGGGACACCCTAGTTAGCAGAGCAGATATAGATGTATTCTCATGAACATGGCTGGCAGGTGAGCTATGCAGTTCTATAAGACTCCATTTAGAAATGCATTGTGTGGGGCGCCTGGGTGGCTCAGTGGGTTAAAGCCTATGCCTTCGGCTCAGGTCATGATCTCGGGGTCCTGGGATAGAGCCCTGCATCGGGCTCTCTGCGCAGCAGGGCGCCTGCTTCCCCCTCTCTCTCTGCTGCCTTTCTGCCTACTTGTGATCTCTCTCTCTCTCTGTCAAATAAATAAAACTTAAAAAAAAAAAAAAAAAAAAGAAATGCATTGTGCTTGGTTTAATGTTCCACACTCACTATCTTGAAAATCTCAATAATTTGTGAAAAAGGGGCCTTGCATTTTCATTTTGCACTGGGTCCAGCAAATTTTGTTATCTGGTCCTGCTAATGTAAATTACAGGTTAGTTGGGGAACCAATCATAGTCTCTCTCCTGAGGAATGTGAATTAGTGACATGGAGAGGGGGTCATTGTGGCAGGAGAAAATTATAAAGAGATGAAGACTAACAGTGTTCACAGAGGCAGGAAGGATGGGAGTCAGCTATTGGATGGATGATAAAGTACAGGAGTGTAGCAGGAGGGAATCTTATTTTTTAGTTTTTTTGTCTCTTTCACTCCCCCAGCCCCCCAAGCTAATCAATAATCCTGAATAATTAAGATAAACAAAGTGGATCTCTGTTTCTTGAAATCTGAAAGAATCTAAGAGCATACACATATGGGGGTGATTTAAATCATGGAAATAAAATAGAGCAAACAGAGAAGAGTGGTGAGGATCTTTTAGGCCAGTGTTATCTCATACTATCTGTGAAGGACCTCTCCTTTCTTTTTAATTTCATGAATTGATACTTCTGGAAAATAAAACTTTTAAAAATACTTCAAAAATGAAATGAAAATAAAAGAGGCACACCAATTACAAACTCACATTTTAAGTATTTTAAACAGATACAAAATTACATTTCAAAAAATGTAGGACAAAAAATTACATAGCATTAAAGAAGAAACTACAAAAAATACTTTGTTCACCGTAAGTGTGCATATAGGTGATTAATATAAAGAGTTACTAATACATGGTTAGTTTTTTTAATAATTCCAGAGTCATAACAACAAAACGTTGGTAGTAAAGAAGTAATTTCCCATATTAAATGCTATATTTAATATTTAAAATTTGTCAGTAGTTACAGATTTTAACATGACAAATGAAAATGTTTCTTGCCTGTTAAATTATCTAAGCTAGGTTGGAGTGCAGACAATGCCTCTAGCAGGAGATACTGTGTATCTAAACTGTTTCTATGTTTTACTCAGTAAAACTCATAGTAGAGAAATCAGTCTCTCAAAGATATGTTTAAGGGAATGGAAGTGATTTGAAGACAATTTCAGCAAGCTCAGGACATTCACTTTTAATTTTTATCCAAAATGGAGCAAATACTGCTTTAGTTTCAAAATTCATCTTCCTTATCAGTAATAGTATCAATTTTTTACCAGTTCCCCAAATTTGTCCTATTAAGTTATAGCTACATTTAAAATATACTTCAATTAAAGAAATGGATTCTGGATCCATGAGTTTCCTATGTGTGGAGATTATTTTCATGGAAAATAAAAATGCTAAATGTTTTTTTACCAAACTCATAATTAGTTTCCTTACATTTTATATATGAATGCTGCTGAATTTTGATGGTCTTATTGCTTCATCAGACATTATGGTTTTAGTACTTTACTGTGAGTTTTGGCTATGGACTCAATAGAAGGGGGATGCTACTTCTGAGTAAAATTAGTAAAAATACATGGATCTTTAATTCTTTAGAATCATTTCTCTGGTCATTGTTTGGGTTGCTACTATTATTAATAACATAGTACTGACATGTGTCTTTTCTTGACAACAGGACAGTAAGGTTTATTTCACCACCTATAATTTAGGGCTAAACACAAATGACACAAATTTTACTTCCCTAATGAATTTCAAAAAACAAGCTTGATTAAAAATTAAAATAACTGTAAATATAACAAGTTAGAAAAGTAAACAAATACTTACACTTTCACAGATTTGTTTTCACTTTGGGGTTATAGTTAATGAACTAACCTTAAAATTTCACTCCTTATAATGTGGTCCTACTGAGCAGGACAAAGACACAGCTATGCCACCTACAATCATGCAAGTTGCAAAACACCTGAACTGTTCCATATTCTGTTTAATGAGAGGTGTTCAAAGATCATGTGCCTGGATATAGCTGAAATATTAAATCACTATAAATGCTGCTCAGCACTTACTCTTAATTTCTGTGCTCATTTCCTTGTGGATGAGATGTAAGCAAACTGGCAGTGGTCCAAGGAACACACTTTGAGTCATGCTGCTCTCGGGGACCTGCACTGAAGACAGAGAGAAGAACCAGTGAGGAGTTTACAAAGGAACAGAAGGGAGGAGGAGAAAAAGGAGACCGTGGATTTATGGAAGACTAGGGAAGTTTTAAGAAAGAGGAAGTGGTTAACTGTGTTAACTGCAACAAAAGTCAAGTAGAATGAAGATCACAAAGCCACTGAATGAACAAGTAGTACATAGGTAACCTTTGAAAGTGATTTCACTGTTGCAGGAAGAGCAGGAAAAGCATCTTTTAAGTATCTATAGAATTTCTAATGTTTCTTTGGTTGTGCAACAGAAAGCTGTGTGGGGGATATAAAGCTTCTGATAGACCCAATTGTTCCTGAGTTGTGTCTAAGGATTTTAAATGTAGTAGAGAACATAGTTAAATTAATCCATGGTAATGACACACATCCTTTTGTAAATTGAGAAATCTCTCTTTGATTTATCACAATTGTGGCAAATCCAGAGGTTGATAACCTGGGTTTAAAGAAAGTCATATCCACATATAGAGCTTACTTCAGTTTCCAGAATTTTCCTCTGCTCTCCTGGCCTCTCTACTTTTAGCAAACAAGCATTTACTGTGTGCCTAATACTGCTGGCTACTATAAGGCTATAACAATGCCTAAGATTTGGTCTCTATCCTGAAGAGGCTCATTGGACAAATATTATCAGTCATAATGCTTTCTGGTGTAAATAACTGAAAACTCCAGCTCAGTTGAGGTCAGCTCCAGCGTTGGTCAAATCAGAGACTGACTTGTCACGGAGGATGCAGATGTTTTGGTATTACTTACTGTAACATCATTAGCATTTCTACCTTATCCTTAGGTCGGCTTGCCTTAAGTCACAATGGGTGCAGCAATTGTTTCAGTGTCACATTCTCATGATAATAGTTACAGGTAGAAGAACTGTGTCATCTCTGTATCTCATTTTATCAGGCTGCCAGCAGACAGTCTTTGATCTTGCAAAACTGCATCCTGAGCTCCTGCCAACGCTAATCCCTGGCAAGGTAAAGAGGATTACCGCTTTGATGCTATTCATTCTCTTTAGCTGGGGCTGGGTTTGGGCCCTACTTCCTGACAAACTTTGGGCCCCCAAGAGATGGTTTCTGAAATTAGGCCAGACTGGCTGTTGAGTAGGCCAATGACTGCCAACCCTTTTCACATCCTGACATATATATCATGGTATATACAGAAAATATTGTACAACTGGCCAAGATAAACCCAAGAGGTTTGCAGCCCTGACTTGACTGAAGGCTCCTGCTGCTTCGACTCTGGTCAGCTATTCTAAGGATGAGGGGGTTCACATCAGAACACAACTGCTTTATTCACAGAGCCTCAGTTGGGAAGTTCTGACTGGGAAGCCCACTGGGTCTGCCAAACAGAGAAAAACATGTATTCATACTAGTCAATCTGTTATTATAGTAAATATCAAGAGAGAAGAGACACAGATTCTAAACCAGTGTTGGATGGTGTAAGCTCTTCCAGCAAGCTCTTCTCTGAGGTCTTTGTGCCTTTGTGCATGCCCCTCTTTTCTTGGTGCATTTTTTTTTCTTTAAGATTTTATTTATTTGATACAGAGAGAGAGAGAGAGAGAGAGAGAGAGAGAAAGAGAGCGCACAAGCAAGGGGAGCTGCAGGCAGAGGGAGAAGTAGGCTTCCTGCGGAGCAGTGAGCACTATGGGAGGCGAAGCTAGAACCCAGGACCCAAGATTAAGATAGTTAAAATGGCCAGCACAATCGCTGGTACATAGTAAGCCCTTCTTTCATGTTAGGTGTGCAGGGCAAACTTCTATTTAGCTGCCACTGCTTCTCTGAAGATGTCCCTCAGACATTTCGATGGTGCTTCCCGTTTTTACACCGCTATTAAAACATTTATCACACTATAATGTGTTCTGTACCCACTCCCCCACTCCCCTTCCGTAAACAGTGACCTTAAAAGGCCAGTAATTGTTCTACACCTAGTATCTCTCAGTGATCGTCAAAATTCACTTTCTACGAGGTGTTCCACAAACGTTTGTTTTTGTTTTGGCCGATTCTGCCTAAGGGATTGGGCGGGAGGAGCGTGGTAGAGAGGGAGGACACCGCCCACGGAGGGAGAGGGGCGTGCCCGCCAGGGTGCACACGCTTGATACTCCCCATGGAGCCTAAGCTGCAGCCCCTGATCAGCCCACAGATAAAAATGGGGCCCAATCTCACCCCCCAGATTGTGCGGTGCCCCGTTACCGGCACCCAGGCCTGAAGAGGAGTTTCGAGTAGAGACACGTCCGGGCGGCGGCGGCTGCCTCAGGGAGGCTGTCTCGGCCCAAGTCGGGGGGGGGGGCCCACGCCCAGCCCGCCCGACCTCGCGCCCCCGCCCAGCGCACCGCTAGGCGCCCCGGTTCCCTCCCGACGCCGGCGGGCCCGGGAGCTTCGCGGACGTGACGCCGCGGGCGGAAGTGACGTTTTCCCGCGGTTGGACGCGGCGCTCGGTTGCCGGGCGGGGGAGGGCTCGTCCGGTTTTTCTCAGGGGACGTTCAAATTATTTTTGTAACGGGAGTCGGGAGAGGACGGGGCGTGCCCCGACGTGCGCGCGTCCTCCTTCCCCGGCCCTTCGCCACCACTGACTGGCTCCTGCCCTGGGGGGGGAGTCATGCCGCCGAAAACCCCCCGGAGAGCAGCAGCAGCCGCCGCCGCCGCCGCCGCAGCCGCCGCCGCCGCTGCCGCCGAACCCCCACCGGCGCCGCCGCCGCTGCCTCCGCCTCCTCCTGAGGAGGACCCTGAGCAGGACACTGGTCCCGAGGACCTGCCTCTGCCCAGGTAAGCGAGCAGAACCGCGGCGGCCGCCACGAGAGAAGGGCGCCCGGAGAGTGCGTCCTGGCGGGCGCCCCGGCGTCTAGGCGGGGGCGCGTCTCCGCCGGCTGCCGCGTCCGAGCGGGAGGAGGGTTCTCCCGTGTCCCCCACCACCGCGGAGCGCCTGGAGAAGGGTGACAGGGGTCTGGGCTCGGGAGCGAGGGGTGGGAAGCCGGGAAGGGTCTGGGCTCCAGCTTGACAGGTGTCGGGCGGGTGGGGCTCGGGTCCCTGAGCAAAGTGACAGGTGCCGCCTTTCCTCCTCTAGGCGGAAAGGCTTGCAGGCGGCGGGTGATTTCGAGGCCCCATCAAAGGCAAAAAAAGAAAAATGACTGACTAGTGTCTGGTGGAGAGTTTGTCTCCTGTTGAGATTTGTAGTATTTCGGTGGTCCTTTGACTTTCTGTTTTGGTCTTCTGCGATGCAACAGCTGAAAGTGTTTTCCTCTGGGCGTGCACTGCATCTGAAGCCCAGTCCTGGGAGAGGCCAACCAGGAAAGGACGTGAAGCGCAGAGTCCTGCGTATCAGTTGCCCAGTTGCCCGCAGGGTACTCGGCTGAAGTGTTTTGTGGCGCTCCCTTTTAACAGTGCTTTGGGGATTCAGAGGCATCAGTAGTTACTGGAGGAACATAACTTTTGAACTGGTGTATGGGGAAAAGTTTTGTAAGACGTTTAGTCTAAGTGCTTAAAAGTTTCTCAACTTTTTCTTTTATTCCCGTTGCATAAAACTCTTGTATATCATTAATCTTCAGCATTTTTCATTATTTCTTTCATTTTGCCTTTGAGCCAGGAAACAACCTTGTGTCCTCTCGTTTTGTTTCGTTTGGATACAAAGTTAGTGATGGTCTTGTGCTCACATGAAACGATTTTTTCCCCCCTAAGTGGTATCTAAATTTAGGCGAGTCCACGATAATGCAGTAGAACATGACAAGGGGGTATTTATTCCATTGCAACATCCTATTTTTCTTGATTGTGATATTTTATGGTTAAGAAGCTAAGACTGAAAGAGTATGATTGCCATTATTATTGTCCGTACTGGTTCTACTTTAAGACTACATATCGATTTCGGGAAAATGGGATTCCTTTCTGTCCCTCACCACTTCCTCCCCTGTTCTAGCCCTGTTACCAAGTCCTGTTCTTTCAACTTGCCAGACTCTAACAGAGTTCAGACAAATTATAAAAAATTGGAATGGGCTTTGGGATGGCCTGTGAAAGGCTATTAAAAATACATATGTTTAAATGGATTGTCTTAGGGGTTAGCTAAAAATCACACTCACTAAAAAAAAAAAAAGTCTAGGATATTCTGGGAGAAGACAAATTTAATTTCTGATTAAGCTCTGATGTATCCAATACTTGAAAGTTTTCATTTGGAAAAAACAGTAAATCTACTCTGAAGAATTCCATGTTATCCAATTATTAAGGTAACCAGAAATACTGAAATTATGGCCACCACCTGGGAAAAGAATGCCTTTCTTCCCCACCCCAACATTATGTTATATACTTTTAAATGATGGAACTATCAAAAAATCTCCTGTAAGTCAAAAACCATCAAGATACACTCTACTCTTGATTATCCATACCCACAAAAGGTTTCACTAGCATGGGAGGTTGAACTCTGTAGATTAGCTGCTTAGCAAGGGTAAAAACTCGTGCCTGGTGATCCGAAGCCTAGCAACTTGCTTAGGGATGGATTCAGGGCCCACTCCACCTGCACTTTCAGTGACAGAGTCTGTTTCTACTTGACAGCTGAGATCTTCTTTCTGTTGCGTTGTATTTGGCCTAAGTGGTGAAGTTGAAAGGAAAACCTTCACTAGAAACAGCATTCCACCTTCATTATTGACATAATCAAAAGTTAATTATATTTTGAAGGAGGGTTGGCAGTCTGGAATAGTGGTCAAGGGCATGGATTATGGAGTTAAACTGTTGGGTTTCCCACTTACTGGCCATGACCTCGAGTGAGTACTTAAACTTCTCTGATTTGGTACTTATCTGTAAAACAAGGATAATAAGAGTACTTATCTAATAGGCTGATGTGCAGATTTCACTGAAACTATGTATCTAAGGTACTTTGTACAGACAGGGTCAGAGTAAATACTCAAAAATTATTAAGTATTCCTCATATTATTATTATTAGGTGTGCAAAAGACATTAAATGAATGAAAAAGAAGAAGCCAACAAGAAATTATTGACTACTTGTCTTGGGTAAGGAGGATCAAAGAGAAAAGGCTGAAATAAGCATAGCAGTGATTTATATTAAGTTAATCATCATGTAAGAGATGCTAGTAGGTAGAGAGATTATGTGAGACATTGGTAAGTTGTAGACTGCATTTTAGCAAAGTCGCTGATACTAAATTGATTCTGTAATGTTATAGATGGGCTTTCTTCTTTTTGCTGTTATTGTCATCCTAATTTTCCTATACAGCTTTAGCTATCATACTTATTTACTTTTACAAAGCTATTTTGCTGTTCTGAACTGTATGTGATTCACCAGGCCAGCAAACATCTTTCACTGTGTTGTATTTTTGTTGGAAAGACTACGAAAAAGATAAACATGTTTAAATTCTACCTGTAATTTTTTTCAAAGATAAATAAGATTTTAAAGTATTTATTGATTTTTTTTTTCAGAACAGTGCTGTTATATGCAAACCATTGAAAGAAATGTTTACTTAATTGGTTTGATTTGTAACTATATCCCTATTATATGTCTATTTTTATCTGGTAGGCTTGTGTTTGAAGAAACTGAGGAACCTGATTTTACTGCATTATGTCAGAAATTAAAGATACCAGATCATGTCAGAGAAAGAGCTTGGTTAACTTGGGAGAAAATTTCATCTGTGGATGGAGTATTGGTAAGGATTTCCTTAACATTTTTTGAAAAAAATTTTCTCTTTTTTTTTGTTTAAAGAAGATTTTATTTATTTATGTTAGAGGGAGAGAGAGAGAGATAGAGAAAGAGAGCGCCTGAGCACCCGAGCACAGGGAGGGCCAGAGGGTAGGGAGACAGAGAGTCTTAAGCAAACTCTGCTGAGCAATACAGGGCTCAGTCTGAGGACCCTGAGATCATGACCTGAGCCAAAACCCAAGAGTTGGATGCTCAACCGACTGAGCCACCCAGGTACTCTCCAAATTTTCTAATTTAAAAAATAATTTTGAATTACTCTGATAATTGGAAAGTAGAAAAACATAAAGAAAAGAAAAGCAAATAATAATTTTGTAACCCAGAGGTAAATAATGTACATCTGATAGCGTTAAAAATTTAAAAAAATCTCCACATGTAAACCCCCCCAAAGTATTTTAAAGCAAGTCTTAGCTATCATATTTCATTCATATATACTTCACTCTGATACAAATACTTTTAATTAATTAATTTATTTAAAAGATTTTATTTATTTATTTGACAGAGAGAGAGAGAGATCGCAAGTAGGCAGAGAGGCAGGCAGAGAGAGAGGGGGAAGCAGGCTCCCTGCTGAGCAGAGAGCCCAATGCAGGGCTCGATCCCAGGACCCTGAGATCATGACCTGAGCCGAAGGCAGAGGCCTTAACCCACTGAGCCACCCAGGCACCCCTAAATCAAAGACTTTAAAAAATAAAGCCATACCTTTTAATTTTTAACATCTGTAATTTTTAACGTATGTAGTATTCAAAATTCCTAATTGTTTCAAAATTAGTTTTGTTAGAATTTAGAATCTTTGATAGCATTTGATAGATTTCTTTTTTTCTAAGTATATGTGTATATATGTAATTATTTTACATGTAAAATGTAAAATCTTGATTTTTTAGAAGATACTGAAATTGAGTGAGGTTAAGTAACTCGATCAAGGTCCCTGGGTTGGCCATTTAAAACACAGATTTGGGATCATACATGTAACTATATGTAACTATAGTTACATATAATAATTTTGTATCTTGTTTTACATTTTTTTTCTTAACATGAGTTTTTTTATTATGTTATTAAATTTTTTTTGGTATTTGATAATATAATTTCCAATGGTACTATAATATTTTATACATTAGATATATTTTAATTTGCTAAAAATCTTCCTATTATTGGACATTTTTTCACAACTTTTTGGCACCATAAAATGATGTGATAAACATCTTTATTTATAAGAATAATGCCTGGCACGAGGTAAGTTCTTGATAGTTTGTTAAATAAACTAATGAATGAATCTGATTATTAGAATACATTTTTACAAGTTGAATTACTGAGTCAACAGCTATGAACATTTATAAATCTTTTGGTAATTATTGTTAAGTTGCACTCCAGACAGACACTTTTATTTATTTATTTTTTTAAAAGATTATATTTATTTATTTGACAGAGAGAGAGAGATCACAAGTAGGCAGAGAGGCAGATAGAGAGAGAGGGGGAAGCAGGCTCCCTGCTGAGCGGAGAGCCCGATGCGGGGCTCGATCCCAGGACCCTGATATCATGACCTGAGCCGAAGGCAGAGGCCTTAACCCACTGAGCCACCCAGGCACCCCATATACCACCATTTCTAAGGGTGAATGTGACAGAGCTTGTGCAGAGAAGTTAATGTTATGACAAAATGAACTCGTTTCTGATGCAGCTATTCCATTCTAGCTATTCTAGATAACAGTTGGCTATCTTCTTTTAAACAAGAAAAATGTAGTAACTAAGGTAACTCTTTTTGACAACTGAAAGTAGATGATGTTTATTGGAATAGAGGGTGGGTTAAGAGCAAGGATTTGTCATCAGACTAGACTGACTCAGGTCTCAATTCCACCATTTATTAGCTCCATGATCTTGAACAAGTTACCTAAAATCTCCAAGTCTCAGTTTCATTATTTGTAAAAATGACTAACAGTAATTTCTGGATCTTGGAGTTAATAGTGTGGATTAAATAACTTCATGCACATAAAGCACTTATTAGTGTAAATGAATGCCTATATTGGATCATGTAACCGAAATAATTTGACTTAAGAACTACCCTGGAAAATTTTATATTAATATAATTTTTTAGGAGAACCTGAGAATCAGTTAAAATCCTTGAATTTTTAAAAGTTATTTAAATCCCAGTTAGTTAATATACAGTGTAATGTTAGTTTCAGGTGTACAATGTAGTGATTCAGCACATACAACACTGGGTGCTCATCACAGCAAGTGCCCTCCTTAATCCCCATCACCTGTATCTCCCATCTCCCCACCCACCTTCCATCTAGTAAGCATCAGTTTGTTCTCTATAGTTAAAAGTCTGTTTCTTGGTTTGCCTCTCTCTCTTTTTCCCCCATGATCATTTGTTCTGTTTCTTAAATTCCACATGAGTGAAATCACATGGTATTTGTCTTTCTCTGACTGACTTATTTTGCTTAGCATAATATTCTCTAACTCCATCATGTCATTGCAAATGGCAAGATTTCATTCTTTTTTATGACCGAATAATATTCTACTATATATATTCCATACTTTATCTGCTCATAAGTCAGTGGACACTTTGGCTGTTTCCATAATTTGCTTATTATAGACAATGCTGCTATAAACATTGGGGTATCCCTTTGAATTAGTATTTTTGTATTCTTTAGGTAAATACCTAGTAATGCAATTACTGGATGATAGGGTAGTTCTATTTTTAACTTTTTGAGGAACCTCTATACTGTTTTCCAGAGTAGCTGCACCAGTTGGTGTTTCCACCAACAGTGCAAGAGGGTTCCTCTTTCTCTACATCCTCGCCAATGCCTGTTATTTCTTGTGTTGTTGATTTTAGCCATTCTGACAGATGTGAGGTGATATTGTAGGTTTAATGTCTATTTCCTTGATGATGGGTGATGTTGAGCATCCTTTCATGTATCCGTTGGCCATCCGTATGTCTTCTTTGGAAAAATGTCTCTTCATGTCTTCTGCCCATTTTTTAATTGGGTTATTTGTTTTTTGGGGTATTTTATAAGTTCTTCATATATTTTGGATACTAACCCTTTATCTGATATGTCATTTGCAAATAACTTCTCCCATTCCATAGGTTGCCTTTAGTTTTGTTGTTTCCTTTGCTGTGCAGAAACTTTTTATTTTGATCAAGTATCGATAGTTTATTTTTGCTTTTGTTTCCCTTGTCTCAGGAGACACCTAGAAAGAAGTTGCTATGGTCAGTGTCAAAGACATTACTGTCTGCATTCTCTTCTAGGATTTTATGGTTTCAGATCTCACGCTTTGGTCTCTAATCCATTTGGAATTGATTTTTGTGTTTGGTGTAAGAAAGTGGTCCAGTTTCATGTTTGGCATGTTGCTCTCCAGTTTTCCCAAGACCATTTATTGAAGAGACTTCTTTCACATTGGATAGTCTTTCCTGCTTTGTTGAAGTTAAGTGACTGTATAGTTGTGGGATCATTCCTGGGATTTCTATTCTGTTCCATTGATCTTTGTGTCTATTTTCATGCTGGTACCATACTGTTTTGATCACTACAGCTTTGCAATATAACTTGAAATCTGGAATTGTGATGCCTCCAGCTTTGCTTTTTAAGACAGAATAAAAACCATACGATCATTTCAATAGATGAAAAAAACATTTTACAAAGTACAATATCCATTCATATCAAAATGCCAACAGCATTTTTCACAGAGCTTAGAACGAACAATCCTTAAATTTGTATGGAACCACAAAAGGCCCCAAATAGCCAAAACAACCTTGAAAATAGTTGAATTTATAAATGTGTGTGTAATGATTCTGATGTGGTACTTCTTCTAAAGTTTAAGGAAAAGTTTGTGGTATTTTGTCTAGAAAAGTATTTTTTCCTTTTCGTATAAATATTTAGTAAGTGTGTAATATGTAATTGCTGTCATTAGATTAGATTGTGTTCATACTGCATATAACATATGAATAGGGACTTTCCATTAAAAATTGGCCAGGAATGCTGTTCATGTTGTGACTTACAATGAATCAGTTAAAATTTTGATTTTCTTTCTGCATCTTAAATGACTGCATGGTAGAATGGAAAAGGCCTTGGACCTGGAGGCAGGAAACTTTTGATTATAGTAGCTGCATTTTAGCTATAGGATTTTAGGTAAATTGGTTAATTCTCCAAGTCTCAGTTTGCTTATCTATAAAGCAGAAATGTCTGAACGTCAACCTCTTAGGGTTTTGTGTGTGTGTATATATATTTAAGAGCTTTGAAATATATTGCTCTTGATAGAGGCATTTGTTTTTGTGATATGGGTCATTATGTTTAGGAAGATAGTTGAAAGGAATAGTTTGGAGTTGGAGTAACACTAGGCATTCCTTGTAAGTTACGCAGTACTACAGACATACGACACCTCTTCATGCAAGGTTCTTCATGCAGGGTTGAAGTCCTTCTTTTGCAAATAACTTCTCCTTTGCAAAAGTTTCTTTTAATAACCTTAAAAAATAGAATATTTTATTTTAATTAATTATTTTTTTGAGAGAAAGAGTGTGTGTACATGCATGTGGGGGGTGGACAAAGGAAGAGGGAGAGCAAGAATCTTAAACAGGCTCCACACTCAGTGTACAGCCTGGTGCTGGGCTTGATGTCATGACCTTGAGTTCATGACCTGCGCTGAAATCAAGATTCGGACGCTTAACCGACTGAGCTACCGAGGTGCCCCCAATGACAATTTTTTATATCAAATATCTCATGTTCAGAATTTTTCAATTACTTCATAAACTTTTTTTCACATGTTCTAATCAGGATTCAAATAAGGCTCATATATTGTAATTGGTTGACTTATGTCTTAAATCTCTTAATCTATAGATTTTACCTTCTACTTCTGTCCCCCATCCCTTTTTTTTCTTACAATTTATTTGTTGAAGAAACTGGATTGTTTATTCTGTAGAATTTCCTACAGTGTGTATTTTGCAGATGCGTCTTCTTCATTGTTTAACATATTTGTCTAATTCTCTGTATTTTCTGGAAATAGATCAGGCCTAGAAGCCTGATCAGATCCTGGTTTGATTTATATTTTCTGGAAGAAATACTTCAGAGATATTTTTGTGTATGCCCGTTGGGAGGCATATATCTTCTTATGTCTCTTTTTTTGTTAAAAGCGATTATTGATGACCATTTACTGGATCCATAGGGGTTGCTAAATGGTAATATGATAACTTTGTCATTCCTCTTTCAATTATTAGTTGTAATTCTGTAAAGAGAGAGTTTTCTCATTAATTGTTCTTATTCTAAAGTATAGTTCATTCAGGAAAGGAAGGAGAAGTGTTTTATGCTTTGCTTTTATTGACTGGTTTTTAAACTAACAGATTTATTTTGTAAGATCCCCCAAAGATGACCAATGGTTGCAATCATCATTCCAAATATTATGTTGACAGTACCAGTAGACCAGGTTGGCTATACATATTTAATAAGATCGTTACTCAATAATGTGGCATATTTTGTAATTTCAAGAATGTTATCTAAGTGGGATCGTACAGTATTTAACCTTTGGGATTGGCTTTTTTCACTCAGAGTAATTCCCTGGAGTGTCATTGAAATTGTATATCAATGTATTAGTTTGATAGGGCTGCCATAACAAAATACTACAGACTGGGTGGCTTAAACAACAGAAATACATTTTGTCATGTTTCTGGAGACCAAGTTCCTGGAGTCCAAGTTGAGATATCAGCAGGTTTAGTTTCTTTTGAGACTTGTCTGTCTGGCTTGCAGATTGCTGCCTTCTTCTTGCACTCTGGAATGCTTTTCCTATGTGCACATATCCCTTGTGTTTTTTTGTGTGTGTCCAAATTTCCTGTTCTTATAAGGACACTAATCAGGTTGGATTAGGGCTCACCAAATGTCCTCATTTTAATTTATTCTACCTCTGTGAAGCCCTATCTTCAAAAACAGTCACATTCTTGGGTACTTAGGGTTAGGACTTCAGCATATGAGTTTTCAAGAGTTGGGCAGGGGGCACAAGTCAGCTCATTGCAATTTTTTGTTATTATTGTTCAGTAGTATTCCATGGCATGACTGGACTGGTTTGTTTAACTCATTCACTCATTGAAAGATGTCTGCCTCCTTCCTAGGTTTTAGCTGTTATGAATACAGCTGCTATGAGCATTTGTGTATAGGTTTTTGTGTAGATATCTGTTTTCATTTTTCTGGGGGAGTGCAGTTGCTTGTCATATGGTATGGTCATATGTGTTTAATTTTGTAAGAGCTGCCAAACTTTGTTCCAGCTGTATCATTTTATATTCCTACCATCAATATATGGGAGATTCAGTTTCCTTGTGTCTTTGCCTACATTTGGTGGTGGTACTATTTTTTTAAATTAGCCATTCTTCTTGGTATGTAGTGATATCTCACTGTGGTTTTAATTTACATTTTTCTGATGGCTAATGATATGAAAATTTTTAAAATAGACTTTTCTTTTTAGAATGGTTTTAGGTTCACAGCAAAATTGAGCAGAAGGTACAGAGAGTTCCTATATACCCCTTGCCCCCACACATGCTTAACCTTTTCCATTATGAACGTTGCCACAAGAGTGCTACATTTGTTACAGTTGAACCGACTCTGACACATCATTATCACCCAAAGTCCATAGTTGCTGACAGTCTTTTAAATGTGCTTATTTGCCATTGTTTATCATTATCAATGTATTATCCTTTATGTTTCTTGCCCATTTTGAATTTCCATAGATTTTCTATGTGTACAATTATGTCATGTGTGAATAATGACAGCTTTATTTGTTCCCTTATAACGTTTTGCTTTTTTTTCCTTGCCTGTTGCACTGGCTAAGATTTCAATACAATGTTGAATAGAAGTGGTAAGAGTTCCTGTTGTTAGGGAGAATCATTCTATCTTTTACCATTAAGTGTTATGTTAAGAGTAGGTTTTTCTTAGATTATCAGATTAAGGAATTTTCCTTCTATTCCCAGTTTGCAGAGATTTTTTTTTTTTTATTATATCAGAAATAATTGTTGGACTTTGTGAATGCTTTTCTGTATCTGTTGTGACGATCATATTTTTCCTTTTCTAGACTGTTGAGGTGATGAATAATATTGGCTGTTAAAGCAACTTTCCATTTCTGGATAAAATTCCACTTGATCATGATACAGTATCCCTTTCGTATATTGTTGGATTTGATTTGCTAAACTTTTGTTAAGAATTTTTGCATATGTATTCATGAGGGCTAGTGGGTATATAGTTTTCTCTTTTTGGTTATGGGTTTTTTTTTCTAGTTTTTTTTTTTCCTCTTTAATTTTTGTTAGATTTTGTGACAGAATAATGCTGGCCTTATAGAATGAGTTGGGAAATATTTTTTTCTCTTTAATTTTTTTGTAGAGTTTGTGTAAAATTGGTATCATTTCTTTGTTAAATGTTTGGTAAAGCCATATAGGCCTTGAGGGTTGTTGTTGTTTTTATTTTTGTGGGAAAGTTTTTAACTACAAATTCAGTTTCTTTAATAGATGTGGGCAGTTCAGTTTTCTTACTTTTTTTTTTTTTAAGATTTTTTTTATTTGTCAGAGAGGGAGAGAGAGAGAGAGAGAGAGAGCACGAGCATGTGCACAAGCAGGGGGAGCAGCAGACGGAGGGAGAAGCAGAATTCCCGCTAAGCAGGAGCCCAGATGTGGGACTCCTGGAATTGTGACCTGAGCTTAACAGACTGAGCCACCCAGGCATCCCCCCCCTTTTTTTTTTTTTGGTTTTCTTACTTTTTTGGTGAGCTGGGGCAGTGTGTGTTTTTTAAGGAATGGGTCAATCTAACTTGTTGAATTGGTGTAAAATTGTTTATAATGTTCTTTTATTTTTTATACCTTAATAGTATTTTAATAAACTTCACTATTGTATCTAACATGGTATGTATCATATTTTATTAATATAGTGCATGATGAGGGGCGCCTAAGTGGCTTAGTGGGTTAAAGCCTCTGCCTTTGGCTCAGGTCGTGATCGCAGGGTCCTGAGATCGAGCCCCACATCAGGCTCTCTGCTCAGCAGGGAGCCTGCTTCCCCCTCTCTCTCTCTGCCTGCCTCTCTGCCTACTTGTTATCTCTCTCTGTCAAATAAATAAATGAAATCTTTAAAAAATATATAGTGCATGATGAAATGACCCTCTTTATCCGTCATGTGTTTTGTTCTGAAATCTTTTTCTAATATTAATATAGACTTAAGCTTTTTTTGATAAGTATTACCTTTTTTAAAAAAAATCCTTTTACTTTTAACCTCTTTATATCTTTATTCAGTTGACCCTTGCACAACATGGGTTTGAAGTGGGTGGGTCCACTGTACATGGATTTTTTTTTTTAAGATTTTATTTATTCATTTGAGAGAGAGATTAAGAGAGCATGAGAGTGGGGCGAGGGGCAGAGGGAGAAGCAGACCCCTGCCAAGCAGGGAGCCTGATGTGGAACTCGATCCCAGGACCCCAGGACCACTACCCAAGCCAAAGGCAGAGGCCTAACCAACTGAGCCACCCAGGCACCTGGTTTGTTTTTTTTTTTTTCCAGTAAATACAGTTTAGTACCGTAAACGTATTTTCTCTTCTTATGATTTTCTTGGTAACGTTTTCTTTTCTCTAGCTTACTTTATTGTAAGAATACAGTATATAATACATGTATCATATAAAATATGTGTTAATCAACTGTGCATATTATTGGGAAGGCTTCTGGTCAACAGTAGGCTATTAAGTTTTAGAGGAACCAAATTATACATGGATTTTCTTTCTTTCTTTCTTTCTTTCTTTCTGAGAGACATATGGGGGTGGGGAGAGAAGGGAGGGAGAGGGAGAATCTTTTTTTTTTAAATTTTTTTTCTTTTTTTAAGATTTTATTCATTTATTTGAGAGAGAGAGAGCATGAGAGGGGGAAGGTCAGAGGGAGAAGCAGACTCCCTGCTGAGCAGGGAGCCCGCTGCGGGACTCGATCCCGGGACTCCAGGATCATGACCTGAGCTGAAGGCAGTTGCTTAACCAACTGAGCCACCCAGACGCCCGAGAGGGAGAATCTTAAGCAGCCTCCATGCCCATCATGGAGCCCAATGTGGGGCTTGATCTCACAACCCTGAGATAAATGACCTGAGCTGAATTCAAGAGGCAGATGCTTAATTGACTGAAACACCCAGGTGCCCCACACAGATTTTCAACTTCATAGGTGTAAGCAGTCCTAACTCCCCATGTTGTTCAAGGGTCAACTGTATTTAAAGTGGGTTTCTTATAGGCAACATATAGTTGGGTCAGTCTTTGCCTCTTAATAGGGTTTTTAGACCATTGACATTTAATGTGATTTTTGAAATGGTTGAGTTTAAATCTACCACCTTGCTATTTGTTTCTATATGTCTCATCTTTGTTGCTTTTCCCTCTTTTTATGCCTTTATTTGGATTGACTATTTTTTTTAATTCCTTTTTTGTCATTTGTTCGCTTGTAAGCTATAACTTTTTTGTGTTATTTTAGTCATTGTTTCAGGGTTTGTAGCATATATTTGAAACTTTTCAGTCTGTTTTCAAATGATATTATATTACTGAATGTACAGTATAAAAACTATGTCAGTATACTTCCATTTCTTCCCTCATGGCTTTTATCCTATAGTCATACATTTTACTTGTGCATGTGATATAAACCCCGTAATATAGTGTTACTATTTTTTGCTTTAAACAAATGTTTTTTAAAAAATTTAATAATTTAAAAAAGTGTCTTTTTAGTAGCCTTGTAGGTATCATTTCCAGTGCTCTTCATTCTTTTATAAAGGTCCAGATTTCCATCTGGCATCACTTTCCTTCCTTAAAGGATTTTCCTTAACATTTTCTACCGTGCAGGTCTGATGATGATTTGTCAGCATTCATATATCTGAAAAAGTCTTTATTTTGCCTTAGTTTTTTTTTTTTTTTAAGATTTTATTTATTTATTTGAGAAAAAGAAAGTGCACGAGTGGGGGAGAAGTGGAGGAAGAAGCAGACTCCCCACTGAGCAGAGAGCCTGATGTGGGCCTCAATCCCCAGGACTCCCAGATCACGACCTGAGCTGAAGGTAGCCGCCTGAGTGAGTCACCCAGGTGCCCTTTGCCTTAGTTTTTAAAAGATATTTTCATGGTTAAAAAATTGAAGCTTGGGGTGAACCTGAGTGGCTGAGTCAGTTAAGCATATGCCTTTGGCTCAGGTCATGATCCTGGTATTCTGGGATTGAGCCCCAAGTCAGGCTCCTTGCTCAGCAGGGAGTCTGCCTCTCCCTATCTCTCTGCTCTTCCCCTACTCGTGTTTTCTAGCTTGCTCTCTCTCTCTCTCTCTCCCTCTCTCTCTCTTGTTCAAATAAATAAATAATTAAAAAAAATTGTAGCTTGGCTTCCCCCCCAAGTTCCATTATGTTCTAACTTGCATTGTTTCCAAAGATAAGTCTGCTACCATCCAAATCTTTGTTTCTCTGTATGTAAAATGGTGTATTTTACAATCTTCTCCTTCTCTCTAGCGAATATTTAATGCTAGACAAGTTGTTTATTTTTAGAGAGAGAAAGAGCATTCCATTTTCTTCCTCTTGCATTAAGTGTTTTATCAAGTGATTTTGGATTTTGTCAAATGATTTTCTGTGCCTACTAATATAATGATATGTCCTCTTTTTCTCCCTTTTTTTTTTTTTCTCTTTTTCTCTCATTGGTATTACTTTAACTGATTTTCATAACTTAAGCCCGCATTGCATTTCTAGGATAAGACCTACTTGATCATGGTGTATAATCTTTTTTATATGTTTGTGAATTTGGTTTGCTAGTATTTTGTTGAGGATTTTTGGCATATACTCATAGGAGATTTTATCTCTGTTTTCTTTCCTTGTAATGTCTTCATCTGATCTCAGTGTCAGGGTAATACTAGCTTCTCACAGAATGAGTTGGGAAATCTTCCCTCCTAAGAGGTTTTTATGGAGGAATTTGATGAAATGTTATTAATTCCTCTTTAAATGTTTGTTAGAATTCACCAGTGAAGCAATCTGGGCCTGGACTTTTCTCTGTGGGAAGTTCTAAAATTACTATTCAATTGCTATAGGTCTATTTAGATTGTTTCTTTTTGAGTCAGTTTTGGTAGCTTGTCTCTCTTAAGGAATTTGTCCATTTCATCTATTATAAGCATTCATGCTGTATTTTTTTTTTTTAATTTCTGTAAGGTTGATCTTTATGTCGTTATTTCATTCTTAATTTTAGCTAATTTAAGCCTTCTTTTGTCTTGGTCAGTCAAACTAAAAGTTTCTCTATTTTTCTGATCTCTTAAAAAAATAGATTTGGTTTCACTGATTTTCTCCACTTTTTATTCTTTCTTGAGCTGTTTCTTTCCTATTTTTTCCACCACTTAATGCTTTATACTTAATATGTATATCAGATAACATTATTAAAGTTAATCATGAACTTTCATCATGAAATACTGATATAGGTCTTGTATATAATTATGTGTAGTGTAATTATAATAATAATAATATATAATTGGGCTGCCTGTTTTTAAATTGCTTTTCCTTCTTAAAGTTTTCACTGTTGGCCAATAGTGTTTACTGCAGTGTATTTTCTTCTTCCTGAGGACCATACAAGGAATTTAACCTTCATCTCTGAATGAAGAGCCACTAGGCTTCTTCTGAGAACTAATTTATTTAACTTTGTGGTCACTATGAATCTTCTAATTGAGTATTTACTGTTTCGGATGCTTATATCCAAGGCATCATAGCATGCAGTTTTTTAGATACTAACATTTTTCCTGTTATTTTTTTTTAACTTTTTTTTTTTAAAGATTTTATTTATTTATTTGACAGAGAGAAAGATCACAAGTAGGCAGAGAGGCAGGCAGAGAGAGGGAAGCAGGCTCCTCGCTGAGCAGAGAGCCCGATGCGGGGCTCGATCCCAGGACCCCGAGATCATGACCTGAGCCGAAGGCAGAGGCTTTAACCCACTGAGCCACCCAGGCGCCCCTCCTGTTATTTTTTTCTCATCATTTTTATACTTTGCTTTCAAAATTTCAGAGAAAAAAAATATATCCAAAGCTCAAATATGCTTCTTTTTAAGAAATCACATTTTACAGTAATAAAAAATGAATATCCATTGGCTTCTTTCTATTTCTACCTCTGTAGAGATAACCATTGATAAATTTTCATTTGCTCTCTACCTCCAATCCTTCCTCCTCCCACCCCACCATATAGGTATAAGGATTTTTGTTTTACCTAATTGAAGTCTTATGAATTGTTTTAGAAGTATAAACAAATAATTACTATTTATTATTATTACTATTTATTATTGGAATAGGCAATAGATTCACATGGTTCAAGATTCCAGAAAAATAAAAATTAAACAGTGAAATTTCTCTCCTTCCTATCCTGCGGACACATACTTTTTCCCTCCAGAAGCAACTAATAAAAGTTTCTAGTTTTTGCATTATTCTGTACTTTGCTTTTTTCATGTAGCAATGTATCTTGAACAGCACCTCACCCTCTGTGTTTAGCCTGATACTTTTAGTGGATGTATTTTCCATTGTATGGACATGTGATTTATTTATGTACTCCCCTGCTGATAAAGATGTGGTTTGTTTTTGAATATTTGATACTACAAACAACTGCAGTGAATATCCTTATATCCACATTTAATGCACAAGTAAGAAGATTTCTGTAGTGTAGATTGCCAGAAGTGGTACCTCTGGGTCAAATTTTAATAGATTATTTCTTTGTTTGTAGAATAAAAGTCTTTGCTCAAATCTCACTCTTCCAATGAGATCTACTACCCTGTTTAATACTGTAATATGCCCTCACTTCTCTCTCAAATTCTCTATCCACTTTACTCTATTTTTATAACAGTGTATAGTTTACTTATTTATACTGATTTTTGTTTATTGTCTTTCTCCTCCCCTTAAAGTGTCAGCTTCAGGAAACAGGAATGCTTATTTTGTTTACTAATGTATTCCTAGCAGTTAAAATAGTGCTTGTTGCTGTAGGCATTTAATAAATATTTGTTGATAATTAAATGAATAAGAGAATAATGTTCAGAATTATGCTTCCCAAAATGCCCAAGTTCTTTATCTTACATTTTATATTTTTTCTTTAATTTTATTTTATATAGTTTTGTTAAGATTTTTTAAAAAATCCTTTCTATTATATTTTGGGATACAAATTATTGAAAACCAGCCATAATGAATTTCTTTTTAAAAAATTACCCCCCCCCCCAACAAGGTGCCTGAGTGGTTCAGTCAGTTAAGCCATTAGCTCTTGTTTTTGGCTGTGGTCATGATCTCAGGGTTGTGAGATCGAGCCCCACATGGGTCTTTGCCCTCAGCTCAGAGTCTGCTTCAGATTCTCTCTCCCTCACCCTCTGCCCCTCCCACTTTTGCACGCTCTCTCTCTCATAAATAAATCTTTAAAAAAAATTACCCTCCCCCCCAATTCCTCACAAACATAGAGCCAGATCTGAATTTCATCCCACCTATTAGGAATAGATACCAGAAGAATACATCAAATACTCTTCCATAGGATTGAAATGACTATTGAGATTACTATGGGCTTCCAAGCATGCTATGTTGTCAACAGGTGTTGCTTTGAAATAAATGGTTAAATAATCTGTCAGCAAATTAATATTTTTCCTTATTTATATTCATCATAATTTTAAAGGCTTGGTATTCATAACTATTGATGTTCAGATTGGTAGTTATTTCTGTTTTATATTCAACTATAAACAAATAATCAAGTTTATATGAGACCTAGGTATTTAGGAGAGTTTTGAAGTGAATTATTTTATCAAACATTCTTACTCCTATTCCTGTTTTCATTTATCTCTTTTATATGTGCTTTGATTTTCTCATCATACAAACTATTTTTTAAGGTAAGTTATGACTTGGAACCCTAGAAACTCCCAGACCACAGGACTTCGATGATCAGTGATCTCTTTTGGTTCCCTTCCAATTTGGGATTCTTTTATTCTAATGCCAACTCATTTATTAATTACTGATGTTTTCCTTTTTTCAAGTAGTATATGCAACATTGGTAGAAGCAGTTGGCGTGCAAACTTTGGAAGACACCTTTTATCCATAAAATTCAATCTGAGTTGTCAGAATGATCTCTCTCCTCAGTGTTTTTTAACCTTGTTTCTAAGAGTGGTAGATTCCAGTTTCATAGATCTTTTACAGAAAAGCCAATTAATTAGTAGCTGTTTGCATTTGGTGGCAGTTTTCTCTCCTATAACATTATATCTTCTTGGGTGGATCATCTTTGGGCCTTTGACTCAATAAACTAAGCAGACAGCTTGACCAGAAATCAAGTTCCAGGTCAGTTATCTATCACCTGTTTAGAAAATGAGCTCTGTAGTATCATTTCTTTGTGTGAGTTACTCTTGCTACTACTCATTAGTTGTTACCAATGTGTGAATGGGAGTTGAAGAAACTATAGTAGAACGAGTTGTCTTACCTCATACCTTGTATTGGTGATTGAATTGATGCTTGTTTTTCTGAGCACAGTAAAGGAAAAAAAAAAAAGGTATTCTATTCTACATTGGGGTATAGCTATTAGTACTGCTTTTTTAAAAAAATACACACTTAGGGGCGCGTTGGTAGCTCAGTTAGTTGAGCGACTGCCTTCAGCTCAGGTCACGATCCTGGAATCCCGGGATCGAGTCCCACATCAGGCTCCCAGCTCTATGGGGAGTCTGCTTCTCCCTCTGACCTCCCCTCTCATGCTCGCTCTCACTCTCTGTCTCAAATAAATAAATAAAATATTTTAAAAAAACACACACTTAACACCAAGTTAGTGCTGGATACTTCACTAAGCTCTTGGGGGTACAGCAGTGAATTAGGTATAACTGTTTTACCTTCCAGATGTTTATAGACTAGTTGAGATATGGATAAATAAATAAGTAAATCACAGTTCAGTTGAGTAAATAGATATTCCTATCCACTGAGTTCTGCAGAAATTCTTAAGGGAGGGAGCCCCATCTCTTGGGCAGTGGGCCAGGTAAATCTGAACTTGTTAGGTACTTATTTTTCTGGTAGTGGAGTCAACTCTCTCCTCACAAGGGCATTGTATAACTATGGCTGATTCACCTGTTGTTTACTCCTGTGTGTTGTATCAAAAATGTGATTGAGTACAAGTAAGATTAGCTTCTGCATTCCTTTTCTCGGCTATGCCACTCTTGACTTTTCCTTCTGAGCACATCAAAGAATGTATTTAACACTAACTGCTGTCAGCCAATATTACACAAGTGAGGGAGGTGGGATTTTCTGACATATTGGTCTGTTATCCCTTTGCTTCCTACATATAGCTTTGGTGGGGAGGAAATACAAGAGTAGAAGATAAAGACAGATCTTATTGCCTCCATTCCTCTAATATATTCCTGTAATATATTTAATTTGTAACCTTATTGTTAATCACTGATTACAATCCTGTGAGTCATGTGTCCTACTGACTGTGAGTTAGAAAGCATCTCTTTTTTAAAAAATATTTTACTTCTTTATTTGAGAGCAAGAGAGAGAGAGGTGCAAGCACACACAAGCAGGGGGATGGGCAGAAGCAGACTCCCTGATGAGTGTGAAGCCTGAGATCATGACCTGAGCTGAAGTTAGATGCTTAGCTGACTGAGCCACCCAGGCACCCAAAAGCATATTTCTTATGGCTTATTTTCATCTTGGTCATGGCTAGTATTTTTAACTTTCAAAATTCAATTTAAATTCATGTTAAGTTATGATAGGTAAGATAATTTTCTGATGCCTCGAAGATGATTTGTGTTACCACATGGTGGAGCTCTTTCTTAAGTTAGTGCATTTTAAAGCAGCAAGTACATGTCATCAATTGGGGGTTATCATTAGGGTGGTTCAAGTGAACTAAACTGAATGCTACCTTAATAGGTAGCCTCTTCAAGTGTTGATTGTAGATTTTGATTTAAACTATAATATAGGTGTTTAATATTTTAATATCTTTAAGATATTTCCCATTAGTATTCCTACCTTTTTTCTCTTTATTGCTTTGTATAAATTTAGCACTTATTTATTTATTTTAATTTATTTTTAAGATTTTATTTATTTATTTGATAGAGTGCGTGCATGAGCACACAAGTAGGGGGAGCAGCAGGCAGAGGGAGAAGGAGAAAAAGGCACCCTCCTGAGCTCTTGATTTCGGCTCAGGTCCTGATCTCATGGTTCCGGGATGAAGCCCCTGTTAGGCTCTGCGATCAGCAGGGAGTCTGGTTGAGGATTCTCTCTCCCTCTCCTTTGTCCCTCCCCCTGCTCACGTATGCACATATGTGAGCTGTCTCTCTCTCTCTAAAAATAAATGTCTTTAAGGGCACCTGGGTGGCTTAGTCGTTAGGTCTGCCTTCAGCTCAGGTCCTGATTCCAGAATCCTGGGATTGAGCCCCACATGGCACTCCCTGCTCGGCAGGAAGCCTGCTTCTCTTTCTCCCTCTCCTACACGCCCCCGCCCCCTCCCGCTTGTGTTCCCTCTCTTGCTGTGTCTCTCTCTGTCAAATAAATAAATAAAATCTTAAAAAACAAATAAATAAAAATAAATGTCTTTTGAAAACAAGTAAATCAGAGCAAAAGGAAGATAATCATATAAGAAAGTAGCCTTGTTTTCTAAAAACAATTTATATTATGGACTCGAAAATCTTTTAAGTTGGCTCTGATGACATTGGATTTAAAAACGAAAATATTTACTTCAGAGAATTGACTGACCCTAAATTTTTCATAGTAAGTTGTAATTTAACTTTTTGATCTGTCTAGTAATTTTTTTTATTTACAATGTAAAATTTAAGTGCTTTTGATTAGTGTAGAATTAAGTGCTTTCAAGTATATGCCATCATAAGGATTTAAAAACAAGTTTATGTTGAATAAGAAAAAATTATATAATACAATTTTAATATGGTATCCAGTGTGTGAATGATTAATGAAATATTTGAATCTTTTTTTTTTAATTTTTTTGTATGCAGGAAGGTTATGTTCAAAGGAAAAAGGAGCTATGGGGAATCTGTATCTTTATTGCAGCAGTTGATCTAGATGAGATGCCATTCACTTTTACTGAGCTACAGAAAAACATAGAAACCAGGTAAAATTTCTTACATCGATATAGGCCTCTGCCATCAAAGAAAAGTATTTCTGAACTCTCCTCTTAAATAGACTTTAGAGAACTAGTGAGAAATGCTAAAATTAAGTAACACTTTTAAAGAACTTAGGTCAACCAGTGAACTGTCCTTCTCCCATGGAGCCTTAATGAATGTGTATTTATGATATAGTTTCTCAAGAATTTTGTGTCCTGGGAAATTTTTCATCATGTCTCTCACTTTCTACAACTTTCTCAATTGTAGATGTTGAGAAAGTGGACAAAAAGAGCAAGGGTTTATAAAGTGGGCTTATTAGATTAAAATTTTTATAAAAGTGGTGTGAGTCTAAAAGGAATTTAGTTAACATTTATTAATGTTTAAGTTTGCTTAATGTAATACATGCATAATTATATACTTTTTAAGACTGTATATTCAGCTGAGTTTCCATAATTACTCAAATAATTGTTTGTTGTTGAGCTTATAAGCCTTATATTTATAAGAACTTACTAATTTGTTTCCAATAACTCCTGAACTTTATCTTGAGGAACTTTGTAAGACATCTAGTCATTTCATTTGCAGCGTTTTACAAAATGTAACAGTAAACAATTTTACCAGAAACGTAGTAGTATATGTTTCTTCTTGGGTAAAATCATCTAGAATTAAACATAATTAGTATTTTATTTAAATGAGATAAAATACTGCAGTTTTCAGTGACTCTTTTTCTTACTAACTCTAAATGTGGAAACAAAGACCTTGTATAGTCATATTTTAATCTATTGAATTAGAATTGGTTTACCTCTCAGAGATTTCAGTTTTATTTTATTCATAAAATTATGAAGTCAAAATAGTTCTTATATAACTGAAAAATTATATAAGTAAATTTCTGCATTAATTTATACATTCATGCAGTAGATGTTTCAGTGGCCTAGAGGATTGAAAAGGATATGAATGTTTTGGTTAAGATGGAGCAGGTTTAATGGATCTCTGTTGTTTTATAAGCTAAATGACCTAGAGCAGATTGCTTAGCTTTATTAAGTTTCAGTTCCTCATCTGTGAAATGAAAATTATTAGCTATTTTATAGAATTATGAGAATTAAATAACTAATAATGAATAGAAATGTAAGTAGTTCATAGAATCCATGCTTATAACTTAACCATAGGTACTGATGAGGTCTTGATCTCTTTCCTACTGTAGAGTACCCCTCCATGCCCTTCCCCTGCAAAAAAAAAAAAAGAAAGGAAAGAAAACTTAAAGAGCTGTTAGGCTCTGTGATACTGTGCTAGATTCTAATGATATAGAGGTGGGAAATAGTCTCTGACCTCAAGAAACTCATTCCAGTGGGAAAGATAAAATTAAACAGATGTCTGTAATACAGTGTTATAAAGCTATTTATAGATTACTAAATAAATATGACAGGCTATTACATCTTTTATATAAATATGACAGGCTATTACATCTTTCTAAGATGAAAGAATTTTCCTGGCAAAGCTTTTCCTGAACTTTTTTCCTGAATGGAGCAACACTTATAATTGGGCATGTCATAAATAATCTCCGTATAATAAATACAGTAATATATTTGTTACAATTTTTTCTTAGGTCATCTCTTTGTTCTAATAACTATCCAGGAATGGTATCTAGACCACTGCCGCTTAAATGTGCTTTGGTAAAGGACTTTTTTTTTTTAATATGTCATGGACCGACATTTAAAAAATAAATAATATAAATTAATTACCAGAAAAATGAAAGAAAAAAAATTATACTAACCGCAGGACCAAACTTTTTACTATTATATTCAGCAGGCATAAAATTAGCGTTAAATTGCCATAGAAGTTTTTATATGCTTACTCTGAATTTCTGTACTTATTTACTTGTGGATAGATAATAAGACATATCAATCCATGGAGCACTGCTGTAGAATAAGTAGTTATTTTAGATTTGTGTGTCTTAATTATGGCTCTTTATGCCTGCTTTTCTCCTCTGTAGCCTTACCTCTTCTCTTCTTTCCTTCAGAGGAGGGCTGTAGAAGGAATAGAGATTCACTTAAGTTACCCCCCAAAAAAGGTGGCTTTGTAGTAACAACTCAGTTTACATGGTACCCCATAGGTATTGCCATATATCTCATAAAAACTGAAACTGAGTGTGCTGCTTGAATAGTTGCTTTTCTGAGGTTGTTTTATTTTTCTTTAAAAGTATCTAGGCATTTACTCCATTCTCTTTTCTCTTGTGAGCAGCATCATGATCATCTGCTCTGTATCATTTCTACTTCTTTATTTGCTGTTCCATGTAGCTTGTCATGGCTGCCCCAGTCCCTTCTATGTCACAAGTACTTTAATAACCATCTCTTGGGTTCTTTGTTCACTGCTGATTAGCTGAAGTTTTTATTTTTACAGTTCTTGAGATGAATGTCTGAGTGGTCCAGCCATTTTTTAGAATGAAGCCTATAATTCATTAGTTGCCGGAGAGCATATGGGTGGGTCTGGTGACTACCCTTGAGTTCATCTAGCTGCTTTGGTATAATTCCAAATCGTGCGTGCGTGTGTGTGTGTGTGTGTGTGTGTGTGTTGCAGTTGATTGCTATCTTTAGTGCCCTATTTTTTATTAGTGAAAAATGGATGTATTAATATTTCAAATAGATTAATTTTTATAGAAAACAATAAGAAATGATTTAAAGTCATTATTTAAACAACCTAAAAATTTTAATGTTTTTCTTTTACCTTCTCCAACAATTCAGTCCTCAAACCATTAGTGGGTGAAGAAAGTAGGTATGTGCATCTGTGGTAGAAGAGAGCATAGGGTGCAGAGAAGAATGTTAGAGCCCAAGTGGGATGAGGAGGGCATTCACATGGATGTGGTTGGGGATGAGGGTCCTGAAATGGGCTGTTTGGTGTGCAGCGTTAGAGCCCAAGCAGGGTGTGTGAGTAGCCAGACCACATGTGAAGTGAATGCAGTCTGGGCTGGGGAGTCAGAACCCTACTAGGGTGAGGAAGCTGTCCATATGGAGGGGTTGGGGCAGTCTAGGATGGGGAGTCAGTCTGAGCAGGAGAGAGGAGTGCCCATGTGGGAGAGTGGGTAATTTTGGAGATGGAAGGTAGTTACTGGCAGGGTGATATACTAAGTGAGTAAATAAAGAAAAATGGATCACAGCTTTCTCACTATCAAAGAAGAGTTATAAATTTGGAAAGTGAAACATTAGAATAAACCATGTGGTTTTATGTTGGAATTGAATAAGTTGATGTGAACTTATAGTTTTCAAAACATATAGGTAGGTGTAGAAATAAATATGTATGTATATGTCTATCATAACAACCATTTTTTTTTGTGTAAATAGATATAGGCATAGGTATACACACATAGGGTTGAAGATAGTTGATTTTTACTCTTCGAACTAGTAAAATGCAAAAAGCAATTCCTTCCAAAGAATGTAATAGTGATTTGGTATGGAGCTAATAAACTTTTGGATTAAAATGTCTATGCTTTGAAAATGAAATAAAATGAATTTTTTCAATTACAGATTCACTTTTTTCTATTCCTTTCTTTGTAGTGTCTGCAAATTCTTTGATTTACTGAAAGAAATTGATACCAGTACCAAGGTTGATAACGCTATGTCAAGATTGTTGAAGAAGTATAATGTATTGTGTGCACTCTACAGCAAATTAGAAAGGTAAAGTAAAAGTTTTATTAGGATTATGCCCCAGTTTTGCATGTTACCATTGATTAGATTCCATCTGGGAAATATATTTAGTAGTTATTGGGTATTACCCCTTAGATTTGTTCCTTTTGCTGTTAGTTTTTTATTGGTTCTTAGCTTTCTTTTTTATCCAGTCATATGCATTCTGAATGTTTCCTCCAAAATTTTTATACCGTCCTTTCATATTTCTCATTTGTTTTAACAAACTTTAAGACTTTAGTCTTCTCTGCCAGAGATTCCAGTTCTCAATGGAAGAGTGACCTAAATTTAAACTTCTTCCTAATGGTGCTATTTAGTTCAGAAAAAGGAAAGCATACTGGTAGTAGAAGGTGTACATGACCTATACTACCAAGCTATGATTTGTATTCTTAGAGGTAGTTTAGGAGACTTTTCATTACTGTTTAAGTGGGAGAGAGATGAAATTCAGATAAACTTGGGTTAAGTTTTTAATACACTTTTCATCCGAGTCCCCACTGCCACTGGTAAAATGCCAAATCTGGTATGTGGCTGTTACTTTGTTCATTTTGGGGCTCAATTTCACTTGAGTGAGAATATATAAAATTTAATATTTTAGCTAACCAAACAGTTGTAAAGGGAGAGGGAAGAAGAGGCATGTCCTTAAATATTCTGGGGAGAATGAGTATGGAGATAGAGCTGGAGACAGATAGATACATATCCTTCTTAGAAGGATGCTTCTGTTTTCCCTTTGCTTCTTTTTGGTTGGTATGTCACTAAAACTTCAGCGGTGTGATAGAGGATAAGAAAAGTGGAGGAAAAAAATCAAGATTGGCCTCGGGCTTTCGAGGGAATTTTTCTTCTCGTTTTTAATCGTAATAAGGTCGCATTGGCCATCATTATTTTCTTTTGTCTTTTCTTGAGTAAAGTCTATTTGCACAGGAAAAAAAGGATTTTTTATTATAATAAAAATTAATTCGTGTAAGAAATGTAGACTAATTATAAATTACTTGGAAAACACAGAGCATAAACAAAATATGAATCACCCTAAATTTTAATACTAGAGATAGGTAGTTTTCATATTTAGAATATTTCTTTCTTTTGGATATTTTTTTATGTGAATTATATGGTATATATAACTTTTTCTCTTTTCTTTTTTCTTTTTTTTAACCTAACTGGGACTTTTCTGAATGCTTCTGTCCCTTTAAGTTGTTTATGGCCTTTTAACTCATATCTTGGAACTTATCCTAAGAATGTTATTTTAAATACAAAAAAAGCTTTAGAGATTTTTATCACAATATTATTTAAACCAAAGAAAAGCTGGAAATAACCTATTTATGCAATAAAGAGTAAGATATAAATATAATCTAAACACTAAATATTATAAATGTAAAATAAAAGTTGCTGAGGAATATTAACAATCTGCAAAAATGCTTCTAATATTAAATATAAAATTCGATGAGGACTAGAACAGTATGAGAAAAATGCTTCTAGTGTTAAATAAAGCAGGATATACTGTGCTTATAACTGCAGAAAGAGGTTGTATCTATTGAATGAAGTAATGTATTGACACTAATGTATTGAATGACAGTAACTGGAAAAGAAGTACCAAATGTTAACCAAGGTTTTGTATGAGTAACTTAAATTTCTAAAGAGGATGTGTTACCAGTGTAATAAATTAAGCAAAAACGTCTCTAAGCCAATATTTAAGAAAAATCTATTCTGTAAAGACTAGTACCTCAAAATCTATAATTATCAGGTTATTTGTAGATACAGAATTTTAGTGAGAATGATTTGGAGTGCAGTCCTGATTTTTTTTCTTGCTATAATAATTTTAATTAGATACTTCTAGGTTTTTTGCTTCGCCATCTGAGATCAGAAATCTACCTGGATATTTATTTCTGTTTTACTTCTTTCCTTTTCCTTCATACCTTCTAGTGATACATTATATTTATAATTCTTTTGGGGGCTAAAAGAAGTTAGAAAAGAAAGAAAGTGGAATATTATATGGATAATTCTGAAGTATTTGAGTTCTTCCTACCTCCTATGCTCTGTTTTTTCTTTAGACCAGTGTAAAACACTGGCTATTTCAGATTAGTGAGTTCAAGATCAGAGTTCACAAAAATTTTCTCTGCAACAGTCTGATATGATGCCCTACCAAAAAAGAGAGGCTCTAGTACAGTTTAATGTTGAAGAGAATGGGCTCTTTTGAGTCAGATTCGTGTTCTACTCTGGGCTCCAACATGTACTGTAAGATCTTGGACAAGTGAGTTACCTAACTTTAGTGCTTAGTTTTCTTGTGTGTAAACTGAATTGATAATGGCGCCTACCCTGTTACGTTTTTTAATGTACTAAATGAGATAATGCAGGTAGTGCTGAGTCCAGTACCTGTAATAAACATAGTAAACTTTCCACAAATTTTTTTTTCTTTTTTTTTTCTTTTTTTCAGTTTTTTCTTAAGTAAGCTCTATGCCCAACATGGGGTTTAAACTCTTGACCCAGAGATCAAGAGCCACATGTTCTACCAACTGAGCTAGCCAGGTGCCCTTCCAGGAATGTTTATAAAACAAAAAAATTTCTGGCCCAGTTTGGGAAAATTTACATACTATACCCCCCTTAAAGAGTCAGACTGTACATTCGCAACCCAGGGTTCTTAAAAGTCCTGTATAATAAAATATATTGAATTTGTTGAGTTTATCATTTCCTAAATTATTAGACTACTAATATATGTTTATATGTATTTAACATCAATAAACTTCTGGAAATAGTATTTTGTAGAATATTCTTTAAGCAATTTTAGGCTAGCTATCAGCTGTTACTGCAAATAAATTAAGAAACTACAACAAGCATTAACTAAGTGACTATTAGTACTCAACTATATGTTAGGTGCTGGGGATACAAAATCTAATGACACTATGATTATAATAAATATAGCAAATAAATTATGTTTTTTAATTAAAAAAGTATAATGATGCATGTGATACTCTATTTTATAGGATTATATATGAGAAGTAGAAATTACATAGTGGGCAAAATAACGTGTGTAGTTTAAGGGCAAGAAGGGTAATTGTGGGGTGCTTTTGATCAAGTAAAAGCTATGGGAGAAGGCAGTGTCTGAACAGGTTTAAGGATAAATTCACCAAACAAAGTGTGGAGGAACTGGGACTGAGTTTCTCAGGCAGAGTGATTAGCATGTATCCAAAGGCAAAGCAGCAGCATGATGTACTTTGATATTGCTGATGGCTGAAAGGTAGGAAGGGATCTGACTGCTAGTGAGCTTGGACTTTGCCCTACAGACAATGGAATCATTGCATGATTTTAAGCTGGGAATGACAGTCAGATCTGACCTTAAAAGATCTTTGTAAAAGGAATTTAGAATTTTTATTAACTAGTTATATGAGATAATTTAGTGCTTATTGGCCTTAAAGTGGATTAGCAGAGTTTTCTATCTTATTTGTACCTTTTACTGAAGAGCAATTAGGAAAATTAACTGTGATATCAAAGCCTGTTTATTTCAGAGCAGACTGTATGTGTGTATATATATATATGGCAATATGCCATAGTGATTTTGGTGACTTTAAAAAAGCTAAACAGATCTAAGTATGAATATTAATTTAGTCACTTACTGACTGTGTGAGCTAGGGAAATGTTACTTAATCTCTCTAAACCTCAATTTCAATATAAAATATAGCCAGTAATACTTTCCTTGTAGGGTAATTGTGAGAATTAAGTAAGACGATGTTATTGGTTAGCTCACCTTCCAGCACATACTAAGTGTGTAATAAACGGTAGCTTTTTAAGTTTTTATTTAAATTCTAGTTAGTTAACATGTAGTTTAATATTGGTTTCAGGAGTAGAATTTAGTGATTCATCACTTGCATGTAACACCCAGTGCTCATCACAAGTGCCTTCCTTAATGCCCATTATCCATCTAGCCCATCCTCCACCCCCATCCTCTCCAGCAACCCTCAGTTTGCTCTCTATCATTAACAGTTTCTTATGGTTTGCTTCCCTCTCTTTTTTTTTTTTTTTTTAAAGATTTTATTTATTTATTTGACAGAGAGAGATCACAAGTAGGCAGAGAGGCGGGGGGGGGGGGGAGCAGGCTCCCCGCTGAGCAGAGAGCCCGATGCAGGGCTCAATCCCAGGACCCTGAGATCATGACCTGAGCCAAAGGCAGAGGCCTTAACCCACTGAGCCACCCAGGTGCCCCCCCCCTCTTTTTTTTTTATATCCCTTCCCCTATGTTCATCTGTTTTGTTTCTTAAATTCCACATAGGAGTGAAATCACATGGTATTTGTCTTTCTCTGACTGACGTATTCTGCTTAGCATAATACTCTCCAGCTCCATCTATGTCATTGCAATTGGCAAGATTTCATTCTTTTTGATGGCTGATGAATGGTAGCTTTTAAAGTTATTTTTAGCTTCATTAATGCTGTCACAGAGAAATATAATAATGTAAGCCATGAATTTTAAATATTCTGGTAGCTACATAACAAAAAATTAAAAGAAACAAGTGAAATTTATTTTAACATTTTATTTAACCCATATATCCCAAAATATTTCAACACATATCACTCACACAAAAATTTAAGCACTAATATTCATAGCAACATTATTCATAATAGCCAAAAAGTGAATTATTGTTCAGCCATAAAAGGGAATAAAATACTATTATATGCTATAACATGGATGAACCTTGAAAGCATTAAGCTCAGTGAAAGAAGCCAGACACAAAAGGCCATATAGTCCATTGTATGAAATGTCCAAACGGGCATATCCATAGAGACAGAATGTAAATTTTTAGTGATTGCCAGGCATGGGGAGTACTGCTGATAGGTATGGGGTTTGTTTATGCGGGTGATAGAAATATCTGGAATTAGATAGTGATGATTGCAAAACAAAGTAAATATACTAAGAATTACTGAATTTATATACTTTAAAATTAATTTTATGTTATATGAGTTATATTTTAATAAGAACATGAAACTTATAAATGAAATATTTCACATTTTTTCCTCATACTAAGTATTTTTTAATACTTTGGTGTGTAATTTACATTTATAGCACAACTACATTTGCACTGGCCACATTTTAGGTTTTCAATAGCTGCAACTGCTTGTGGCTACCATATAAGCAAAGATTTATAATGAATGCAATTATCTTTTATGGTGTGATAGCATTTTATTATGAGTTACATTAAGTTACAAAATAATTTAAAACAGTGCATCAGACATTAAACATCTTTTCTATAATTATAAAAATTCCTTCTTGATACTATCTGCTTTTTATTATAGGATAGTAATTTTCTTCTTTTTTTTAAAGATTTTATTTATTTATTTGAGAGTGAGAGAGAGAGCAAGAGTTGGGTGGAAGGGCAGGGGGAGAGAGAGAAGCAGATTCCCCGCTGAGCAGGGAGCACAACACGGGGCTCTATCCCAGGACTCCAGGATCACGACCTGATCCACCGACTGAGCCACCCAGACACCCCTAAGATAGTAATTTTCTTACATAAATTTTTTATTTACATATTTTTTTAAAGATTTTATTTATTTATTTGACAGAGAGAGAGAGATCACAAGTAGGCAGAGAGGCAGGCAGAGAGGGGGGAAGCAGGCTCCTCGCCGAGCAGAGAGCCCGATGCGGGGCCGGATCCCAGGACTCTGGGATCATGACCTGAGCCGAAGGCAGAGACTTTAACCCACTGAGCCACCCAGGTGCCCCTATTTACATATTTTCGAGACTGGCCTCTTTCCTTAGCATATTTTCATGGATCATCCATATTGTAGCATGTTTCAATACTTTGTTACTCTTTATTATGGAGTAAACCATTGTGTATGGTTTACCACATTTTGTCTATCCGTTATTTGGTTTATAGATATTTGTGTTGTATCTTTTAAAGTATTTGAGAATATAGAGGAAACTGAGTGTATATTTATAGAGTTTGTTAACCTTAATTGTCTTATTACCATTTCTTGTTCTCTTCCTTTGTTCCCATGGATTTGGTTTACCATCTGGTGTCATTTGTTTACTCCAATACAGCTTTGATCTCACTCACCTCCTTTGGGCTGGTATTGTCAAATACATCACATTCCTATATGTTATAGGCTCAACAATGTAATTATATACATATTGTGTTATCAATTGCTATTTACATCAATTAGGAGAAGAAAGGAGAATATTCAATTATGCCATCTTTTATAATAACATGATTACCTTTTCCAGTGCTCTTTATTTTTTCATGTGAATATGAACTACAGTTTTGGGTTACTTGTTTTCAGCCTGAAGAACTTTTTAGTATTTCTTGTAAAGTGAGTCTGTTACCGACAGATTCTCTGTTATCGTTTGGAAATGTCATTATTTCATCTTCACTTTTTTTTTTTAAAGGGCATATCCACTTTTTTTTTTTTTAAGATTTTGTTTATTTGAGAGAGAGAGAGTACGAGCGGGGTGAGGGACAGGGGGAGAAGCAGCCTCTCTGCTGAGCAGGGAGCCCAGTGTTGGGGCTCCATTCCGAGACTCTCAGATCATGACCTGAGTTGAAAGCAGCCGCTTAACTGACTGAGCCACCCAGGCGCCCCTCATCTTCACTTTTGAAAGATAGCTTTGCTGGATGTGATTCTTGGTTAACTTTTTTTTTCTTTCAGCTCTTTTAATATATAGTACTACTGCCTTCTTATCTTCATTGTTTCATAACTCAGCTGTTAATGTTATTGGATTTCTTTATACATGCTAAATCATTTTTCTCGTGTTGCCTTCCTGATTTTCTCTTTGTCTTTAAACAACTTTACTGTGATATATCTGGGTGTGGTTTTCTTTATATTCATCCTAGTTGGACTTTATATTTTTTGGATGTATAGATTAATGTTTTTCATTAGATTTGGGAAGTTTTCAGCTAATTCTTTAAATATCTTTTTCTACTCTTTCCATTCCCCAACACCTCCCTACCCTCACGCCCAGCTCTCTTTCAGGTACTCACATTACACATGTATTGGTGTATTTTTTGGTATCTCGCATTTCTGTGAACCTCTTCATTTTTCTTTTTTTTACCCCTCTTCGTTCTTCATACAACATAATCTCTTTTGACCTATCTTGAAGTTTAGTGTTTCCTCATTATGCCAGCTTATGTTTAGCTCATCTAGTGGATTTTTCATTTTGGTTATTGTACTTTTCAACTTAAATTTCCATTTGGTTCTTTTCAAATAACTTCTCTTTATTGATATTCTCTATTGGATGAGACAATGTCAGAATACCTTTCTTTTTTCCTTAAGCATGGTTACCTTTAGTTCTTTGGGTATATTTACAGTAGCTCCTTTGAAATCTGTCTATTGAGTCTGGCACCAGGGTTCTTTCAAATGCAGTTTTTTTTTGTTGTTGTTTTTTGTTTTTGCCTGCTTTTTTCCCATATAGAGGTCATACTTTGCTACTTCTTTGCATATTTCACTTATTTTTGAAAACTGAACATTTTTGATAACACTGTAGTAACTCTGGGTACTGATTTTCCTTTTTCTTGGGGCTTTCTGTTGTGGTTGTTTATTTGTTTAAGCCTAGCTGTATTATTTCAGTGAAGTCTATTCTTCCCATAGTGTGTAGCCTCTGCTATTGATCTTCAATGTAGCCATTGGGCATGAGGCAGTTATGAGGTGAGTCATTTTCAAGGTGTTCTTTTGACAGTCTTGTCCCCTGATCTCTCTCTTTTTTAAAAAAAAATTTTTTTTTTTAGATTTATTTATTTATTTGACAGAGAGACAGCAAGAGAGGGAATACAAGCAGGGGGAGTGGGAGAGGGAGAAGCAGGCTTCCCATTGAGCAGGGAGCCCGATGCGGGGCTCCATCCCAGGACCCCGGGATCATGACCTGAGCCGAAGGCAGATGCTCAGCGCCTGAGCCACCGAGGCGTCCCACCCCTGATCTCTTATTAATACCTAGCTGTTACCTTCCACTAATTGCTGACTGTTTTGCTGTTTTTGACAATACCCCATGTCTGAAATTGCTTCACAGTCTGATCCAATTAAATTTGGCTCCCTTTGCAAGAATAGTCTTTGAGGTCAGCCTTGAGGCTTGTTCTTTTTCCAGGAGAGCTCTTCTTAGCTGTTTCTTCCCCTCGTTCTCTCTTAGGTGGTCTAGAATTTAGCTTGTTGCTTTCATAGGACTGTTAGCCTCCTCTTAACTTGCTCACCACCAAAATTTCCATTGTTTTCAATAGCACTTAGCCTTGAAAGTCCCCACACTATGTTCCAAATGAAGTTAATTACCTTGGAGAGAGCTTCAGAACTCTTTTCTCTTGGGGCGCCTGGGTGGCTCAGGTGGTTAAGTGTCTGACTTCGGCTCAGGTCATGATCTCAGGGTCCTGGGATTGGGCCCTGCATAGGGCTCAGTGCTCAACTCTCTTCCCCTCTTTCTCTGCTCTCCTTCCCCTCTCCCCATTCTTGTAGACTTTCTACAACTCAAACCTTGGGGTGATTAAAGGTGTTAGTCACCTTCCTTTCTCAGAGTGATGGTCCTGGTCTGGGAGCTGGGGAGAGAGGGAGTTTTGTGCCTTGGCTGCACCTGCCCAAGGTAGAGCTTTATAATGCTGAGCTGGAGAGGAGGAAGTGAGTTTTGCTTTGAATTCCACAGACTATTTTTGTTCTTGCCAGGAGTTAGTACATTTTCTTGAAAAAATATTTCCTTTTTTGCTGTATGCCCTTAGGAGAATTTCCAGAGACTTTAAGCTATTTTTTAAATAATTTCAATGAATTGTAGTTATTATACTGGGAAGCAGGTCTGTGGAGATTCTAATTCTGCCATTGTCCTAAACAAATAAGTTTTATAGTACTTTTAAGTTATTTTAGTGAGGCTAATAGTTAAGTAAGCTTTTATGACCTGATCTGGGATTCTAACTAGATCAAGATTTAATTACAAAATGTATTCTGAGTTACAAATGCACATATGAAATTCAGTCCTTTTGTAATTAGATATTACAGTGATATGTGAAGTGTCATGTATTGGAAAAATTTACTTTAACTTTTTAAAATCTATACTTTTTTGTCTTTAAAACGTATACTTTTTTATTTTTTATTTTTTTTATTTTTTATTTATTTATTTTTTTAAAAACGTATACTTTTTTAAAAAGATTTATTTATTTTGGAGAGAGTGTGCTCATGAGCAGGGGGAGGGGCAGAAGGAAAGGGAGAGAATCTCAAGCAGACTCCCTACTGAGCTGGGAGCCCAGTGTGGGGCTCCATCCAGCAACCCTGAGATCAGGACCTGAGCCAAAATCCAAAGTTGGACACTAACTGAGCCACCTAGGCATCCCTAAAATGTATACTTCTTGAAATAATATGAAAAAAGCATGATAAGATTGATTTCTAAATTATGAAAAAAATTTAAAAGTAACTTAAAAAAAGCCATAATGTTAATATAATTATTTCTTTGTTTTAGGACATGTGAACTTATATATTTGACACAACCCAGCAGTTTGTAAGTAGTTCAGAGCAAGTTACTTTTATCTTTTTGGTTTTTTGAAAGATTTTTCTGGAAGAATCCCAAACATGTTGATAATGCCAGGGTTAGTTTGATTGATTATAGCATGCTACGTCATAATTAAGGTCATAGATTCAAACCCTATGTATATTATTTATCTTCTCACAAAGAAAATTTTATGAAATATATGCCCTTTACTACAAGGAGAACTAATAGGGTGGAAGTAGATTCAGTGCAACATATCACAAGTTCTGGGAAAAATGCAAATTCACTGAGTTAATCTTTTTTGAGTGTTATTGGCATTTTATTAACTTTATTAAGACCAAGAACATAGTTTTTGTGTAAGAGTAAATGTGACAGTGTATATTAAAATTTGCAAAATTTTTTTTTAAATGTATGATACATGCTCCAACAATATACGCATGTAGGAGCTGTAGAGGTTTTCTTTGGAAACAGAATGAGTAGTATATGAGATTTTCTGCCCCACTGACCTAGTAGTATTGAAGATGATTGATATAAAGGGAAATTATGTATTTATTCATTATATTAATCTATTCCAGTTGTTAATATCAACAAGTTATCAAGGCATAGTGTTAAATTAGTAGAGTCGTCCAAACCTCTATTTTTCTGCTTAAGTGTTGATTTTAATTAGAAAGCAAGGAGCAGAAAAGTATTAAGTAATTGGAAACCAAGTGCATCATAGTATACCACTTCTTGTGCGTATTTTTAGTTTAGAATTGAAATAGTAAATATTTCCTTCACAAAATATATACTACTCTATGGACTAAATATAAATATCTTGGTAAAAACACTAATTGAGACAAATGAGTTACTGTGTAAATTATGTGTTTAAAATTGATTGTATTCTCTTATGCAGTCAATTTAGGCCTATAATTTAAAACAAGCAAAAAGAAGAGATAGCTGGAAAACTGTCAGTATAAAAGTTTTTTTCTGCTTTTTATTTGTTTACTAGGATATCTACTGAAATAAACTCTGTGTTGGTGCTAAAAGTTTCTTGGATCACATTTTTACTAGCTAAAGGTAAAGTCATTATGTTTGTTACATGTTAATGTTTCAAATGTAATAATAATTCTTTTGGACTAGGTTCAAAATTTTTATTCATTTTAATGTTATTCCCCCACACTCCGCAGTTCTCTGTGTGGCCTGTTACCTGTTAGCAAGTTCTTGTAATTCTGGCACTGGAAGCAACTTTGGAAATGTCTCATTTCATTTCTGTTTGTAATATCCTTTTATCCTTCCTTTCTTTTTTTTTTTTTTTAAGAATAATGTTACTATTTTTATAAAAATGGTACATATTCATGATACAGAATTCAAATAATACAGCAAATGCAAAGAAAAATGTAGAAAAATTACCCAAAACCTACCCATAAATAAATGATCATTAAAATTATGTGATTATCATTCCAGATACATTTTTGTGCGTAGAATCTGATAAAAAAGATTGGAGATGTGTGCATCCACAAACAGATCTAATTTTTTAAAAATAGGATCATATTACAGTGTAACATGTAGACATACAAATTAGTTTTACTCAAACTTTACAAAAGAAAATAAGCAAGAGAAATGGGAGGAATTGCTTAAATTTAGATAAATGTTTTGTCGCTTAAGCAGTATTTCCTAAAATATTTCTCTAAGATTATGAAAAAGCAGTATTAAAAAATAAAGGTTAGAATCTTTATTTTACTTTGTGTTAATTTGAGGTTCAATACCTTAACTAGAATATTTCTTGATATTTATTATTCCATATTAGTCTTTCTTACAATACTGTATCTCTTTTTAAACTGAAGGTTTTGCTCTTCCTTTCAAAGACACCTTAACACACTACATTTTTAAATATTATTCTATTCGGGTAGGTATTATTTTATTCTGTTATGTTTTAGGAACTTAACTGTCTTAAAAAAATTTTTTTTTTGAAGATTTTATTTGATAGAGAGAGCACAAGTAGGGGGAGCAGCACGCAGAGGGAGAGGGGGAAGCAGGCTCCTCGCTGAGCAGGGAACCTGATGCGAGGCTTGATCCCAGCACCCTGGGATCATGACCTGAGCCAAAGGCAGATTCTTAACCAAATGAGCTACCCAGGTGCCCCAGGAACTTAATTATCTTATGTTGAATTGTTTTTGTCCTCCATATTTACTTTCTTTTCTTGTATTATTCTGATCTTTGGTTTTTCTTATGTATTAACTATTTTTGGCTCAAGCCTTCTTCTGTTTTGACCTAAACTTGAAATGGTGTTATTTGGTCCTCACTTTTTCCTTAGCTTTTTGTTGTTGTTGTTTTTATATAATTTGTTTTTTATTTCTTAGTGCAAGGAGTCATAGGGCACTTTCTTTTTATAGATTATCTTCTAGATTGGGTTCTCTCTTTGACTTTTTCCCTTCTTATGTTGTGACTCTTTTTTCTTTTCTGTAATATGTTTGCATAGCCTCTGTGCTTCTCGTTCTCTCTCCCCTCCTCATGTTACTAGGACTTTATGTGGGCAACCCTGACCTGATGTTCTTCTTTCTCTGATGTGGTTGGTATGTGATGTTCTGTTTTCTCTGATGTAGTGTGAATGAATCTCTTTTCACTCTCCTTGCATTTTATCTTTGGCTAATTGTGTTTCCCAATTATGAATACAGGCTTTTTATTTCACTTACTTTTAGTTAGGGGGTAAGGGAGAAAGTGAGGAATTCATCTGGAATGATATGAGTCTTTGTTGTTCTGAGATTTTTGTTAGAATGAACTCTAAAATAGAACACTTGTAGTGGTAAATACATCCTGTTTCCATAATGGATGTGTTGGGATTCATATTGGTCCCCAATTCAGCATAGCAGACCAGAATCTCTGTGTTTGTCAGAAAGTTAGCTATCAAAAAAATAAAAACAAAACAAAACAAAACCCAAAAACAACAAAAAAAGAAAGCTATCGTTTATTTCCTGTATTTTACCCTCATCCCATCATCATCAATTTCTCCTCCCTCCAAGTGAGAAGAGGAGGAGAGGGATACTCTGAGTCAGTATTTCTCAAATTTGTTGTTGGTACTGACACTTAACCAGTACAGTTTTTCCTTTTATTTTATTGGGTATTGGAGGAGAATTCTTTGATTTGACTTTACCCTACTAATTTTAACTGTAAGTCCTTGATACCATTCTTTACTTGTATGGTATTTCTTAATAACTTCTAAGTCTGTCACAAACATATATTTGCACTATATGAGTCTAAAAATCCTGCCTGAAGCAGAGTTCTTTGCTTTCTCACATAGTTTCTATACCTTCAGTATTTGTTGGTTTATTTGTTGGATTATTAATGGTTTAGCAGTCAGATACCAAGAAGATAGAAAGTGAGCCAAATTAAACTTTGAGAACAACAAGCAAATATATCATAGCTATATTCGATTATGATTTGTATAACTATACTTTTTTCCCTCAGGTATTTATTATATGCATTTATTTTTTCACAGCTCTTCAGTTGTATATTTACTGTATTAACTTTTAAAGATTTTACGCTAAACAATTACTTTATAGATGACTTTTCAGTTATATGTTAATTTTGTTATTAATGGCTTTGGTTATGGTAATATTTTAAAGGGGGGTTAAAACTGAAAATGTATGAAGTTTCATAAATAAATAGAATTAAAGAATACCATGTAGCGTACTTCAAAATTATTTTCAGAAGTAATAAATTCTATAGGTCTTACCAAAACCGGAAATAAGTTTAAAAAAGCAAAAAACAAAATGAATTTAGACATAGGGAATGAACTATAATAATAATTGCTAGATGTCAAATTCTCATGGTAGACTTATACTTTATTTATTTCATAACTTCATGTACTTTTATTTATACTTATATATTTCAAATCTGAGTTTTTCCAAAACAAAAAAAAATTTAAGTTCTTTAACATGCCTTTATTCTTGAATAAATCTGTATATGCATATGCCCATACCCACAATTTTCCCTGATTTAAAGATCTCAGTCTCAGTCTCTGATCTGTTACTTTACATTGTAAACCTATTTTATTTTCAGGGGAAGTGTTACAAATGGAGGATGATCTCGTCATCTCATTTCAGTTAATGCTCTGTGTCCTTGATTATTTTATTAAACTCTCACCACCTGCATTGCTTAAAGAACCATATAGTAAGTATTTTAAATAATTTATGCATATCCTATATCATTACTAAACAGTTGTTTATTTAATGGATCAAATATGTTCTAGAGCTGAAGAAATGATAAAAAATAAATCAGACATGGACTCTGCCCTCAAGTAGTATAGGATATAGAAGTAGAGATAAGACAGGTAAGCATGTAAGCAGTATATGACCACTTTCTAAGTGGTCTGGGCCAAAATACAGTAAATGCTATGAGAGTTCAGGAAGTGAGAAAGATTTTTAGCTGGGAAGACCAAGGAAGACCGTATAAAAGAGGTGGATTTGAGTTGAGTGTTGTAGATAGCATTTGAGTGTTCGGGGAAGTTGGAGTAGGCTATTCCCAGTAAAGAGAAAGTTAGGAGGTAAGGCACAGATATGAATGAAACTTCTTGAGAAAGAGTGGCCCATTCTGCTGGAGGAGATCACCTAATTTGTATTATCAGATCTACGATTATTATGTGACTAATTTTTTTTGTGTATGAATTGTAATTGATCTACCTCAATGGGTAATGAGGTCTGAAGTGTTCTTAAATGAAAGTAACTGTTACTAAAAAAAATTAAACATAAAAAATAAATAAAAAAATAACTTGCTGAAATAGCATTAAGCAAAGACGACTATATTTCTCTTAGAATGGAATTGCTTCTTTTGATGGCATCAAGAGTAGAATTTAAAAATCACTTATTATATCACAGAAAAATGTAAACTAACCAAGGCTGAACTGATTCATTGGTCCTAAAATGATTAAAATATTAATAATACTAAAAATAATAGAGGACAGATCAAAACATGGAAGTCTCAGTGTTGTTGGAAGTGCCTGAAAAGCGGAAGCCTAATTAATCTTTTTGAACAATAACTTCATGGAAAATGAAGTCTGGAGCAGAATTTTGAAAGTGTGTTGAACATGGTTTGACAGAAAAAGGTCACAAGCAGAAATCACACATGGAACAGGAGAAAAAATAGAAAACAAATATATTTAAAAAAATTCTGAATCTGTAAAGATAATATATAAAGATTTTTTCTTCACCTTTTTTCAACGCTACAAGTTTAATAAATTGATGTAGGATGTTAATTTAGGTTGATAGGCATTGTTCTTTTGAATTATTGGAAAGTACATTTTAATTCTTTAAGTGCTGTTTTAAAGAGAAACCAGGATGAGGTGATAAATTGAGTAAGGTAAACTTATAACTAACTTTTTATTATGGAGAATTTAAAGTGACTATAAAAGTACACAGTAGTATAATAAGCCCCATATACTTAAATTACCTACCTTTAGCATATAACTTATGGTCAGTCTGTAGCCCCATCTGCTGCCCCATTGCATCAACTATATTATTTTGAAGTACATCTTTGCATACCATTTCTTATAAATCATCTTTGCATACCAATCCTATAAATTTTGGTATGTATCTCTAAATATAGTCTTTTTAAAAAGCATAATGACTACCATTGTCACACCTAACAATCGCTTAATAGTTTCCTAACCTAATACCACCAAACACCTAGTAAGTGTTCAGATTTTCAATTGTCTAATAAAAGTGATTTTAAAACTTTTTTACAGGTTGACTAAATCAGAATCTAAATAAGATCTATGCCTTATGATTGGTTGATACACTTCCGAGACTTTTAAAAAACTTCCTTCTCCATTTGTCTTTCTCTTTTTTTCCTTATAATTTATTCATTAAATAATTAGGTGGTTTATTCTGTGGGGTTTATCGTGGTTTAATTTTTTCTGATTGCATCCTGTTGTATAGTTTAACATGTTTCTGTATTCTCTCAATTTCCTGTAAATTGTTGGTCAGGCCTGGAGGCAGTTAATACTTCTCATACTTAGTCATCTGTTAGCTCTTTAATAGCTGAATTCATTTTCAGTTTGAATTGGGAATGCTCAAAATAATACAGGAAATTTTTTAATCACCCTTTATCACATAATATTTATATACTTTTTTTAAAAAGAATTATTTACTATGGTATTTGCTCAAACTTTTAAAATTTATTTAATTTTATACTATGTCTAGCAATTGAATCCATAAATACTTTTTTAAGACTCTTTAAGATAGAAAACATTTTTTCCCCTTACAGACTGAGTAGGATACATTTAAAATTAGTTTATAAGTTGGCTATTTCCCTTGCCTTCTCCATATTTGCCTAATAGCAAAAACTATTATCAGTACATAACTTAAAATAGATATTCAATAAATAGATGAAACTGTTAGCCTTTTAATGAAGCCTAATTAATAAAAGTAGCAGAATGTTACTAAGCTTATTTCTGATCTCCCAAGTTAGAATACTTCATTATTTTATGCAGTGGAATGTGCAATTGTTCTTATCTAATTTACCATTTTTACAGAAACAGCTGTAATACCTTTTAATGGTTCACCTCGAACACCAAGGCGAGGTCAGAACAGGAGTGCACGGATAGCAAAACAACTAGAAAATGATACAAGAATTATTGAAGTTCTCTGTAAAGAACATGAATGTAATATAGATGAGGTAATTTAACTTCATGATTTCTTTAAAATGAAGTAGATTTAGATGTAAGTTCTTCCTAACAGTATATACTTCTTTCATGACAAGCTTGCTTTTGTACTTAGTGCTAATTCTTTTGCAGCAAAATATTTAGAAAAAATTTATTTTTCATGTTCAGTTACTTTGATTTTAAAGAGAGTAGCTCCCTTACTCAGGAATCACTGAAAAGGTACATCTTTATGGCAGTATTTTTCAAATGAATTTGTTCTTTGATTGCCTCTGTGGTTATTGATAACTCCTAATGTTTTAAAATACCCTGCTAAGAAAACCCTCGTGTTTTGGTTTAATGATAAGTAATATCAGCATTAAATTTCTGTTCGGCCTATATGCTCTTTCCAAATATTACACCAGATATTAATGGCTGGTAGAGAATACAAATGAACACCCTGGAATTGCTCATCTGGTCCATAGAGTCCAGAGTGGTGGAATTGGAAGGACTCTTAGGAATAATGTACTCAGCGTCCTTTTAGTAATGAGTAAATGAACTTCTAGAGACTGATAGCTAATTACTAACAGGGCTAGACTTTGGGAAATCTGCTACCAGTTGCTCCTTTCAGTGTGCTATGCTGTTTCTCTCATAGATTGTTATATTGTCCACAGTTCACTACCACCAGATAGCTGTATGAAATGTTGCCTCTTTGAAGTTTCTCTGTCAACTCTGGGAAGGAATGGAGTATGTTCTCAAAATCTAGTTTAAGAAGTGTTGGAATGATTTATCAGGATATCTTAACGTTAACACTGTGGCTTTTGTCAGTTTCAATAAAGACATAGATATACACCTGTGGTTGTAGATGTATAAACCTTATACATATATGTTTACTTTTTTACTTTTCTAGAATCACAAATAATCTTTGCTAATAAGCTCACAAACGTAGTTGAAAAATATTTTTTTAATCCAGTCTGTTGCTAAGTCCCGTAAGATAATGAATATACATAAATGCAGTTTTCTAATTCTTGGTTGTTAATTCTCTGGGTTTCAGAACTACTTATAAAATTTCATTTCTAAAATCAGGAATAAGTCATTAAAATCTTTTCATTTTAAATAACTCTTTTTATAATTTAGAATATAGGAATGATTTTTAAAGTACAGCTGATTAAAAACCATGGTAGTAATTGACATTAATTGACACTTGATTATTTAGATACAGCATTTTTGGTTATATAACTATTGGTTGGTTACATAAATGGCTATATAATTATTGATTAATTAACACTAAATGGTTAACTAGAAATACCGACTTTATAAATACTCCAGTTATAAATGGGAGTTAATTAGAAAACAAAATTAATAAGTTACAGAAGCCTCATTTTTGCAACTTACTTTGAAAAAGATATGAACTGATATCATTTCCACCTTAATAAATGTAGACTTCAAATTTGGAAACATTAAGTGAAAATAAGTAAGTTGTTTAAAATTTTGTAACATATTGCAAGTGTAGAACAGGCAGGAATATGACTCCAGGTTTCCTGATTACAGTCTTTATTATCCATGCTAAATAAATGTAAGGTGCTTTTGTATGAAACTGCATCATTCTACAAAATATTGTTACTTGATTTTGAATTGAATTACTGGGTATTCTTTATGTGTGTGAAATTATCTTCTTGCAAAAACAAGCTATTTTCCTGAATTTATGCTAAAATAATTGACTTGATATTTCCTAAGCTAGCTATCAGATGATGAGTGTGAAGTGGCCTAAAAATAAGCTTTTGGGAGAAATCGGAAACAGTGTAGAGAAGAGTAGAGTCTTGACTATGATGATAGATTGGGTTTTAATTCCAGCACTGCCACTTCCTAGCTATGTAAATTTGGTCAAGTTGCTTAATTTTTTTGAGCCATCTTTTCATCATCTGTTAAATGTAGAATATCGAAGTTGGTTTCAGTGGGTTTTCTTCTTATAAATCCTATTTCATTAATAGTTCTGTACTCTACTTCCATTCTCAGGCTTGAAATCTGCCTCACATAAATTTAAAAGTAAATAATTGAATTAATTATAAATAAGTATCATTAGGTTGAATGTAAGTCATGGATCAAAATATCAGTTAACACTTTCATTCTAGTGTTAATAGTGACAGATTAAGTTTTTTTATTTTAATGCCTATGTTGTAACTTTATCTTTTTCAGGTGAAAAATGTTTATTTCAAAAACTTCATACCTTTTATGAATTCTCTTGGAATTGTAGCTTCTAATGGACTTCCAGAGGTAATCTGAAAGAAAACTTGATTAGTAGAAGTTAATGTATTTTGGGACTTTTGGGAGGGAAGAGTAGCTGTCTAATTTCTTAAAATTACTTTTTATTAAATATTTTTTTGCCCAAGGAAAGAAAGCTAAGTAGAATTTTCGTGAACCAACTTTATATAAGTAATAGAAAAACCTTTTGAATATATATTCAGATGTATAAATAAGCAGCATTTGTAATTTGCGCTAAAAATTGATTTGTACTGAAATTTTTCAAAAATCAAATTGTACTTCGGCTCAGGTCATGATCTCAGGGTTCTGGGATCGAGCCCCGCATCAGGCTCTCTGCTCAGCGGGGAGTCTGCTTCCCCCTCTCCCTCTGCCTGCCTCTCTGCCTGCTTGTGATCTCTCTGTCAAATAAATAAATAAAATCTGTTAAAAAAAATCAAATTGTAGACTTTTGAATTTCTGAATGCCTTATATTTAAGTATAACTTAGTATGCACAATCAAATTTGATTCTAATTTGCTATGCATCCTTAAGCATAGGATCCATGGATTGATACCATCAACATGATTGACTAGTTTACTGATTCTGTGACCTGAATTTGTGGCTAGTGCTTGAATAAATAAACTTACTCATCCAACAATTATTGATTAAATGCTTAATATATGCCAGATATTGTGCTAGATAGTATCCATAAGAGCTTTAACTCACAGTCATTGTCGTTAAGGTGTTAGTTGGTGAAAAACAAAGAAAGAGAACACTACAGGAATCTGCAAGGGTCTGGTAGAAGTATACACATTTGCTGTGATATCACAGAGGAGGGCCACCAAATCCAGTGTGAGGCAGATAGGTTCTATGGAAAACTGTTTGGAGGTGTGATTTCTGAGCTGAGTAAGCTTTATGAGAAATGGCATTTCCAGTGTTAGAAATTATAGATTCAAAGGGACAGTGATATGTGATAGCGTGGCCTGTTCAGTGAACTCCAACTAATTCATTAAGATGGGGATGCAGGGCAGAAGACTGGTAAGATAGCCTAGAGAGGCAAGAAAAGGGGCCAAATGTTATATTATTGTTTTCTTCTTAACTGGTGTACCAAAAAATAGACTGTTCACAACTCTAAAGAATCTTGGACACTCACTGTAATTTTCTTCCTTTAGAAAGGATTATGGTTTTAATAGCAATCTTAAGATAAACCTTGTATTTACCCCAGCATTTTTCATATAGCATTAATAGCTGCCAATCAAATAAACGATTGATAATTAGTGCCTCAATAAGATCGGGCAGAAACAACGATTAAATCTGAGTGACCGTTTTACCTAAAAAACTTACATAGACAAACAAAAAATTTACATTTAACTGGATTTCTTCCTGCCACTCCTTTTGAAATGCAATTTTAGTTCTCTCGGGTTAGAAACCCTCAGACTTCAAAAGTCATAGCAGAAGTCATGCCAAATAGTTGTCTGTTGGGCATTGATTTTTAAATTATGATTAGAAAATTATGAATTAGAACTTGTAAAAGAATTATAGATTCTAGCAAATGAAGAAGTATCTGAGATTAGGAATACATTGTGCAAATGTGTTAATTGGGCTAATTAATTGAGCTAATACTCTTGTCCAAGGCACTTAAAGGGAGTTAGAGTGCATCAAACAATTTAGAAAAGGTAGGGAGAATATATAATCAAGAGGATTTGTTATATTTGAAAAATATTTTTATATTGATAAGCATAGGGGAAGATTAGAAGTGAGGGATGTATAGGACATTTGGAGGATCTTGGCAATTAAGTGGTTATAGTAATACCTACTGTTTTGTATTACTAGTGATCATTGTCTACATAATATTCTAATGAATGGGATGCATGCATAAAATCGGTTTAAAATTAGATTTTAAAAATAGCATTTTTAAAATAGCACTTTCAGATATGCTTTATTTTTATTGCATGTGAACTCCATATATTATAAAATGAAGTGTATGTGCAAAGATTCTTTAAATCGATACCTCTGTGGACTGAGAGATGTAATGATATGAAAAGGACAATCATCAGTATTTTTTTTTCTTTTGAGGTGGAAAGTCTCTCTAAACAATATGAAGAGATTTACCTTAAAAACAAAGATCTTGATGCGAGATTATTTCTGGATCATGATAAAACCCTTCAGGCTGATCCTATAGACAGGTATCGTACATGGTCTAATTTTCTTTGTTGAGATGCTTTTGCTATAGGTTGATTTTAATATAGATAGATTAAATAGATTTTTATTTAACTTCATGATCTTTAAATACCATTTACAATAAGTTACTTCAAATGCCTTTCTATAAAGCTAATAACAAGGTAAACAATATTCTAAGCATATAACATACAAACAAATAGAGATTTAATGTGAATTGTCCTCTATAGCAACTATTTTTTTTATTAAACTGAATTTAATTTTAAAACATGCACTAAAAGAAAATTGTTGAAGTCATTAGTTTATTTAAGTAGTGGTCTCTCTTTTTCCTCACCCTTTCATCTGCTATTACTTACCTAGTTCTTTTTCTTAAAAATGTTAATTCAGAAGTATATTCTCAACATCTAAAGAAACAGACTTAATACAAAAAAAAAAAACACACAGGAAAACTTTAGGAGAAATGTAATTAACAACTTTAGAGAGCTACAGGAGGAGGTTGCAAATATTAAAAATTACCTTCCAGTGGTCTTGGGAATAAAAAACTCAATAGAAGTTCTGAATAGCAGAATAGACACACTTGAAGAGAGAATGGACAATCTAGAAGACTGTATTGAAGAATTCTCTAAGGATACAATGCAAATGGCCAAACAGATAATAAATAAAGGTCAAGAGACATAGAGGATAGATCCAGAAGTTCCAACATGCGTTTGATAGGAATTCCAGAAAAAGGTAATAAAGAGAATGGAGCAGAGGAAATAATTAAGGAAATCATTGAAGAAAACTTTCCAGAGCCAAAGGATTCAAGTCTTGAGGTTGTCAGTGCTTACCAAATACCTAGTAAGATTGATGAGAAGAGACTCACTCGTAGACACATCTTGGTGAAATTTGGGAATTCCAGTGATAAAGAAAAGGTCCTAAAGGCTTCCAGAAAAAGGGAAATAAACCATAGAGGAACAAGAATCAGATTTACCGCACACTTACATTAGATACTCTAGATACTAGAAGTCAGTGGAGCAATGTCATAAAAGTTCTGCAGGCAAAAGGCTTTACACCTAGAATTCTATACCCAGCCAAACTGCCATTTGATTTTGAAGGAAAAACAAAGACATTTTTTGATACTGAAGAATTCACAAAGTTTGTTTCTTGCATACCCTCTCTGAAAGAATTACTGGAGGATATACTTTAGCAATCTAGGATGACTATAAACACGTACACACAATATATATTACCTTCCTTCCACAGCAAGAATCAAAAAAGGAAAACAAAATTAAAATGCCACATTTCTACCCAGGAGGATGGACTGTGAACAGTATACTTGGGGAGTAGGTGAAAGGAAGGTTACACATACTACTTAAATGTTGGTGAAGTTAAATGGTGTATTAAAATTAGTGTTCATGGGGCACCTGGGTGGCTCAGTGGGTTAAAGCCTCTGCCTTCGACTCAGGTCATGATCTCAGGGTCCTGGGGTCGAGCCCTGCATCAGGCTCTCTGCTCAGTGGGGAGCCTGCTTCCCCCTCTCTCTCTGCCTGCCTTTCTGCCTACTTGTGATCTCTCTCTCTGTCAAATAAATAAGAAATATCATCACTGTAGCTTTTGCAGGAGTAGGCTTTCTACACTACTGGGGAGAGGGAGGGAATCTGTCATTGTAACCATAGATAGGGAGAGGTGGGGTGAAAGTAATAGAAAAACACAGGAAAAAAGATGGCAAGATAAATTAAATAGAGAAAAAAATGCAAAAGTTGAACTTTTATCATAAGAAGGTATTCAATTTTAGATTATCATGATGTGAATCTTGAATATATTAAACTTTTTTCCTTTGGAAAAAAAAAGTATATTCTCTTGACTTATGTAGAATTCTAAAGTAGGAATGGTTGAGAGTAATTACAAAACATTTGATTATAAGTATGTTTAATTTTATATCTTTAGCATGAAATCTTTTAATATATAACTGAAAATATATATAACTTATAGGTTAAGCACAAATAAAATGTTTCAAATTTGATTTAAGTCAAAGTAAAGTTTTTGGAAGGCATAATGATTGAAAAACTCAAGCTTTGATTTTTTTTTTAAGATTTTATTTATTTATTTGACAGAGAGAGATCACAAGTAGGCAGAGAGGCAGGCAGAGAGAGAGGAGGAAGCAGGCTCCCTGCCGAGCAGAGAGCCCGATGCGGAGATCGATCCCAGGACCCTGAGATCATGACCTGAGCCGAAGGCAGAGGCTTTAACCCACTGAGCCACTCAGGCGCCCCGAGCTTTGATATTTTTTTAATACTGAACAGCTTGGTTTGTAATACCATCTAACATCTAGAGATAGCACCTAACTTTTACTTTTAAAAAATTGTTAATGATTGGAGCACTTGTTTTTCATAAACCTAGTAGAAGAAACCCAACTGAAAATGGTGAAAAACATAAAATTTTATTTATTTAAGCAGCTTTTGGATCATCATTTATTTAAGCAGTGTCCTATCATTTCTGTTATTGACTTAACCATTTTGTATGATGGTATGAGGCAACAAGTGATATACTGCTCTTTTGACTCATAAAACATAAATTGTGCATTTTCAATCTGAATGACTTTACTTATCATTCTTTAGTTTTGAAATGCAGAGAACGCCACGAAAAAGTAGCTCTGATGAAGAGGTGAATGTGATTCTTCCGCAGACTCCAGTCAGGTATGCATTTTCTTACTTTTGATTTTCATTGTAATTATTTATTCAGTGCCTTATAGTACTTTGAGTTTGTTCATTTGTTCTGTTATATATTTATGTATACATACAACAAATATATATTGAATGCTTTTTGCCTGCCAGGTATTTTACTAGTTGCTGAGGATATGATTATTAAACCTAGTTCTGTCTTTTCTTAAGGAATATAACCTAGAATGGGAATGTGTTTCATCTCAGTAAATAAAAAAAGAAAAAATATATCATCACCCTTTACTCTGAATACAACTTAGAAGGATTGAAACCATTTTTCTGTCCTTTTTCCTCACTTTCTACATCTAACCTGCTAGTAAGTGTTGTCGAATCTACCTTTAATATATCTATAGTCCATCTCCTGTCCTCCATTTGCACTCTCACCACCTATGTCCAAGATCTCCTCTTTGTTTTGGATTTTTTGGTAGTAGCCTACTAACTGATCTTGCTGTGTCTAATCTCCTCACTATTCCTCTCTCCCCACCACCAGATATTTTCTCCAAAGAGTCCCATAATATTCTAGAAATGTAAGTCAGATCATGTTCACCCTGCTGTCAAACTTTTTGACTGCTTCCTGTTGCAACTGAAGTACACACTCCTTCACAGTGCTTACAAAACCTCATATGATCCAGCTTCTGTTGTCTCTCTAACCTCATCTTGTTTTCCTGTTCATTATGTACTAGCCAGTTTCCTGAATGCTCGAGACTCTTCTTTTGTACTTGAGGACTTTCACACTTGCTTTTCCCTCCTCTTTTTTTTTTTAAAGATTTTATTTATTTATTTGACAGAGAGAGAGAGAGATCACAAGTAGGCAGAGAGGCAGGCACAGAGAGAGAGGGGGAAGCAGGCTCCTTGCCGAGCAGAGAGCCCGACACGGGACTCGATCCCAGGACCCTGAGATCGTGACCTGAGCCGAAGGCAGAGGCTTTAACCCACTGAGCCACCCAGGCGCCCGCTTTTCCCTCTTCTTGAAACTCTTCCTTCTTTTTTTTTTTTTTTTCGCTTCTGAATTACCAACAGCTACTCTTCCTTTAGGTTCAGCACAAATATTACTTTTTTAAAAGATTTCTTTCTGAAGTATTTTCCTTTATTCTTCTTATAGTATCCTGTTGTATTCCTTTATAGTGTATATCCCAATTTGTAATTAAAAATTAATTTGTGTGTTTGCTTGTTTTTACCAATAGCCATAATAGCCTTTAAGTTTGATACCATGTGGACATGACTTTTTTGTTCACCTTTTAATAATTACAACCTAGGGTAATATTTGGTACATAGTGGGCTATCAGTAATATTTTTCAAATGACTACATAGACATAAAAAGATACATTTCTGTATTAGTGTAAATTATAGTAATGAACTTTTGACAAACTAATGAGATGGCACAAAAGGGACATTATGAAGGGATTTTATTGAACTGAATTTCGAAACATGAAAGTCTGTGACACAGGAGACTGACATTTTAGGGAGTAGGAATAGCATGTGCAAAGGCGTGGAAGTATAAAACAACACAATATGTTTGGGGAACTATTAGCAGCTCTGTACTGACTTCCTAAATGGGAAGATGAAATGACAGGAGAGGAGGGGGAATACTAGATCCTGAAAGGCCTAATATGCCATATGCATAAGTTTGGACTTTAGCTTGTGCATGATTTAGCCTGTTGCTATATATGGGTGTTAAATAAGGGTAAGGGTAAAATTAGACTTGATTTTTTGAAAGTTTATGTGGTAGTAGTTTGTGACGGGATGGACTAAGGAGAACATGGTAAAAAATAGACCTGTCAATCTGTCACAGTGGTTCTTAACCAAGGGTGCAAATTAGAGCAACCTGAGGAGGTTTTTTTCCAAACTGCAAATGCCTAGACCCTGAGTCAAAATCCCTGAACTGCTCTATTGCAGTAATTCAGTTGAGAAATGCCTATGAAGAGTAGGCAGTTGGAATGAAGAAACAAGAACAAGTTTGATAAATATTTGATGAATTCGTACTTAGAATATTATTCATGAGGCATTTATGGGACGTGAAGAAGTAGTAAGCTACAGATTTGAGAATCATCCAGGGAAGTTAAAACCATAAAAATAGATGAGTTTGCCTGAAGTAAAGGTATAATGTCAAGAATGGCTGGCTAAGGGCTAACCCCTAAAGAATGCTAGCATTTATTTATTTAGTTACTTCAATTAGCCAACATATAGTACACCATTTGTTTTTGATGTAGTGTTCAACGATTCATTAGTTGCGTATAACACCCAGAATACTAGCATTTAAATACTAGATAGAAGTTAAAGAGAATGAGAGGGCTGCCCAGAGAATGAAGCCAAAAAACCCAAGGGGTGGAGGGGATTTCAGGAAAGAACAGGTGTTTGAGTGTCACATGCTTCAAGGAAATCAAGTATCAGAACAATTGAGAAAGAAAGATCTTTTGGTGTTAGCAGTTAGTTATTTGTGTCTTTAGTCATTGTGGGCTTACATGGATTAGAAGATGTAAAAATTATAGAAACGATGTTTGAAAGAAGAGGAAGTATAAATATCAGTTGAGAGAGGTATAATAGTTTGGTGTAATAATAAGGAAGGTACAAAAAAAAATATCGGGGATGTTTGTCATCTTTTTCCCTAAATGGAAACTTTCACCAAAAGAGGTTAAAAGACTTAAAGCCAAGTTCTTTTTCCAAACTGAACAAATGAGATCGATTCTAATTCTTACTGAGGTTACAAAAAAGAAAAAGAAAATGCTCACTGAACATGTTTGCTAAGTAATATTTAAGGACACTTTCAGCCATAAACATTCTATGGTTCTTTGCATCAATAAACAGTGCCTACAGTAACAATGTACTGGTACTCCAAAATTGGAACGTTAGCATTTACTGTACAACGCATACACACACACACACACACACAACATTGTAGAATTAAAGAAATCTTAAGGGACTGACCCAGTTTTATGCTTTAACAGTGATGACTTCTAAAATTATGTATGCTTTCATCTGAAGACCTCTATAAAGGAAAGTCACAGGCTTCTTCATTTGAATTATGATATATCCTACCGTTTTTATTTGAAAAACTTTAATGTTTGATTGTAATAATGTTTTCTTAAAAAATTATCATTTTGATACCAGTTTATATGTTTTCTTTTAAAAATATTAATTTGGCCAATTAATGTTTTGTTGAAATGTAGTTTTATTAGTAAATAAATGTATCAGTTCTTCAATTATAAACTTAGTGATTATGAACATGTTCTTTCTTAAAGGTTTAAATAAAAGGTAATTCCCTTTTGCAACTATGTGGATGGAACTAGAGGGTATTCTAAGCAAAATAAGTCAATCAGAAAGACAATTATCCTATGATCTCACTGAAATGTGGAATTTAAGAAACAAAACAGAGGATCATAAGGGAAGAGAGGAGAAAATGAAACAAGACGAAACCAGAGAGGGAGACAAACCATAAGAGACTCTTAATCATAGGAAACAGACTGAGGGTTGCTGGAGCAGAGGGGAGATGGAGGGATGGGGTAATTGGGTGATGGACATTAAGGAGAGCACGTGGTGCAATGAGACTAGGTATTTATTATATAAGACTGATGAGTCACAGACCTACTTCTGAAATCAATAATAAATTGTATGTTAGTTAAAAAAAAGAATGACAGGAAAAAAATGTAATTCCTTGTAAGCAACAGTTTTGTAAAGTCTTATTCAGAGAACTTCTTAAAGATAAGCAGGAAATAGTGAGTTTGAAAGATTAATTTAACTTGTGAAATAGATATATTTTGTTCATTCATTTGTTTTCCTTCAGTGCTTAATATTTCTTCCTGTTTTTTTTCTCTAGGACTGTTATGAATACTATCCAACAATTAATGATGATCTTAAATTCAGCAAGTGATCAACCATCAGAAAATCTGATTTCCTATTTTAATGTAAGTCATAAATGAAACATTATTATTGTGTTATCTTGGGAAAGAAATTTGAAATTAAAAGTTAAAATACTGAGAATTTTAAAAAATATCTCCCAACCAACACATCCTTGTCTGTTACCTTACTTCTTGCTTTTTTGAACACTCCAAATTAGATATTGGTAGTGTGTTATTTTGGTAGTGTTATTTTTAGATTTTTTTTCATGTTTGCTCTTTGCCTTGCTCATCATTCTTTCTTTCAACTTAGACCTCATTTCTGATTTCTTTTTTTTTCTTCTTCAGATACATACTTTAATAATTCCTTTAGTGAGGGTTAGTTTGGGGTGAACTTACAAGGTTTTTGTTTTGTTTTATTTTTTGTCTTAAAGTATCTTTACTCTTATTTTTTGTAAGATACTTTAGCTGAATCTTCAGTTCTAGATTGATGTTTATTTTCTTTTAGATATTTGTAGATAATACTTTTATATTCTGCTATTTAAGAAATCTGTGAATGTAACTGTTGTTTCTTTTCTGTCTGCTTTTTAGATCTTTTTGAATGTGATATTAGGATTCAACATTTGTCATATTTCTACAGTCTTTTTATCCTATATTCAGCCCGTTTTTATTTACATTTCTTGCCTGGGCTTGTGTGCATTGCAGTTTACAACTTCTGTAGACCTGAGTTTGACATCTGAAGGGCCACTCACTGCTATACAAACAAGGGAGAGAGGAGATCATGAAAACTAGCATTTGTGTTACTTGCGTGCTTCTTTACTCCTTATTTAAATTCAAATGAATATTAGGACTCACTGAATTGCTCACCCATGGAAATTGGATAAGACCAGGAAAATTATTAAAATTTGGCTTATTCCAGTAATTCTGTGCTTTATGTAGTTAACATTTTATTTAATATCATAATCTCCCTGTAGTTTTGTCATAGTCTGTTCTCATCTTCTTGTTTATATGCCTCTCAGGAGTTAGCCAAGTAATTTCTGTCATCGTATTCATAACTGTGTTGGCTCAGAACTGATTTTGTTTGTCCAAATTGCATGGTTACTTTTATTTATGGATTATCTGTAGAGCAACAATAGTTCCCAAACATGGCTACTCAGTTACTTAGCACTTTCAGAAGGAATAATGATAGAAGTTGTAAGAATGATAATCTCTCTCTTTACTCTGTCTCTCTCTCCTTTTTATTTCAAGTTTTAATTAAATTCTAGTTAGTTAACATATAGTGCAATATTGGTTTCAGGAGCAGAATTTAGTGATTCATCGCTTACATACAACACCCAGTACTCATCATAAGTGCCCTCCTTAATACCCTAAAGATCTCTTATAGTTTGTTTTCCTCTCTTTCTCGCCTCTCCCAACACTACTCCCATAATCTCTCTTCTCAAATAAAATTTGGAATATTTCCTACAGCATTTTGAGTATATAGGAGCTCTTTAGTTGGGCAGAAAATTCTGCCTCAAAGGCATTCTCTGGAGCTCAATGTGAAGTTTAACATTAAATGAAGCTTTAACAGTTTAACTGCAGTTTTACATAGACTGCAAACTGCTTTTTCTCAAGAGTGGGCATGTCTTGAAGATCAGTAAGTTTTTCTTTGAGTTTAATTTTTTATTCAGGTTTCTTTATTTTTAAAATTAATGCCATCTTTTCTTCTGTAAGTAAAATCTTAGAAGCTGTAGACATTTAAATGGCTGTTTTGGTAACAAATGACAGGAAGTGTTTCTTTGTTACTATTTCTATGATATGTGTGCTATTTTCTTTTAAGAAGGTAGAATTATTGATTTTATTAGATGTGAAATTTTTGAATAACAGTGTTCACATTTCAAAGTAAATTATACTTAATCTTTGTTTTGGAAGTTTATAGTATTTTGAAGGTATTTGATCTATAAAGATTATAAAAATAAAGTCAATCTTTGTAGCTGAAGGGAATCAGTTTTTTTATTTATTTAATAGACTATAATATCAATTACAGAGTATTTTAATATATCATTATATGCATTTTAGTAATCATCTTATGATGTATTTTAATTATTAAATATAATCCCACCCCATATGATACATGTATTGAAACTCCTTTTGTAACCATTTCTCAATCATGTGTTTCTGAAAAGGTAGCTAAATGATTTAATAATTCTAAACTCTTTGAAAGCACAGCTTTAAATTAGGAAATGCTACCAAACTCCAATCTTAGTTTTATCTTTATTATTTGTATTTTTAGGGTAATATACATCTCAATATAACTCTTAATTGAATATAATTTATTAGAATATAAGAGATTCTTTATTTTAGTAGTAGTGGTGTTATAATTGTTTCATTGTTAGTTTTTTTTGTTGGAGTATAATTGACATGATATTTTGTTAGTTTCAGTTATATTTGCTATTTGTATATACTACAAAATAATCACCATAGTAAATCTGGTTAATACATCATCATACATTAGAAATTAGAAGTTAGAAATTTTTGTTTTCTTGGGATGAGGACTTCTAAGATTCATTCTCTTAACAACCTTCAAATATACGATACAATATTATTAACTACAGTCACCATGCTGTACATTACATCTTCATGACTTACTTATTTTATAAGTGGAAGTTAGTAACTCTTTACAGCTTTCCCCCATTTTGCCCACCCCCTGCTCCCTGTTCTGGCAATATCAGTTTGTTTTCTGTATCTGTGAGCGTGGTTTTTTTTTTTGTTTGTTTGTTTTCTTTCAGAATCCACATGTAAGTGTGATCTTAAGGTATTTGTCTTTCTCTGTCTGACTTCTTTCACTTGGCATAATGCCCTCAAAGTCCATACATGTCACAGATGTCAGGATTTCATTCTTTTTTGTGTATGAATAACCTTCTACTTCATACACACACACACATTATCCATCCATCCATCAATGGACACTTAGGCTGTTTCCATGTCTTGGCTATTGTAAATAATGCTGCAGTGAGCGTGGGGTATAGATATCTTTTTGAGTTAGTGTTTTTGTTTCCTTCAGATAAATACCCAGAAGTAGAATTGCTGGATCATATAGTAGTTCTATTTTTAATTTTCTGAGGAACTTCTCTACTGTTTTTCATAGTGACTGTACCAATTTACATTCCCACCAACAGGCTCCCTTTTCTCCATATCCTTGTCAACACTGGTTTATTTCTTGTTTTTATAATTCTAGTCATTTGTGACAGGTCTAAGGTGATATCTCATTGTGATTTCCATTTTCCTGATGATTAATGATTTTGAACATCATCTCTTTTGTTGGTTAGCCATCTGTATATCTTCTTTGGAAGAATGTCTATTCAGGTCCTCTGCTTTTTTTAAAAAAATCAGATTATTTGTTGGGTTGTATGAGTTTTTCATATATTTTGACTATTAACCCCTTATTGAATATATGATATGCAAATATCTTCTCTCATTTAGTAGGTTTGGTAGTGATGTTATAATTGTTTTATTTTTAGGTTTCTTTTTGTTGGCGTATAATTGACATACAGCATTTTGTTAGTTCCTTTTTGTTTTATTGATGGTTTTCTTTGTCATGTAGAATCTTTTTATTTTGATTTAGTCTCAGTTCTTTATTTTTGCTTTTGTTGCTTTTACTTTTGGTGTCAGATTCAGAAAATCAGATCTTGAAGACCAGTGTCAAGGAGCTTATCTCCTGTGTTTTCTTCTAGGAGTTTTATGGTTTCAGGTCTAACATTTAGGTTTTTAATTCACTTTGAGTTAATTTTTGTGTATTGTGTAAGATATGGTTAAGTTTTATTCTTTTTCACGTGGCTCTCTAGTTTCCCCAGCATTGTCTTTTGAAGAGACTGTCCTTTCCCCATTGTATATTCTTGCCTCTTTTGTCACAAATTAATTGACTGTATGCATGAGTTTATTTTTGTGCTCTCTCTTTTATTCCACCAATCTGTGTGTCTGTTTTGTGCCGATACCATACTGTTTTTATTATTGTAGCTTTGAGTGTAGTTTGAAATCAGGCAGTATGATGCCTCTAGCTTTGTTCTTCCTCAAGATTGCTTTAGCTCTTGGGAATCTTTTGTGTTGCATACAAATTTTTGGATTGTTTGTTTTATTTCTGTGTAAAAGCCATTGGAATTCTGATAGGGATTGCATTGAATCTGTGGATTGCTTTGGATAGTATGGACATTTTAACAGTATTAATCCTTCCAGTCTATGAGTGTGGGATATCTTTGCATTTATTTCTATGTTCTTCAGTTTCTTCTATCAGTGCTTTATAGTTCATGTACAGGTTTTTCATCTCCTTGCTTAAATTTATCCCTAGGTATTTAATTTTTTTAGATGCATTTGTAAATGGGATGTTTTCTTTCTTTCTTCCTTTTTTTTAAAAAAAGGTTTATTTATTTATTTGACACAGAGAGAGAGATCACAAGTAGGCAGAGAGGCAGGCAGAGAGAGAGGAAGAAGCAGGCTCCCCGCTGAGCAGAGAGCCTGATGCAGGGCTCGATCCCAGGATCCTGAGATCATGACCTGAGCTGAAGGCAGAGGCCCAACCCACTGAGATACCCAGGCACCCCAATGGGATGTTTTCTTAATTTATCATGTTAGTTCAGTATTAGTGCATAGAAACAAACATGATTTCTGTGTATTAGTTTTGTATCTTGCAACCTTACTGAATTAGTTTATTCTAACAGTTTTTTGATGGAGTCTTTAGGGTTTTTTATATATAATATCATGTCATGTGTCAGTAGACACAGTTTTACTTCTTCCTTTCCAATTTCGATGCCTCTTAGTTTTCTTGCCAGATTGCTCTGGCTAGGACTTTCAATACTATTTTGAATAAGGGGAGAGTGGGCATCTTTTTCTTGTTTCTGATCTTACAGGAAAATCTTTCAGCTTTTCACCGTTGAGTACGATATTAGCTGTGGGCTTATCATATATAGCCTTTATTATGTTGAAGTATATTCCCTCTGTACCCACTTTGTTGAGAGTTTTTATCATAAATGGATGTCGAATGCTGTCAAGTGTTTTCTGCATCTATTGAGATGATCATATGATTTTTATCCTTCATTTTGTTAATGTATCACATTTTTTTGTGAGTATTGAACGAACCATCCTGGCATCTCTGGAATAAATCTCACCTAATTGTGGTATATATATACTTTAATATATTGTTGAATTTGGTTTGCTAATAGTTTGTTGAGGATTTTTGCATTTACGTTCATCAGGGATGTTGGCCTATAATTTTCTTTTCTTGTGGTGTCCTTGTCTGGTTTTGATGTCAGGGTAATGCCGGCCTTTTAAAGTGTGTTTGGAAGTGTTCCCTCCTCTTATATTTTTTGGAGGGCTTTGAGAAGTTTTATTTTTCTTTTTGAATGTTTGGTAAAATTCATCAGTGAGGCTGTTTGGATCTTGACTTTTGTTTCTTGGGACGTTTTTAATTATTGATTCACTCTCCTTACTAGTAATCAATCTGTTCATATTTTCTGTTTCTTCATGGTTCAGATTTGGTAGGTTGTATGTTTCTAAGAATTTATCCTTTTCTTTTAGGTTTTCCAGATTATTGGGGTATAATTATTCATAGAAGTCAATTCATAGAAATCAATTATGATCCCTTGTATTTCCATGATATTAGTTTGTAATGTCTATGCGACTTTTTTTGATGGGTGGAAAGGCTAACAAATCTGTTCTTTAACTTAGCAGCAGAAAATTTAGATAATAGGGTTTTTATTTGTACTTTATTAGTATTTTTTGGTCACTAACATCCTAAAATGGAATTCTTTATGTTCTCCTTATTTTCAGTAGTTGCAATTACCTAGTTTTTGTGGAAGTATTTCCATGGTATAAATAATCGAAAGTGAAGTTTTATCTTATAGGACAGAAAATGTTAATTCTGATTAAACAGTATCCTCAACATTGATTTATGTTTTTCCTCTTTAAAGAACTGCACAGTCAATCCAAAAGAAAGTATCCTGAAAAGAGTGAAGGATGTTGGATACATCTTTAAAGAGAAATTTGCTAAAGCTGTGGGACAGGGATGTATGGAAATTGGATCACAGGTAACTTGAGTTCATTTTGATTAGTGCCACTACATGGTAAATAACCCCAAATGAAATATCTTTCCAAATTGTAAAAATATTATAATAGTGTATGTCCTATGTTGGTAGATTCTGTATCTAAGCTGCCTGTGTATGCTGCTGTTTATGGAAAACTTTATAAGAAAATGCCCCTTATGCCATTACAAAAACCAAAAGTAAATATGTAGAAAGTTTTAGAAAAAATGTAGACATTTTAAAAATATAAGTGCAAAAAAGTTAAAATCCTTGATGCCATGACATTTTTTGTATTTATTCTTTGGCTTCTACATAAATGAATATTCATGAATGCATACACTTAGATAAATGGGATCATATACATGCTATTTATCAGTGATATTATTGTGTGATGTTAGTTTTACTCTTACTATTATTATTTCAGAAAATCTACAACCTATACATTGGGTAAAAGTATGGGCTCTGAATCAGAACCCTGGGTTTATATCTGGTTCTACCATTTATGAGCTGTCATTTAACTTCCCTGAGATTCAGGTTAACATATTTTCTCTGCTTTGTTCTGTGGAATTAGTGAGATAACATATAAAAATATATGTGAAAACTCTAATCTACTATATACATTTATTTCAGTGTAGTGAGGTTATATTTTGATGCTAACCGTGTTTTAAATAATAATATTTAGAAGTCTTTTTTGGCTGTATATGAAATTTATGCTTATAATTTGAACGAAGGAATAGGGTTCGTGTGTTTCTATCTAAAATTTGGTTATTTGAACTAATGGGAATTATTTATTTGGTTAAAATTTTTTGCTGATAATATCACTTGGGTCCAGTTTTTGCTTTGCCAGTTTTATGGACAGACTATTCTCAATCCTGGAGAGTTTTCTTGGAAATACATGTCCCAGGCCACAAGAAGTATTAGTGTATAAAATGTTTAAAATAGTACCAGGTATTTAACATATCATGTGTGTGTGTATGTGTGTGTGTGTGTGTGTGTGTGTGTGTGTTTCTGTTGAATGATGTAGGCTGAAGCAGAATGAAGGAAAAGGAGAACCAAGTACTGGACCTTACCTCTTGATAATTTATTGGGAATGTTAACCATCATTTTATATGGAAGTCTTGAGTGTTAGACAAGGTAGCTTTTGTGATCTCTTGGTATTCATATTCCTAAGAAGTATCAGAAATGTATTTTAAGAGAAACCTTCTTAAAAATTAATAATTGTAATTTTCTAAAGTAGTGGAATCTAATTTTTTTTTCTTTGTAGCGATACAAACTTGGAGTCCGATTGTATTACCGAGTAATGGAATCCATGCTTAAATCAGTAAGTTAAAAAGAACATAATAGAAACAAATCCAGTGCTGACACAAAAAAGGCATCAGCTAAACATTTTTTTAATCTGTTTTAGGAAGAAGAAAGATTATCCATTCAAAATTTTAGGTAAATTCTTTAGTTTTAGTGAAACAATTCCTTCTTTTTTATAAAAGTAAATGTTTTAAAATCATTCTTTTCTTTTCCTTTAGCAAACTCCTGAATGACAACGTCTTTCATATGTCTTTGTTGGCATGCGCTCTTGAGGTTGTAATGGCTACATACAGCAGTAAGTTAAATTTTAGTAAATAAACATTTTAGTTCAGTTTAAAGTTAAAAAAAATTAAGATGTGGTGTTTTTTTGGGGGGGTGGAGTTAAGGAGACAATATGCATAATGTAGATGAGTATATACTGAAGAATGTAAGTGGTCACCATAAATCATTTTAAATGGGTTATTATCTGAATTATTTCAGGTCATCTTGGAAAGAGTACTTCACTAGGCTCTTATTCTGGGCTATCCTTAGTCCAGGAAATGTACCTACTGAAATCCCTTCCAAGACCGGAGATTGTAAATTACCAAAGGAGTACTAACAAGTAGCATTTACCTATATGGAAACACTCTTTAGATTCTATGGTCGTAAAACCAAAGGTTAGAGCTAAAGTCCACCAGATAGACAGAGGCCACTCATGGTATTTTCTTTTAAATATAATTTTAGACATGTATAATTTTGCAAATAATGTTGCAAATATTAAGTTTTGTTTGCAAAAACAAAAGAAAACTTACCTCAGGATACAAATACATAATATAAGAGAAACATATATGGAAAACTGTGAATCCTCATTAATAACCAAAAAATGCACATTTAAAAGAGTTACCATTTTCTAACCAAACTAGCAAAATCTTGAAGAATCCTTCCCTCCCCACATCAGGGATCAGTGAGACCATGAAAATGGATATGCTAATGCCTTGCAGGTTAGATATTAAACCTGTTCCTGATATAAGTTTAGAGTATTTAAACCTTTGAAAATTTGATATAAGCATGAGCCCTCTATTTAGGAAAAACATGTGCCCATACACTCAGAATTTAGAAGCCTATTTCCTATGAGTCTATGGAAAGAATTCTGCTCTAGGGGTGCCTGACTGGCTCAGTCAGTAGAGCACACAACTTACCATGTCATCATGGTCATGAGTTCAAGTCCCATGTTGGGCATGGAGACAACTTAAAATAAATTTAAAAAACAAAATTTTTAAAAAAATCTCTAAATAAAAAATTTTTCTTTAGCTTTTCTGCTGTGTTTTAAAATTTTTGTTTGATAAAATCTTTCCAAACTGAAAATACATAATTCAAGGCTTAACATTTCATACCTAAATTACATTTTTTCTTTCATTTTTAGGAAGTGCATCTCAGAATCTTGATACTGGAACAGATTTGTCCTTCCCATGGATTCTGAATGTACTTAATTTAAAAGCCTTTGATTTTTACAAAGTGATTGAAAGTTTTATCAAAGCAGAATCCAATTTGACCAGAGAAATGATAAAACATTTAGAACGATGTGAACATCGAATCATGGAATCCCTTGCATGGCTCTCTGTAAGTAACTCGCTAAAATAAAGATATTAATATGCAAATGGATAACAGTTATCTGTTAGTGAGAGATATTTGTTAAAATTTACCTCAAGAGCAAATATGCAATTTAATGAATAATGCAATTTCAGTGTATAGCCCAAAAGTTAAGTGGAATATTAAAATGGAGTTTTCTTTTACTTGGGCTCCCCAGACCATCTGATACAATGATTTATTTAGGAATAGCTTTAATTAAAACATGGCACTTTACAACAAAGCGGAACTCTTCAAAGTATTTGAGCAGTATATCTAAAATAGAGTTGTCATGTTTGAAAATTTAAATGCTGTTAAATTCTAACAAAATGGTAAAAATTGGAATTATGCTATTTAGGTGATTTAACAAAATACACTTTTCTGGTTCAATTTATTTGTATTTCTTTTTGTTCTATTATTAAAGATAGTCCAAAAATCTACACTATTATTCAATTATAGTTATTGTTTATAGCATTATAGGAGCACAAATCATATTCTCTATTCTATTTATAGCATATAAGCTATTGATAAGGCTTTTGTTTCATAAAGTTGGCATTTTCTATGTAGTAATAGTAAAATACTTATTTGAAGTTCAGTGTTATGCTCTTGAAATCTGCATAGTTGGGTAATACTTCGTGACTCATCAGATTTGTAGATTAATATAGAGTTGGTCTCTTTTGAAGCTGTGTTGCATGCTAAGCATGTAACTTTTCATTTATGTCAGTATATAGAAATGGCAATGAAAACATTAAGACTTTAGTTACACTAGAATTCTAATCTGTACATATAAGCCCTAGTTTTAATTTTTTGATGTTCCAAAAACTTAATGGCTAAGCGATAACTTATTTCTTAGTGTTTTCTTGCACTGCTGTATGAATAGAGTAGATAGAATAGGAGAGAAGTAGGGGAAGTTGATAGAAAGCCATTGCATTGCTATAATCGAATTTAGTAACTCCATTATACAGGAGCTTCTATTTTATGAGAAAAGGAGTGCTTAGAAATCTGGGGGATTTCTAGGGGTTTAAATGAGAATGACAAAAATGAATCAATGATAAATAAATATAATAAGTAAGGGGTACTTTTCAGAGGCTGATGTGTCCTCTCCTAGATGTTGAAATCAAGACATTATTGTATCATATGAAAGTGACTGTTTTTACTCATTTAGAAAGTTATTTTTTTCCCCATCAGTACACATCTGCAGCATGGCTTGCATTGGGGTAGACATTGTGAAGATACAAAAAAGACACGGGCTCTGAAAATTGTGGAGGAAATAGAAATTTACTGTTTATAAATTGTGCTCAAGCATGTTTATTTCAATTACTGGTGTTCTAGAATTCTAAACAATATCCCTTTATTCTTGAGAATTTTTGGAGAAAAAGTGACATGCCCGAAGTCAGGAGAAATATATAATTTATTAATAGGATGTGGAAGTCATAAGCCTCTACATTTAAATTCTAAATGTGGTTGCTATCCCTAGGAGATAAAATTATAGATGATTTGTATTGTGATATATTTTTAATGTTTGAACTTTTAAAAACTTTTTTTACTTTTAAAATTTTTATTTTTTTAATCATTAAGGGAATAGGGTAACTGTGAAGATAAGTCATAGCACGGAAATAGCATACTGTGAATTTTTCCTGTGAGAATAATTGACATTTTAGAGAAGGGTACATACCATAGATATAGTTGAGCTTTCACAGACTTTTTTTTTTTAAATGAAGTAAAACAGTTAACTGTTTTTTAACTGAAGTATATACAGAAAACTATATATTACAAGTTTATAGTTTTTTGAGTTTTTCATGAACACACTCCTGTTGCCAGCACCCAGATCAAGAATCGGAGCAAACTTTAATAGTCTTTTGATTCTGTATCACAATAAGAATTTTTCATTAAACCGTAGATTCAAACAGTATTATTTACTTAGGGAAATATCAAGGGAGGTACTACTTACTTCCCCCCGCCCAATAATTTAATAAAAGAAAGAGCATCATCATGTTTTAAATGGTTGCATGGGGAAGGGTTCCTGCATCTTTGCTTCAGAATCTTGAGGAATAATAAATCAAGAACAGAATAACTTGAAGGAAAAAGCACACCTTTCTTTGTTTTGATCCCAGAGAGATTAATAGGCAATATATAAGTATAAAATGCTAAACAATCTGTTGAAAAACCTGGTGAAATCTTGTTCCCTGGAAATTTAAAGCAATTAAAGGTGATTTAGAATAAACTATACCTAACGGTTAGATTAAATGACTTCAGGTGTTTAGGCCTTTTATTTTATTTATTTAAAAGATTTTGTTTGTTTATTTGACAGAGAGAGAGATCACAAGTAGGCAGAGAGGCAAGCAGAGAGAGAGTGGGAAGCGGGTTCCCTGCTGAGCAGAGAGCCCGATGTGGGGCTCGATCCCAGGACCCTGAGATCATGACCTAAGCCGAAGGCAGAGGCTTTAACCCACTGAGCCACCCAGGTGCCCCTGTTTAGGCCTTTTAAATCTATTAAGCAGTTTATAATGCCAGCAGATACGAAGTGAGATTTATATATATTACTTTTAGTATATTCAAAATTCATCAGATTTTTCTCAGTTAAACCTTTATAAACCAAGATACACTTTATTTATTTATTTGACAGACAGAGAGAGAGAGAGAGAGAGAGGGAGAGAGGGAGGGAGCAGGAGCATAAGCAGCGGGAGAGGGAGAAGCAGACTCCCTGCTCTGCAGGAAGCCCAAAGCAGGCAGATCCCAGGACCCTGGGATCATGACCTCAGCAGAAGGTAGAAACTTAACAGACTGAGCCACCCAGGTGCCCCGGTAGTTTATTTTCTAAATGGTCTCTCTTCCTGGGAATATTGTGGACTCTTCCTATTGGTCTCCCTGCATCTCTAACTACCTTAAGACTATTTCTCTGGCGGCAACCAGAGAAATCTTTTTTTAAAATGCAAATATCATCATGCTAACTCAAATAAAAACCTGTGAGGGTCCTATGCATCTGGTGATTGTGGAGGAAGACCTAACTACATGACTCCCCTCAAAAAAGACAGTTTTAAAACCTCTACATGATCCAGAAAGCAACTGCCTAAAATCCCTGAACAGGAAGAATAGACAGACTCATCAGTAGAGAAAAGGAGCTCTGAGCCTGGGAAGGAAGCTTTTAGCCCAGGGCTAAGTGGGAAGTATAATAGGAGGGCGAGGGGGTGCCAGTGAGAAGAAAACTGCAGGCTTTCTGGCCAGGGCCAGAGAATCTAAGAAAACAGAAGCTGGGGAAACCTTGGCTGCTGAGGAGAGTAGGCAAATCCTATCTACCCACTTCTCTGTGTGAAACCTGAATTATTGCAGTGGGTGGATTAACAGCAGCTTAATGAAGGAAAATCTGAACTGAGACAGGAGCTGCTACCCAAATAAAAAGTTTACAGTTCAAGTTCAGTGAAAATTATCACGTGCTTAAAAATAAAATGAAGCAATACTTATTTGAGAAAAAAAATAACAGAAGCCAGAAATCTTTACATCTTAACATTTATGATGTACAGGATACAATTTTAAAATTACCCAGCATATGAAGAGGGTCAAAGGAAACGGGTGCAGGGTTTTAGAATGGGAACTTTAGGTCAACTATTTGATGCCTCAAGGCTCTCTTTTGGGAGCTTTGTTGCCTCCCTTTTTCTTCCATGAGCAGTTCAAAGTGTCATCTTAGACTCCCTGGTATCCCTGCAACCATTTTAGGGAATCTGCAAGGTTAAAAAGTATTTTTATACTGCTATTAAGATGTTATTTATCTTTTTTACTCTCTTGACATTTATACTGATGATGTAAAAGTGTTAGCACCTTCGCAGGTATCAGAGCAATAGCATCAAGCTGGCTAGTCATTGTATTCTTCACCACCACAAACTCTCCATTAAAATACAAACAGAACATGTCAGTTTCATTAAGGAATGCCATTGATGAACCAGTAAGCAGTATTAATTTTATTGAATCTCTATTTTCAAGCACATGTTGTTGAAAATAATTGACAATAAATATTGCCGATGGTAAAATTTGAGTTTTGAAGGGAAAATTAGAATTTGGTTAAGTTTATATTGAGAAGTACAGCTTCTCAGGACTTCAGAGACTTCTGATGAAATCAGTGGTATATTAATAAATGTGACTTTCTGATATTGTAAAGGAGATTTGTCAGTGTTTGTAAGATCTCCATGATTCAGTGAATCAATATCTCCAAAAGACCAATGAATCGTGTTATAAAATCATGTAAGAAATTTATTCAAAGTTGGGACGCCTGGGTGGCTCAGTTGGTTAAGCAGCTGCCTTCGGCTCAGGTCATGATCCCAGGGTCCTGGGATCGAGTCCCGTATCGGGCTCCTTGCTCGACAGGGAGCCTGCTTCTCCCTCTGCCTCTGCCTGCCACTCTGCCTGCTTGTACTCTCTCTCTCTCTGACAAATAAAAAAATAAAATCTTTAAAAAAAAAAAAAAAGAAATTTATTCAAAGTTTAAGATAGCCCCATATAAAATTTTTAAAAATATTCATAACATAAAAATTAATAATGTTCAAGATAGAACAACAGATTTTAACATCTCAGAGTATGAAAAGTTAATTTTTGTTCATTGATATATTGATCCTGTTCCCAATTCCACATTGCAGCTAACCTTTAAGGAACTATAACTTGCCAAGTTTTAGGCTAGTGTGAAAAAAAAAATCCATTACTATCTTAAAGGTCTATTATTTATTACATTCTTAGAAATTTTCTTTTTTGTTTTTTAAAGATTTTATTTATTTATTTGAGAGAGAGAGACAGAGATAGTGAGAGAGAGTACAAGCAGAGAGGAAAGGGAGAAGCAGGCTCCTTGCTGAGCGGGGAACCCGATGCGAGGCTTGATCCCAGAACCCTGGGATCATGACCTGACCCGAAGGCAGGTGCTTAACCGACTGAGCCACCCAGGTGCCCCTGTTTTAATTTAAATTAAATTAAATTTTACTTAAAAATTACTAATACAGTAAATATTGATATAATTCATATGAACAAAAACTTTTGGGCCTTGAATAATTTTAGGAGTGTAAGAGAGTTATGAGTCAAATGTTTGAGAATGCCTGCCTCGTATTCTCTTCTCCATTTAGTCTTGTCTTTTCTTGTAACTCACACAACCATGTTTTTTTTTTTTTGCCTGTCCCTGAGTCTTTGTTCACTTCATAGGCCCCACTTAAAATGCTTTCCCTTGCCTTTTTATTTACCAGAATTTTAGTTCTACTTCAACTCTGTTGTTCATGACCATCCTAGTCTATAGTCATTCTTCTGCCTTTACAGCCTTACAGTGTTTATTTATACTACTTAGCCGTCATTTATAAACTTTATATCTTATTCCATGTGCATATCTCATGTTAATTGAGTTAATGTATATAAAGCACTCAGAACAGTAGCTGACATTATGCATGTGGCAATTAATTACATAAGTGGAAGTGATGGATAAAGAGGGGTCAACTAATGATGACATATAGGTAGTATCATTCATTAAGATACGGGGATCAGATGAGATTTGCCTGGAAAGATGAATTTCATTTGATTATGTTGAGTTTGAAGTGATTGTAGGTCATCCAAGTAGAGATGTCCTGTAACAGTTGGATATGTGTGTCTGGAGCTAAGGAAAGAAATACTAGGTATTTCCTAGTATATAATACTGGGATAGGAATATGAACCTGAGAGCTGCTGGCACATATATAATAACAAAATTTCCATCCTTATTGATGGTTTATTTTGTGCCAGGCATTGTGGCGAGTACTTCTTTTAATATCTTTAATTTTTATAATAATTTATAAGGTCATATTCTAGATGAAGAAATCAGTGCTTAGAAAGAACTTCAATAACTTGCCCAAACCACACAAGCAAAATGGCAGCACCGTGGTTTGAACCGTGGTCTCTCTGGCTCTGAAGCTGTTAATCTGTATGTTTTTACCAAGTAACTGAAGCTTGGGGAATGGATAAGATTGCCTAAGGGGAGAATGTAGTACAGTAGTTCCATCTTATCCATGGGGGTTATGTTCCAAGACCCCCAGTGGATGCCTGAAACCATGAATAGTATTGAACCCTTTATGTTCTGTTTTTCTTATACATACATACCTGTCATAAAGTTTAATTTATAAATTTGGCACAGTAAGAGATTAACAATAATAACTACTAATAAAATAGAACAATTTTAATAATATTCTGTAATAAAAGTTATGTGAATGTGGTCTCTCTCCTCTCAAAGTATTTTATTGTACTTTAGTTACCCCTCTTCTTGTAATGATGTGAGATGACATAAAGACTATATGATGAAATGAGGTGAGGTGAATGACATAGCATTAGGCTGCTACTGACCCTCTGATGACACATCAGAAGGAGAATCTTATGCTTCTGTACCGCAGTTGAGTGTGGGTAACTGAAACCATAGAAACAAAACCATGGTCAAGGGGGGCTACTGTATAGCAAGAGAAGGTGGTTAAAGATAGAATCCTGAAGTGCTCTGACATTTAGGAGCCAGAGAGAAAAGAGAAGCCTACAAAAGAGATTGAAATAGAACAGCCAGAGAGATAGAAAGAAGTGGTGTCATAAAGAGAAAGCATTACAAGGTCTGAGTGAGTGCTTGCTGTTTAAGATACTGTAGGAGCCGCCAGTAAGAACTGAAGAGCATTCATTTGAGCAACAGAGAAGCCACTGGTGATGGTAGCAAGGACTCTTAATAGAAGTGGTAGAGGCAGGAGTAGATTGCAGTGGGATTTTGATGAGATGTGAATGAGGGATAATGTGGAGACAGTGATTGTAGATAGCTTTTTGCTAGAGTCTTGTCTGTGAAGGGAGATAAAGATATAGCTGCCAAGTGTGTGAGGTGGAGGGAAGATTATTTTTTTAAGATGGGAAAGATAGGATTAAATGTGGATGGAAAAGAGCCATTATGAGTGTTCTGTGTTGCATGATGACACATTAGTGGCTTAAAACAACCATTTTATTTTGCTCATGATTGTGGGTCAGGGATTTAGGAAGAGCTTGACTGGGCAGTTCGTCCTTGACTGTGTGGTGTCAGGGGCAAGATCTACTTCCATGATGCTTCTGTTTTTTCTTTTTCCTTTTTAGAGAGAGAGGTTGGGGGCAGAGGGAGAAAGAGAGCATCCTAGGGAGGCTCCATGCCCAGTGTGGAGGCCAACATAGGGATCAGTCTCACAACCTCATAATGTGACCTGAGCTGAAATCAAGAGTCCAGAGCCCAACCAATTGACCCACCCAGGCGCCTCCCCACGATGCTTCTTAATTCACAAGTCTTGCCCCTCACTGCCCCTCAGTACAGGGTCAACTTTCCTTTCTTTTCCTTCCTACTCTAGGTGGCATCTCATCCTCCTGGCCTTTTCATATGAGAAGCCATGCATCTCACAGCATTTTGGTTTTAGAATATTCATGCATCTTACATAGCAGCTGGCTTCCAAAAGTCTTCTGAAAGGACTATAGCTAGAAGCTGTATTCTGTTGGTGAGAGCAGTCACAGGGCCTGTGCAGATTCAGGGGGTTCCCTTGAATAGATGTCATCTCTTATTTGAGGAGAGGCAAGCTGGGATGGGAAATATTGTGTAGCAAATGGAAAGAATGGAAGCAGTTACAAGTAAGGTATGTGGGTGCCATGGCAAAAAATGAGGAACTTTCCATCTAATGGCATTACTTATTTATATATTTTACGAAATAGAGCTGAGGTAATTTGCTGAGGGTAGGTTGATGGGTTGGGGTAGGGAGTGCAAAGTGGTGTAGTCAGAAGTTTGAGGAGAGTGGCCACAATTTTAAATTAAAAAAAAAGAAACAGCTTTTATTTAATTTATTTATTTAAGATTTTATTTATTCATTTGACAGAGACAGAGCACAAGAGGGGGAGAGGCAGAGGGGAAGGGAGAAGTCGACTCCCTGCTGAGCTGGGAGCCTAACTCGGGACTCAATCTCAGGACCTGGATATCATGCCCTGAGCCGAGGGCAGACGCTCAACCGTCTGAGCCACTCAGGCACCCCTTAAGAAACAGCTTTTATGAAATTTACTAGAGAGTAAGAGATTTCAACTTTATATTCCAGAGCTAGAACATTTTGGATAGTTTACTATATTGTAAGAAATAATCTTGGGAGCACATGAATGATTTGGAATGGAGATGAAAACCATTGGAAATGAGGTGGGTCAAGGAACCAAGAGGCTGAGTGAGAGATGAAGTCACCTGGACATGTGGTAAAGAGGAATGTGGACTAGGGACCAGAGTCTTCAATGCCTAATGGAAATTACTCTGAGATCAGAGGTTCTAGGAGGGGCCGAGGGTTAGAGAGCTCCTGAAAAGAAAAGCTCCTGTCTAACTTCTTAAAATTTTTTTTACAATACCTAGTCCATTGTCTTATGTATAGAATTTAGGTGCATAAACAACTAGAATTGTAATATCTTCTTGATTAATCTACCCCTTAATTTATGAAATGACCCTTTTTATCCCTTGTACTATTCTTTGCTCTGAAAACTGCTTTGTTTGATTAGTAAAACAACTCCAGCTTTCTTTTTATTAATATTAGCTTGGCATATTTTTTCCTATACTTCTACTTTTAACCTATTTGTGTCTTTAAACTTAAAGTAGGTTTCTTATAGGCAGTGTTTTATAGTTTTCAGATACAGATCTTTCATCTCCTTGGTTAAGTTTATACCAAGGTATTTTATTCCTTTTGGTACAGTTTTAAATGGAATTATTTTCTTAATTTCTCTCTCTGCAACTTTGTTATCAGTGTATAGAAATACATCCAATTTCTTGGTATTAATTTTATACCTTGCAACTTTACTGAATTCATTTATTCTGCCAATTTTTTAGTGGAGTCTTTAGGATCTTGTATGTATAGTATCATGTCATCTGAACAGATCAATTACTAGTAATGAATTTGAATCAATAATCAAAAAACTACCAAAAAGTCCAGGCCAGAGAGATTCACAGGTGAATTCCACCAACCACTTAAAGGGTTAATGCGTATTCTTCTCAAAGTATTCCAAAAAACAGAAGAGGAAGGAAAGCTTCCAAATGCGTTCTATGAGTCTAGCATTACCCTGATACCAAAACCAGACAAAGACACTACAAAAAAGGAAAACTATAGGCCAATATCCCAGATAAACATAGATGAAAAAATCCTCAATGAAATATTAGCAAACTACATTCAGCAATACATCAAAAGGATTATGGATATGTGGACTTTATAGGTTTCATCAATTTTGGAAAGTTTTGTCTATTATTTTCTTAAAATATTTTAGTTGACTCCTCCTACCTCTCCCTTCATGGATTCCAGTCATAAATGTATTAGGTAACTTGAAGTTGTCCCGCAGCTCACTGATACTCTGTTTTTGTTTTTTCCCCAGGTGTTTTTCTTTGTTTCATTTTAGATTGTTTCTATAGCTATGTCTTCAAGTTCATTAATTTTTTTCCTCTGAAATGTCTAATTTGTTGTTTTTCTATCTACTGCATTTTTAATCTTAGACACTATATTTATCATCTTTAAGTTTTATTTGAATCCTTTTTTACATCTTCTGTATCTCTCTTTAACATGATTAGGCGAAAAAACATGTTTGGGCTTTCCTTTACCTTCTTGAACATGGAATATAGTTACAATAACAGTTTTAAAGTCTGTGTGATTTCTAACATCTTTGTGTTTAGGTCTGTTTCTATTGGCTGATACTTCTCCCTTTTATTTATTATTTATTTATTTGGCCTTTTTTGGTCTGGTTTGTAATTTTTTTATCAGATGCCAGACATTGTGATTTTTACCTTATGGAATCCTAGGTATTTCATATTCCTTTCAATATGCTTCAATTGCGTTTTGATATGCAATTTAGTCTCATGAAAATAATTTGATCCTTTTCAAGACTTGTTTTTGGACAAAGCCCAGGTAGTTTTTAATCTATGGCTAATCTATAACACCCTTTTGAGTACTCTACCTGATGTCCCATGTATTAAAAGGTTTTTCCACTCTAGCTGGTGGAAATCAGAACTCTTCTTGGCCCTATGTCAGCTTCTGAAATGGTTCTGCTTTTTCCAGTGTTTTTTTTCTATGGCTTTGGGTAAGTTTGTATGCTCTGATGGGTTCTCCTCTGAAGACTTGAGCATAACCTTCTGTAGATCTCTGGAGCTCTCTCTTTGTAACTCTTTCCTTTCTGTGTAACTCTTTCCTCTCTGGTATTCTGTGCAACTAATTTTAGCTACCTTGGCTTCCTTGAATTCTGAACTGTTTTTTCTGCTAGGGATACCATTGGGCTTTATTTAAATTTCTTCTCTTTGCCTTGTAGCCCGGGAACTCTCTCGATGCAGTAAACTGAGGCAGTGGTTGGGTTTACCATTTGTTTTCCTTTTTTCAGGGATTACTGTCCTTTGCTACCTGTTGTTCAATGCAGAAATCTATTGTTTCATTTATGTTGTTCAATTTTTTAGTTGTTTAAGACAAGTCCTATTTGTTCCTTCATCATCATGGCTGAAAGAGTTATGCATAGTATTTACTATTTTTTATAAATTTTTAAATATTTTTAATTTAAAATTTTAAAATATTTTTAATATATAAATATATAAACGTATATATTTATAAAAATTTATATATATAAATTTTATATATTTATGCTTATATATAATATATATGCTTATATATTTATATATGCTTATATATAAATATAAAATTTATATATATAAATTTTTATAAATATGTTTAAGGCATCCTAAATATTTTATTTTTATTTTCCTATATTAAATACATCATATCTTCTGAATAATACTGGTTTGGAGGGATACTTATTATATGGAGATCATAGAAATACTAATTTTTAACTATTGTTTTAATTTTAGTAAGTCACAAGAAAGTTGAGTATCCTTTAATTGTTGTTAAATATAGCCGACTCATTAAAATGGATTCTGTCATACTACCTTTCTGTAATCACCAAACATTAGAAATTTCTTCCTTCAGCACTTTTACATAGAAAAGATTAAAAACATTTCTCTTTTATTATTTTTCTAAATTTTAAATGAAGGCCTGTTTTATATATCAGCACAGTTATAATGAATAGCTTATATTTTTAGAGTCCCAATTTGATGACAAACTTATAAACAAATTTTTAAGCTTCTTTGGTGTCCTTTTGAAATGCCAAATTTGACAGGAAATGAACACAAAAGGCAGAAAAGCCTGTGGCTTTGAAAAAGCCAAAAAGGATATCTGTTCTATATTTGTATGGTAGATCATTAACCTCTGGTGCACTTTACAGAAAGGTTTTAGTATCTACCATGAGACATTGTTTTTTAAGAAAAGTTACATTTTACTGAGAGCTGTGTCTCAGGAAAGTGAGTGAACTGTAAGATAATGATTAAATCATATATTACATTTTCTAAGAATATGGGTAAGGATGTGAAATAATATAATGCCATATATTGTATTGATACAATAACCATGCTCTTATAAAGGAAAATATTTTACACTGGGTTTTTAAAAGCTCTTCATGAGTTATTTAAAATAACTGTATATTTACTTTTTTGCCAGCAAGAGAAAACCTTTTAATTTTTTTAAAAAAGATTTTATTTATTTGAGAGAGAGAGAGAGAGAGAACAAGCAAGGGAGTGACAGAGGGAGAAGCAGGAGAAGCAGACTCCCCCCTGAGCAGGGAGCGCAATGTGGGGCTTGATCCCAGGACCCTGAGATCATGACCTGAGCTGAAGGCAAATGCTTTACTGTCTGAGCCACCCCCGTTTTAATTTTTAAAACTCTGATTCTTTCTAAAAGTATAGCTAAGGCTTTAACCTTTCTCACTCTGACCCATTGTGTTCCTAATTTCTTGCCCTTAACTCCCATAACTAACTAGTAGCTTAGGATTTAGGAGACTTCATTAGTCAAAACTGAAATTATTTGTTTTTTGTTCTAAGTACAACTTTGCTTACCAATATTTATGTTTTTACATTACTTTTCAAGTTATCCAGGCTTGAATACTGAGTATTCAAGAGTCTTACAATTTAAAGAAAAAAAATACATATCTTTTAGATTTATTTTATTATTATTTTTTAAATCTTATTTTCATTTACGTTTAGGCTCCTGTTTGATTCTCCCAGCTTTGCCACTATCCTCCATTTAAACTTTGGTGTCAAGTTAGTATTTCTAAATGTTTATTTATGCCTTGCTCCTGTTTCAAGAATCTACAATAGCTCCCTGTTGCCATTCAGAAAAATTTAACCTCTTTTCTCTGTTGTGGAATCTGGCCCTTCTTGGCGTCACTTCCACTATTCCTCAAACACTTACTATAGCCAGAGAGTTCTTTTATTTGTGGAACAAACCACATTTATCCAGTGACAGAGAGCCTGCCTTAATGTGGGATGTGGAATCGGGGAAGACCTGGCTTTAGGTCCTGAGTCTTTCATGTGCAAGTTAATGTTTTTGTCTTAGTTTTTTGCTTTGTAAACTGAGATAGACCAAAAGATTTGAGTTCTTCTAGTTCAAATATTTTATGTTTCTACAAAACTATTTAAATGATAAGAATTATTTGCCAATATTGAATATAGGTCCATATTCCTTTAGATTGCTTCACAATTTATAAAATATTAAAGGACGATTCTTTCATAAAAAGGTTACACAAAGGTCTCATTTCCATGTTCTCCTTTAGCTCAATTTTTCCCATTCTCTTTGGGCCACACCTAGTATTCTGTACATCAGATATTTTAAAGGAATTGTGCTTGTCCTTGTGAGATATATAATGACATGGAATATAGTCCGTAGTCTTAAAGGAGCTTGGTACCTGGTGGAAAAGTAAATTACTGTAATATATTATGAAAAAAGATAAACCACAAGGGTCAGAGGAGGGAATGATCGTATGTAGATAAGAAAAGACTTGCAGCAGATGTAAAAATGTAGAAAGCACAGAAGTAGGAAAACCTGGAATTAGGCACAATGGGGGAAATTATGGCCCAGCTTTGGCAATAGTAGATGAGTACTAATTTAAGACTAATTTAGTCTTAAAAGTTAAAGGTTTTTTTTTTAAGTTAGAGTTTTTAACCTTGTTAAAAATGGAAAGCTAGTTCTATTAGTAAATGAAATATTGTACAAATGTACCAGTTAATTCTATGCACTAATTAAAAATGAAGTGTGTGTCTACACCAAAACTATTTGTCCAATTTAATTCTCACAATAATCCTTTGCAGTTGTTAAAACTATTTTCATTTTTATAAAAGTGGAAACAGGCTTAGGAAGATTAATTTGTTTAAGATCACTCAGTTGGCCTTTTACCCCAGATTGGTTTTATTCCAAATTTCATGTTCATCTAGTAAAGCGTTACTCTCATTGTGCCCTTTTATTTCTGTTGATTCACACTGTTTTTATTATCAGTATAACATGTAGTCAAGCATGTGGGACATTATAAAAGGCAGCAGTATAAATGGTTAATTTTATTCTAAGTGAAAATATAATATATATATATATTTTTTATCTTGAGCAACAAGGTAAGTGTTTTGCCTAGAAGCTAGTTCGTAATAGGAAGGGAAGAAAGTACCATTTGTGGACCAGCTCCTTTGTGCAGTGCACTGTCATTATTGGTCTGCTGGATCCTTTAGGAAGAAAAGATTAAAAGAAGACTTTACAAAAAAGAACAAGTTATATTTTAAGAGAAAGTACTAGTGTGCATATTGTGTTTGATTTACACAACTCTTAGAAATGAGATTTTAATATTTATATTTTTAGAATCCATTATAATTTAGGGTTCATGAAATTAGGTATTTGGATCAACAACCTCAAGGAGATTGAAGGGAGGGATAAAAATGAAGTGAATTTTAAAGCTAGGTTTGTTTTCATAGGCTGAAAACTGAGTTTTCTCTCAATTTTAATAAAAGATCCCAGGTATGCCTAAAGTCTTCTTTAAGAATGAAAAAATGTAGAGCCTGAAAAGGGAAAGTAAGGAAAGGCAATATCATAGAAATAAAATTTCTGATAGTATCCTTGTTTTCTACTAGTAGGCTAGTCTAGAGAAAAATTAAAAAAAATACAGATAGTCAGAAAAGCACACACAAAAATAAGGATAGTAACTTAGTTAATCTGAATGAATTATCCACTGAAATATGAATAGATGATTATTTTAAAAGCTCTAAGAATATAAACTCAATTTAGTAAAATAATTCCATTTCTTCGTAATTGTTAAGAATCCATGAGACGAAAAAAAGAATCAATGAGACATTAAAATGGTTTTATATAGGGTTCCTCATATGTTAAAAATCAATAAATGGAAAACCCAAAGTAACTGAGAGGACTATTATAAATTAGTCCAAGTCTTCTCCTGTGCTAAATGCTGATATGAGCCTGAGCTCTTGATCCAGATCTATTTATGGTTTTAAACATAAAATCTTTTCCTTATCTAAACCTTCGCTCAGGTGCCTTCTAGTCTCACATGCCATGTTTGACTATTTATTCTTTTCTCTATGCCTTTGCCTTCTTCTTTAATCTTTAGAACACTCTGATACACATGAGTAATTGGTAAAGTTCATTGTGGAGGAGACTTGTCCATTCATGTCTCCCTTTCTCCTCCCCCTATTGTCCATATTATATATGTTTTCCTTATTCATGAATTGGTACAAGGGACTAAAATCTAGGGATGTTAAAAAAAAAAAAAATAACAACACAACGACTCAGAAATGTCCCTTAGGTGTAGCTCATAGAAACTTGCTGTAGGAAGCAGAGCTTTTACCAAGCTCATCACTGGCTTAATTCTTTGGAATCTTTCCTGATCATCATACAGACCTGCTAAAAATGATCCTCACTTATGCATATAACATTGCAGTGTAGAAATATCAATAGATAATACTTTTGGGGCGCCTGGGTGGCTCAGTGGGTTAAAGCCTCTGCCTTCGGCTCAGGTCGTTATCTTGGGGTCTTGGGATCGAGCCCTGCATCGGGCTCTCTGCTTGGCAGGGAGCCTGCTTCTTCCTCTCTCTCTGCCTGCCTCTCTGCCTACTTGTGATCTCTCTCTGTCAAATGAATAAATAAAATCTTTAAAAAAAATAGGTAATACTTTTGCATGTGTGCTGTCACAGGCACTGTTAAAAGTACTGAAATATGTTAACTCCTTTACTTTGCAAACTCTGTGAAATAGATGATGTTATTATCACCATTTCACAGGTGAAGAAACTGAAGCACAGAGAAATTGAGAACCTTTTCCTTATAAAGGTGTAACTGAACTCCAGCATTGTTAAATGTGCACAGTGTTTGCTGTTATACTGCAGGTGGAATTTGTTATATTGCAGTTCCACACAACTAAGTGGATGGCAGAGCCAGAATTTTAACTCAGGCTATCTGGTTCCAGAGACGGTGTTCTTAATCTCTGTGCTGCCTCATGGTGTATATTAGCTTACTGTTGGATATATACAGTGTTGTGATTGGTTTCTTTATTCTTGCTTTATCTGTATTTGTGTCTTTCTCTCTGTGTGTCATTGTGCCGCAGCAGGAGGAACCTGGGCTTTAAGTTACCAGATCTCAGTTAGTTTTCGCAGAAGGTAAATAATGCTATCCCTATTTTACAGGTAAAAAAAAAAGCTGAGGTTCAGAGATTTTATGTAACTTGTGTTGGTGTGATTATGAACAAGGCATGTCTCTGCATCTCAGGTTTCCTTGTGTGTAAAATGGGGATAATTGTATTTACCTTTCAGAATTATTGTGAGGAATAAATGAACACTTATGAAAATGGTACCTTTTAGAAACAGAACGATTAATTATTAGTTTCCTTCATTCCCTTTCTTCTATTACACAGTGATTCTTAAGAATAGAGAACACAGTTAAACAGTATTGGATCTGTTTATTCTCGCTTACTAGAAGTATGTAGAACTTTTCTCCTGGGGTGCTCCCTTCCCCCGTTGCCTTTTCAAAATGGAAAAAGTTCAGGGGGAAAAAGGTGTAACTGAACTCCAGCATTGTTAAATGTGGGCAGTGCTCACTGTTATACTGCAGTTGGAATTTGTTATATTGCTTTAGTTATGAATCATGTTAGTAATTACCTGAGGGCAGTGTTAGTTCATTATTCAAGTACAAACAAGAAGGAAGATAGCAATTGTAGAAGAAAAGCTCATAAAGATCCTTTGTGCTTATGAACCTGTGGAAATGAAAGCAGTTGTACTCTTGTTCAGAGGGTCTTCTACAAGGTCATGATGTTAGGAAATTGCTTGAATATAATCTTAGAATTTTCAGTCTCTAAACTTATAGTTATATCCTAACTGTAATAGTGAGGAACAGTTCTGGAATCTGAATGTGAAAGAAACAAAAAGTAGAAGCATCATATGAGATAACCTATTTTAATTAATATAGTTTCTAAATTCCTCCAGGAATATAAGAAGCTATTATTATTAATGAGCTTAGTAAAACTTTAGAAACACTCTGGGGCAGTTGTTCCTAAATCGTTTAATGAAGTTCTGTTACTTTTCATAATAAAATAGGACTGACTTTTTGATATTTATCTTTTCCAAATATTTATGACATGTTCTTGAAACTAGAATGGTCACGACCTAGTCTGTTACAAAATGCATGTCAGTGGCCCTTGTGTGTTTGGTTTTATTAATTTACTGATCGGTTCTTCGTATTTTCTACTATTGTCAGAAATAGCCAAATATCAAAAGTATTTATGGTATCTTCCTGTAAGTGTGGATTTAGAACTGATTAGGAAATGTAGAATAGGAAACAGCTAAATTTGCTTCTCTTTCAAAAACTTCATATTCTACTTGCTAAGTTTCAGTGTTTCTTGCCTCTGTTAAAATATAATTTCTCTTTAAGATTTGATTATACTCAGAAGACTAACAGAAATCTGTCTTGCTATCTTGTATTTAAGTTCATTTCCTTTTTGGAGTTTAATATCTGGTCATTTTTATCCTTACTAATAACTTAATAGAAACTTGTTTATTTTTATTAATATCTGATCATTATCCTTACTCTTCCTATGTTTTAAGATAATTAAAAGTTTTTCATTTTTATATTAAATAACAGTAGTTGTTATAACTTAAGTTTTGTCATTTTGGTTTTTTCTTTTAAACAGTAAAAATGAGAAAGGTGGAAAAGTAAAATGACTCCTCTCTTACCAATACATAAGTCAGTCCTAAACAAAAATGAACATAGGATTTCCTAATCCAGTACTGAACTCATAAAAATATAAACTTGTTCTTAAAAATATGAAGTTTTGCACTGTCTTTGTAATAGCATACTGGAAACTTTCAGTACTATGTACTTTTAAACCAGGATCTAATTCACATATTTAAACAAGGTCTTCTGAAAATAAACTTTTCCACAGTCCAGTTTCAAGTAAAGAATAAATGGCATGGGTAGATGGAGATTGCCATGATAATGCAAAAATGATATACCTGACCTTTGTAATTATTTCTGGGGGAAGAACAACAACTTTTTCTATAATCTCTTACAGACAAACTATTTATAAGTGTCCCTTTCGATTTTTTAAATACATGTCCATATTTTTCCTTTCTCTTTATATCAGAATTATGTGTGTTTCAGTCTAAAAAAGACTTATAAGACCACAGCACAAAATATAGCAATTTTTGCCCAACGATTTTGAAACCAGTTATGTACAAAGAAGTACAGAACATAATCTCTTTTCTCAAGGAGCTTGAGGTGTCAGGAAGATAAAAAGATAACTAACAAAGGCAGAAAAAAAAAAACCCAAATAAGTGGTACAAACAATAAGCATTATCAAAGAAGATTTTGTTTAGGAGTTGAACTGGCCCTTGGAGGATGAAAAGGATTTTATAAGAGAAGAGGGGCACAGTGAGTTTTATTGATTGGGGTGAGGAGTGGAACAAGTAGTGTGTCATGTGTCTAAATGTCTAGAGTCAATAAAATGCCAGTTAGGAACACAGGACATGGGGCGCCTGGGTGGCTCAGTGGGTTAAAGCCTCTGCCTTCGGCTCAGGTCATGATCTCAGGGTCCTGGGATCGAGCCCCACATCGGGCTCTCTGCTCAGCGGGGAGCCTGCTTCCCCCTCTCTGCCTGCCTCTCTGCCTGCTTGTGATCTCTCTCTTTGTTGAATAAATAAATAAAAATCTTTCAAAAAAAATTATTAAAAAAAAAAAAAAAAGGAACACAGGACATGTAGTAGACCATCCAGGAGTGGAGGAATCTTATTTGGGAGAGAGAAAATACACCAAAAAATTGAGAGGTCAGAGCTGTATTTTGGAGAATGTTGAACTTTGAAACTAGACTTTCTCTTTCAAGCAATGGAGAATCTGACAACTTTTAAAACCGGACAGGGGCGCCTGGGTGGCTCAGTCCCTTGGGCCTCCAAATCTTGATTTTAACTCCAGTCATGATCTCAGGGTTTGTGAGATCGAGCCCCACTTTACACTCTGCACTCGGCATGGAGACTGCTCTGTCCCTCTCCCTGTGCCCCTCACCCCAACCCTCCCTCCCTCTCTAAAAAAAAAAAACCAAAAAAAAAAACAAGCTCCCAAAACCCCCTAAAATTGGACATTAAGCGATTGGTATAAGGTGGTGATTTAATAGGTAAATCTGGTAGACCTGTCCTGGATGGTTGAAGGGAAGGAAACAGGAAGCAGGCTGAGGAGGTGCCTGGGTGGCTCAGTCGGTTGGGCGTCTGCCTTCTGATTGGGTTGTGATCTTGGGGTCCTGGGGTCAAGCCCTGTGTGGGGCTCTCTGCTCAGCAGGGATTCTTTGTCTCCCTCTCACTCTGCCTCTGTGTTCTCCCCCTCTCTCTCAAATAAATAAATACAGTCTTTTAAAAAAAAAAAGGAAGCAGTCTGAGGATGTAATTGTAGTAGTCCCAATATAACATGGTAACGGTGGTGACAGTATTATTAAAAATAAGGAGAGAGGTGGTGGGGAGTGGGGTGGGGAGAGTGTGGTACCTGCGTGGCTCAGTTGGTTAAGCATCTGACTCTTTGATTTCAGCTCAGGTCATGATCTCGGGGTCATGAGATCAAGCCCCCCCACCCCCCCATTAGAACTCATGTCCATCTTTTATTAGAATTTTAAGGTTCATTCATTCAACAGGTTATTGAGAGCTATTATGTGCCGAGTACTAATTATGGATGTAGTTCTAGTTTGGGTTTGTTTTTTTCTTTCCCATCCTTGTTGGCTTTAGTTTTTTGACTATGTGAAACAAGTGACACATACAGCAACCAGACCAACCACCTGATTCTGTAAAGTTTTATTGGAACACAGCCACACTCCTTCACTTATGTTTTGTCTGTGGTTGCTTTTGTGCTGTAAGGTAGAGTTGAAAAATAGCAACAGAACCATATAGCCTGTAGGCCTAAGATACTCACTATCTGACCCTTGAAGAAAAGAGTTTCTGATTTCTGATGTATAATGTTAACATGTTTCCCAAAGTCTTACACTCAGATAAGTGTCATAACCTTCAGTGTTCTTTCTGTGCTATTCCTCACCCCTATTCCTTGCTTTTTGGTTTATCTTTCTTGTGTTTCTTTTGGTAAAAATAAGCAAATGTATGTATGCTATCTTATTTTGCTTTTTGTTATACCAAAGATAGCATACCATATGTATTCTTTACACTACTTTTTTCACCTAACACTTTCTGGAAATCTCGGCATACCAGTTCATAGAGCCCTTTCTGATTCTTTATTACAGCTGCATGGTACTACATTGTATATGTGCTGCAATTTATTCAACCAATCATCTATGCTTTGGACTTCTAGGGAGTTTCCAATATTTACAGTTTCAAATAGTGCTGCACCTTGTAAGTGTGTTTTTACATTATTGAAATTATGTCTTCAGGGTACATACCTAGAAATGAGAGTGCTGGCTCAAAGAGTAAATGTGTGTGTGTGTGATATTGCCAAATTCCTGTCCATAAGGATCATACCATTTCTGTTCCCATCAGCAGATGGGAATATGAATGTACCAATTTCTTCACAAGGGTTGGTCATTTAATTTTACAAAGCGATGACATTAAAATATTCTTGCCATCTTTCGTCAGCATCATTTCAAAAAAGAAAGGCCATTTTATAAGGGAGAAATAACATAAAATAAAGGTTTAGAACAGCTCTTTAAGTTAAAATAGAATAAATATATCTCTTATTGTGATTGTTTTCTTTTTGCTGAAGACAAATGCATCTCTACCCTGTCAGAGGAATGTTTTTGAAATGCAAATCTATCATGTCTCTCCTAACTGAAAATTCTTCAGGGCTTTCCACATTTCCTCAGATCTTAACATGGCTTTATTATGGCCTGTAAGTACATGTAAGGTCTCAGTCCTCTATCTCCAGCTACTTTAGCTTTGTTTTAGTTCTTTCAGTATACCAAGCTTTCTCCCAGGGATCTTTGCATGTGCTACTTCCCTGGCCACCATCAAAGAAATAGACGAGTCAAAAACAAACAAAAAAAACCCAAGTTCTTCTCCTGACTCTACCTTAACTTGTTATGTGACCTTATGCAAGTTATTTAGCCCATTAATTCTTCAGTTAAGATGAGCTATAGGCTCTTTTAGTTTTAAATTGTGAATTTAGCAGAAGTCATTTTGATGGGAAGGTTAATAGAACTCAGTACATTCACCCTATGGCTTTTAACTATAATTTGGTTTTAAGTATATAACACATACTTGTTTTCATTCTTACTCTTTACTTAAAATTTTTAATTATTTTCAAAAATTAGTTGATGAGTTGATGCAATATGAGTAAAGTAAGGTTTGAGTTTGAAAGTGGTTATTAAGTTCATGAATTATCTCTTTTTCTGGGGTCTTGTGTCTTGGATTCTTTTTTTGCCACTGCTTTCAGCACTTGAATCACAGTGTGATGAGAGATAATTTTGTATCCTTTTCAGGAGTTATTGGAGTAAATCTTTTTTGAGAGCAGGAGGAAGGGGAAAGACTTGATAGAGAAGTTGGCCTGGAGTTAATTTCATACTCTTCTATTATCCTAATTGATCGCCCTGTTTAATTGATAGTTCTTTGTATTTTTATAAAATTGACTGTCAGAAAATGGGTAGCAGACATTAGGTAAAAAGGTTGAAGAAAGATTAGGTAATTAAGAATTTGTGATTTTAGGAAAGTGTATATGTTGATTTCTGGAAAATGTAATTAAGTATTATTGTCAGCCATTAAATATTCTTGTCTATTTAAAGATGTTTTGTGTCCTTAAGTTTGTCCATTAGTTCCTTTTAATTTAGAATTTATTTCTTGGAAATCATGTTATAAATGGATAATTTGATTTCTAGCCCAGCCCAAAAGAGCTTTTTAAAAACATTTTACCTTAGGATTATGTTAAGATTCATCCATTAGTAAGCACTTTTAAAATTTCGTATTTATTTATCACAACTAAGAGCACTAGGTTATCTTCTGTAAGTACTAAAAAAATTTGGATGTTGGGAGGTAGTAAAGATTCTGCTAGGCAATAGTAACTTAATATATTAAGATATATTATATAAGAGATCACATATCAGGTTCATTCATTACGGGTCCAAAATTACAGAACCAAAAAGCAATTGCCTTGATATGAGTCATGAATTAAATGTTTCTCAGTTGGGGATATGAAGTTTTAAATTATATTTTATATTCCTCAACTGAGTGACTAATCTTTAAATACCCGCATCTATAAGATTTATACCTCAAATTTACTTTCAGTATTTTGAATATAGAATATAGTCAAAACTCCTTGATGAAGTGGTGTGTCCAGTTTCTTTAAATTTTTTGTACATATATTATGTACAGCACATATATTTTCATACATTCTTTTGATAAACTAGTTACTTAGTTTTTATTTTCTCAGAAAAGGTCATTTCTGAGTTTAGAACCAGTCATTAGGATCCTGGGGAACTGTTTTCTATACCTTAAAAATGTTCCCATCTTTTGTTCCTTTGAAGGGCGTTAATGTGGAACAGAAGATCAGTTAAATCATCTACTCTTTTATAAACATGTTAAAAACAGTGGGCATAGTTTTTCTGAAGGATGGCTTGGTACTATCACTTTAAAGTAAAAAAAGTAAAATTGTCAAACATTCTCAAGAGGTTTTCTGGGGAAAGAAGACAGAGAAAATTCTGAGTATGTAATTTACTATAACGTGCAATGTTAACAAAGGAAAATAACTTTAGTACATTTTCTGTCCATGTAGTTAAGCTTTACCCAGGATTTTAAAGTTCAAGAGAATACTAGTATTCGTTATCTATTAGCTATTACTTTGTGAAAAATCTTACAAAACTTTTGATTCATCTTTCTGTTGACAAGAGGACAACAAAAATGTCTCCAGTAATTACAGTAACAACAAATATCTAATGACTGTTTTGCTTGTATTTTAAAGTAATGGCTATACTTTGAGATCTTGCTCACAGATCTTTAAGTCAGGGAAAGTTCTTAGAAATCTCAGTTACAAACTCTCAGCCCCTTTTTTCTACACCATTAAGTTGTTAGTTGCTTTTCAAGAGTGCTAAGTATATTTATTTTCTGAAGAGTTATATCAAATAAAGGTGTACTACAGGGCCCATTGAAGACACTAAGGATTTATTTTGCTTTTGGTTTATCTGAAGGAAACCATGGCTACCTAAAGATTACTTATCTAGCAAATGACTATGATTTGTCTGAAATCATTGTAGCCCAAACCCAGAGAATAGCAAAAATCAAATTTAAATTAAGAGTAATTGTCCACGGCAACCCTGTTGGGACCCCTCTTACTCTTGAGAGCTTCTTCTGTATCTTTACTTAATAAACTTCTATCGCTTTAATAAAAAAAAAAAAGTATTTGTCCAAAGTTGCGTTCAAGACTTGAAAGATTAGATGTAAAAATAAAAATACATCGAATACTGAATTTAATTATGTCATTTTTCTCAAATAAAAAGCATTCTTTTTTAGTTAACTTTGGAGAACTGCTTGAATTTGAAAGAAAATATATGTTGGAAAATGAAAAAGTTTTCCTGTAGTTGGTACTTAATATCTACTAAATTATAGCTCAAATCAGTACCTTATCTGTGTTTAAGAAAATGAAAATGTAGTTGTACTGAGTTATTTGGCCCTGTAGTTTTTACATAAGGGACTATGTTTTTACTTCATAAATTATTTTGACATACATTAACATTTTGCCTAACTGGAAATATTTTCAGCTATTCAGTATTTGACTTTAAATGGTCAAAAGAGAGAAGGGAAGTAATACATTCATTGATCACTTTCTAAGCACCAAGTCTTATATTTCACTGTCTTACTCTCTGTGGTATTTCTGACTTAAGGTACATATACAGGTTACTTATTGTGACAAAATATACCTTTAGAATGTACCTCCAAGTAGTATTTTTTTTTTAATGTACCTAGCAAAACAGCATTTTGTTAGTTTCTTCCCTCTCAATTTTGGTGGCATATATTATTTTGAAATTGAGCGCTGTTATATCTAGAAAATAGATCGAAATAATAATTTTAAAGCCTACATACTACATGGTTAGATAGCACATGCTTCTTATGAATTGCCTACAAAGACAAAAGCCTGAATATTATCTGTAACTGCTTGAGATCCCCAAATAGTGTGTTATTCTAGAGAAGACATTTTAAGCTGTTTTTTCAAAAAACACTCCAAAACCAATGATTATTTCCAATTACTCTCCTTTCTCATTTATATTCTAGTTCAAAAAACATGATTAGTAGTTTCAATTCAGATTGAAATAGAAATAAAATATGTTGAATAAAAATATTAACTTATGCAAAATGTTTGTTATAAATCATTTAGTTTAAAATTGCCAAGAAATTAAACAGTACACATGGTCACCACACGATTTAAATCTTGGTCACTCAGACTTTGAACAAGTCTCCTAGGGATTTTTTAATGAAGAGGAAGGTATAGGTCAAAATGGCTCAGAAAAATAAAATGGTATGTATACAAGAATAGAATACATTTTAATGCTTAACACATCGAATACAATTTTTTATACTAATAACTTTACAATGTCCACGTGTTTATTTTCTTTCAGAGGTGGAGAAATAGTTGTCCAAGAAAACACTTCTCACAGTTGAAGGAACTTTGAGGTTCCCAGTGTAGTTAGTCCCAGTGATTTCATTTCTGGCAGTTTATATCGTAGATTCACTGTCAAATATCTTACTTTTTAAGGTCTGTAGGTTATGTTGAATGAAGTTCTCTGTGCTGTGAACCTCAGAGAATCTCAAGTCACTTCTCCTAGCAGACCAATTTTTCATTTTTATTGAATTCTGAATCGTTTCCGACGTGAAGTAATAAACTATAGGGTCAAAGCAACAGTTTGAAACAGCAATGCAGAGAGTGATTGGGTACATGGTCCTTACTGCTGCCACTGCTGAACAATTTACAAATGTTTGTGTTCTCATAAGAGAATATAAAATAAGGTTGATATTGTAAGGCACAAAACAGAAGCAGAATATGACCAAATGTACAAAAATCATTCTTAAAACTTTAGTTTTGTTTATTTTGCTTCTACTTAATGTAACGGGTTTGTTTAAAGTTCTTAGCACCACACTAGAACAAGTTACATTTAAAATTAGAGGAATAAAAAATCCCACTATTTCGATGAAAATTACAATCCTTGAGAGATACGTTTTCCATGTGGCTTCTGGAAATTTTTCAAAGCAAAAATGAGAGTGGGTGGATGGAAAAAAAACTGCTGGTGCACTTCCTCCTATCACAGTTAGCCACACAGCAATGCACACGAGTTTTGCGTTTCGCTTGGTTCTTAAAGTCTTTGACTTAAATGGGTGGACAATTGCCAGAAACCGATCCACACTAATACAGGTTAAGAACAGAATGCTTCCATACATGTTGGTATAAAACAGCATCACTGAAATTTTACAAAGTACATCTCCAAATGGCCAGTTCTGTGTTGCGAAGTAAAAAATCCTAAAGGGTAAAGTAAAAACAAAAAGCAAGTCTGACATTGCCAAGTTAATCATGTATGTTGTGGTTTCGTTTCGCACTTTGAGGGTACAGATGAAAATGTATATGGCAACACAGTTGGATATTAACCCAAGCACGAACACCATACTAAACATGCACCCATACAAAGTGTACTTAAAGGAGTCATCATAGGAGCAATTGGAGCTGTTATTGCTTACCATTATAAAGGCAAGTCCAGTTTACAGAATTGAAGTCCTTTGGTCAGCTGCAGTCTTCTTTGGTATTCAGATTGTGACCACTTTATAACCTCCAAAGTATGTGCAAATTCTTTGTATCTTCGGATGGTTTTATAAATATTTCCTTTTTCTTTGAAATCTCGGTAAGAAACATGAAATTCGTTGTTGTAAAGTTTCCACTTGGTTCTTCAACAGGAAAATATTCTCATTTTCTAATCCAGAAAATCCATGAATCCAGGGTTTAGGTAACCTATGAACAACTTTTGAAAAATGTAGTCAGTGAAGCCAACCTGTTGGATTATAAACTTAAAGAAAAGCTGTGTTCTGAGATGGGAATAAAACTACTCATCTCTGGTAAACTTGTATTTCAGTAGTCAAGATGAATATTCCAAAATTAAAGTTTCTTTACGCTCCAGAATATTTAAGATGAAGGTAGCAGTCTTTTTTTGCTTTCAGTGCAGTTTCAGAGACTTAAACATTCCCAGTTTGGTCTCACTTCTTGCTCCTTTTAAATGAAGTTTTTTCCTTTTTGATATTCCTGCAGTGGATTCCAGATGGTGGTAAGCAGAGGAGTCTTTTAAAGTTTCCGAAATAAATTCCTAAGCGTGTTAGCTCTTGCTGAATCGAAGCCTTTTCCTCTGTTGCCAGATGTATTGTGAGATGGGCTTTCTCTCAAGTAGAAAAGAAAGGCTTGCTAGATTGGTAGGATGACATCACAGGAAGAAGAGGCTGGGCTTGGACAAAGAAAGGTTTCAGCCCGTTTGTTTACTGTGCCTTTAATCTGATAATGTGTCTGCTGGGAGTATACCTAGGAGGCTTGCAAATGGTCACTGGCTGTCGAGCTGAGCCTCTGCCCTTTAACTCTTTTTATGCGGAATTGCTTCTGGGATTTTGGCCATCTTCTTTCTTTTGTTTTATTTCTTTCTATCTGGTAATAAGAAATCAGTATTAAGCCGGTTTTTCTCTTATTTGATTGCTTTTGTGTTTGGAATATGACTTTTTTTAAAGAAATAAAATGTATATGAGTGTATATTTATAAACTGAAATTGTGGTATCTTAATATAGCATTGAAAAACCTGTTTAATGACATGAAAAAGAGAAATTTAATCTTTAGGCAGAAAAAATACTTGACTGACCAGTGGTAATTTTGCCACTCCTGGCTTCTGTTTGCCATGATTGCTCCTCGAGATTTAATTGGTATGATTGTGAATGGCTCCAATCCTGCATCTCTTCCGTTTTTGATAAGCAATTTTCTAACATTCTTTCCTCTTTCCTATAAAATTGAGTTAATATTTTAGAGCATTTTTGAGTTTTAAATAACTCACTTTCACCAAAGAATAAATTCAAGAATGTTCATGTTTGGTGTGGTATTGATCTTACTTATGCACAGAACTAAATTGCATCTTTTTAAACAAACTTTTTTTTTTCCTAAATTGATTGAAATAAGTTTTAGAGAATAAAAGTTATACTACTTGGCTAAATTTTGAGATCATTATTTTATTTTCCTTACCCCAGCCTGCCTCTTACCCTCTTAATATGACATTAACTATGTATGGTTCAGATTTTATCTTCATTTAAAAGCTCCTATGAGTTATTTCTGAATATATTTATATTTAAGGGATACTCATTTTTTTTAGTCCAAAGAATTTGGAAGAATAAAGTATGTGCAGGGTGGAAGTAATTGAATATGGATGTTATTTCCTCGAGGATTGAAGATACCACAACCTCTGGACACATACATGTTTTTCTTGCTCTAAATTACCATTTTTCAGAAAAGGATAGATCTAGTTACTGTCCATTGTTGCTGTTTTCTAGTTTCATTCAGTTTGGGCCAAAACACTGTTTTTCGAAGTGTCTATTAGGGAAATTCAGGGAATTTAAGAGTGATTTGTTTTTTCTTCCTAAATTACCTAATTTAAAAGTAATATGTTACAGTAATATGTTTTATGCTGATATTATACCTTTTTAATTATAAAACTAAGTTTAGCAACTTCTGTTTGTTGATGAATCCTGCCTGAATTGTATTCTGTATTCTTTTTTATTGTTTTGACTGAGAAATGTATAATCAAGTGACACCAAAAAATGAATATTATTTATAATCAATAAACTTAAACGTTAAAGGGCTGAATTCTTTGTGTATCGAACTGATATGAAAAAGAGGTAGTGTGTGTAAGTGTTCATATTAGAAGGCAGGTGAATTGTAATGAAATAAGGAGTAGTTAATAAGCATGTATTCTTACTGAGAAAAATTTTCTATTGTAGTTTCTTAGTAATCTATGAAATTGATAATCTCTTTAGTCATCATTAAATAATAAAATAATAAGTAGTCATATGCCCTGACCTTATTTACTTCTGCTTTCATTTTGAATATGGCATTGTCTCAAACAAAAAGTTAAAATGTATTACTTCTGCATTGGAATATTCTTCCACATATCGATGATGTTATTCACTGGACTTGTTATTCACTTAACTATTAAGTTCTAGTTTTTCATGTTTGAGTTATTGGTGCTTATAGATCACTATTTGTTGAATTAAGTTTTTGGTTATTATCAGTATATTCATATATGTTTGTATTTCTAATTCTTATACAGTGTTGGACCCTTAGTGATACTCACATATTTGCTGATGAATGAATCATAATAATAAACTTTACTTTTGAAGCTGTTTCTTTTGAGGAAAAGAACAGTAGCAGAGGGGCCATCTGCTTCAGGGAAGATTACTAAATGCTAGATTTTTCAAGATATTTAATTTGACTTCTAATTAAGGAACCCAAATGAAATTGGATACCTTGAAAATTCCTTAGGTTAAGATTTGAAAAATATATAGTAACTGCTTACAAAGTGAGTTAATTAAATATAGGGAATTGAGTATATTTAATAAGGTGCTTTGTATTTGATAGCCTCAGACCAAACTGTTATTTTAATATGAGATTTGTGCACTTCTGAAAGGTAAGTCTGTGAATCAACTTATTTTTTGAGTGGGGCTTAAGAGGGGACTAAAAAAACATGTACCACTGATTTGAAATTTAGTTACTCTCATTATATGAGTCTTTACTTTTCAAATTTTAATTTTATCATCAAGAAGCCAGGTAAATAGCCAGCTAGCCTCTAAAGTGGATGTTTTATTCACTACAATAATAGTATAAATCATTTAGTTGTGGAACTCATTTTTTATCAGGTTGAGAGAGAGTATTCTTTTAGTTAACTATTAGAAGTTAAAAGATTTGGGCAACTTGTGAGTTCTTGACTGAATTTCTGCTATAGCTATGATATCGAGGAGGCAAGAATCTGACTTTTTTATGCTGATTCAAAATAGTCTCATAATAGTTTGTTGGATGAATAAGTAAATCTTTATTGGACACCCACTATAAACAAATAAGGTGTAAAGTATGCTCCTCAGCCATTCTTACTGTCTCTTCGTTTTCATAGTGGTTATTTTCTAACCTTGACAGCAGTATCATTTTTATCTTGCCCCCTTTTAATTCTCACTGCCATCTTTCTGGGCTAACCCTGTCACTCTTATCTGTATGGTTGTTATAATGCCTTATCTTGTCTTCTTATTTCCAGTCCCACCCTTGTCCATTTTCTCCCTGCTAGCCTGTCACAGATCATCTCATGAATGAATCAACTATTTATTCATTTATACCCTTCTTGCTTCCAAAAAGTATATAAAGCAGATGATAATTTTAAAATTGTCATAACTGATGGAACTAATAAACATTCACTTTAGTGTTTTATTATGTGTAAATGATACCTAAACTTTAAAAGTTTTAAAAGAAAGTATAGAACAGTTAAAAAATTTAAATGTGAGAAATTCAAGAGAAATTATTCTATATATTAGTCATTTTCATTATTCTAAAAAGTACTCATTTTGAACACAATAAAAGTTTGCAAAAGGCAAAAAAATCTTAAAACACAAATTCGTAACATGTTAGTAAAAGAATAAAAGCCAAGCGTTAGGTGGGGAGAGAGAAGGGTGGGAAGGGGGGCAAGATGTGAAATAATGATGTTAGAAAAATCTAGGCTACGGGAAGCTACTGCATTTGATGCAAGGCAGAAAAGGAAAACTTGGTGGATTATGTTGCTTTCATTTAATGAAAGAGAACATTATGCAGTGTCAAGGGAGAAACTTTGGTTTGTTTTATCTCAGAAATACATTGTGAATCTTCACACGTGAACCATTAAATGACCATAGGAGGTTGTTTTCTAGTGGCAGAACATATGCCATTTCTCATTGGCCCTCAATGTAAGAAGAGTACCCAATGTCAAATTATGGTTCTGAGAAACATGTTGGTAGATTAATATAGTCCAAATATATGTGGTAATTTTGGTTTAATGCCAAGAAAAGTTTGATAGTCTAGTGCAAGGGATCTCCACCTAAAGATTTTGATATTTCTAAAACTCCTGTTTTATTCATTCCCCTGAAGACTGGATCCATGGCTTTGATGAGATTCTGTGACTAAAAATAGGTAAGAAACCATGAATCTAAAGAAATGAAGAGGGGCGCCTGGGTGGCTCAGTGGGTTAAAGCCTCTGCCTTCGGCTCAGGTCATGATCTCAGGGTGCTGGGATCGAGCCCCGCATCGGGCTCTCTGCTCAGCAGGGAGCCTGCTTCCCCCTCTCTCTCTGCCTGCCTCTCTGCCTACTTGTGATCTGTCAAATAAATAAATAAAATCTTTAAAAAAAAAAAAAAAAAAAAAAGAAATGAAGGATTAGCAAGTCCTACATGTAGGCTACTTCTCTGAAATATCTGGAAAACTCTGAAATATTTTGAAAGCTTTTCTCTATGGATAGACAAGAAGGAAAAGCACTGTTTGCTAGTGCAGGTTCTTCATGAATGAAGTACAGAATTGTGTATGTAGGCAATAAAATGTAAATCTGTAATTTTTTCATTTTGATAGGGAAGTGTCAAAGTGTTGTGTAAAGAACACAGGCAAAGAATCAGAGAAGCTCGTTATGCAATCATTTGACCTTTCTATGATTCTGGCTCTTTGGCTGTAAATTGAGGGGGTTGGACTGCTAAGAGATCCCTTCCTGCATCTGTATGTGATTCTGATTCTTTTAATAGTTTGAATGCTTAAGCTGCTAGTTGTTTTTTTTTTTCACTCTCAGATATAACAAATCAAGGAGTCACTTTTCATTTTTTATGCTTAAGGATTTCTAATTTTGAAAACAGGTTGTACAAGAAATATGTACAAAAAATATTCTTTGTTTCAGCCAAGAGTCTCATAAGGGGAATTTTGTTAACATTTTGTTATACTGTGAAGAGTTAACATTGAAAAAAGATTTTACTTTGTATTTCTATAGCATTCTTCTTTAAAAGATTTTTCTGGGGCTCCTGGGTGGCTCAGTCAGTTAAGCGTCTGACTCTTGATTTCAGCTCAGGTCACGATCTCAGGGTCCTGAGATCAGGCCCTGCCTCAGGCTCTGCTCTCAGTGGGGAGTCTGCTTAAGATTCTCTCTCTCTCTCCCTCTGCTCCTCCCCCTGCTCTCTCTCTCTCTCTCTCAAATAAATAAATATCTAAAAATAAATAAGTAAAAGATTTTTCAACACACAAATAAGATGACACGTTTTTTACTATAAAATTGATCAAAACTCTAAAGTAATTTCTTATTAAAAGTTTTGATGGCCATAATTAAAGTTGTACCTAAAATAACATCGAGAATATGAGATTTGTAAAACAATTGGATGGGAGTGTGTGTGAAACTACAACTGAAAGTTGTTCACGTTCAAAATAAAGTGTGGAATCATGAAATTTTAAAATGTAAGAATAATATTCTAAACTTATTTTGTTTTGAATGCAGCAAATATTTGTTGTGATGAGATGTGCCTCTTAAATGTTCTCTTCCATCTCAGATTGACACTTATTAAAAATGTTTTCTCACTTTAGAATCTTTTGAAACCTATTTGGATAATTTTTTTTTAGGATAAATTTTTTATGTAGATTCAGACATGAACAAAACTTTCAATTTGAGAAGTGAACATTTGTAATTTATGTCAATAGAATATATTTAATATAAAAAGATCTTTTAATTAAACAAATTTAGTATTACTATGTGTTGATATAATTTGAAAGTGGTTTACCTTTTCTCATTATTGCAAACACTTAACACTTTTTGTTACTCTTTACTGGAGCATGAGTCATCTACCCAAGTTCAGAGGGTTGGACCAGCTTGTATGGTTGGGTGGAAGTAGAAGAAAGATTTAAAGGATGATGAATGATGATTTATAGCAAAGTCAAAGTAGATGGGAATGGTGCTTGAAGCAGGTTCAAGCAAAGAGGGTAAAGGAAATTAAGAGGAGCAGGAATATTGTTGTGGTGTAAGACTTAAAACTTGAGTAAATATATTTATCACTGCCAGCACTTTGAGTTGTCCCTTCTTCCTTTTTTCCTACCTCTGCCTGCTCCCCGTTCCTTCATCTCTGCCTCTTAAAATCCTATCACATTTTTTATGGAGACCCCTCATTTTCATCAGTTTTTTTCTATTCTTCCATAGTATTTAGTCTCTCTTCCTTTTAAGACATATTCTTTCAATTCAGTTAAGATTAAAAAACAAAGAAATAATTGCAGTACAGAGTATAACAATAGATGTTTATTCAGAATGGAGATGAGAGTCAACCAAGTTGGTTAAAGGGCCTTGAGAGGAGGTAATGTCTCAAGAAGGCAAGCCTTCAGTTGAATAAGAGTTTCAAATTTAAAGTCTTAAAGGCTAGAGCCATGCCTGGTAATAATTTCTTAGTATAGTACTATTAGTATAGTGTTGTCTTTTTCATCCAAAAACACATAAAATAATTTGAATGACAGTTTTCTCAATTTTCTTAAGAATGTTACATAATTAGTTCCATTCTAAATTTCTAGAAAAGAAGTTAATTCATCACACCCAAAGAATGCTTGGGGGCATAAGGGCTTAATTTGGTCATAAAATCCAGTTGAGGAAGGTTATAGGTTGGTTGTGGTTTTCAAAAGTCTTTCATCTGCTTTAGAAGCAGGAAGATATAGTGTAAAAAAAAAAACAGTCTAGGTGTTGAGGGACCTAGATTCGTAATTCCAGCAGTGCTATTAAAATTAATGTGACATTGAGCAAATCATTTAATTTCTCTATTATATATTTGTAAAAGAAGATCTTTATTTCTAGATCTTTAGAATCCTTTTCAGACCTTACATTTTAAATTTAATCTTCATACTAATTTCGAATGATACAAAGAACATATATTATTGTCTCCAAGAAAATGAAATTCAGAAAAGTTGTAGTTTTCTAGAATTATATGTGATTAAATGATGGAGAATCATGAAGCCAGAGCTAAAAACCAGGTCCTCACTATTAAGTACCCAGCCCAGTTCCTTATACTTTGTTGTTAAGTTAGAGAATGCAATTCAGTGAATGTATGGGGAGTTGGAACTAGTATTCTAGTTCCTTGATGTCTAGTCCTGTTTTCCTGCTATATAACAGATGGATTCCAACCTTACATTTTCTTACTGACACAAAATAAGAACCTTGGTTTGTAGCTTAGGTGAATGTTAAGCAGAGAAGAACTTTGTTTTTATATGTGTAAGCTATGTAGACTTTTTTTGGGAAAGATTATAGTCTAAAATTATGACAAATTTAGCTTAACCTCTTAGGGTAGATTAAAATCATAATGCAACCATCCTTCACTTTTAGCTTCATCTATTATTGACTTAAAAAAAAAGGGTTGGAATTGGAAAAAGTATGCACCAAATTTTATATAGATCGGAAGGAAATATTTCTGTTTCTTTCAAATAATTAGAAGGGTTTCCTGTGAATAGTAAATTTAACATTTTCCAGCAGTGCTTATTATTAGAAACCCAGGTACTCTTTAGTTTATTTCAATAAGTATTTGTTGACTTTATCCATTACTGAAGTGTGAAGATAGGGAAGGATTGCTCTTTTAGGATACTCCTGAAAAGCTAAATGCTTGTGGTCAGAAAGCTGCTCTTTGATACACCTGAGTTCTTTTGTTCCCAATAATGAAATCATGTTTTAGGGAAACCAAGTTTGGTGCTTTCGGGTGACTCAGAGGCAAGTTGCTGAAAATACATTGTTGAGTTAGATGTGCATATCTGTAAAAGGTTCATAGAGGATGCCATAAGAAACTAGGATTGATTCTCTAGTTCTCAGATTGCTTTGCAAGAGTCTTTATGTTTTTACTCTATACATAGTGAAAATCATAGACACACATTGTTGATGTGGTTCATAGGAGAAAAACTACTTAAAAAAGAACCTTGACCCTACATAAAGAGAATTTTTTAATGAATATACATGCTATACTTCTGAAAATTCAAGTAAAATGTTTTAATATATATATATCATTTTATTTTTTTTAAGATTTTATTTATTTATTTAACAGAGAGAGAGCATGAGTAAGGGGGCAGGGAGAGAAGTAGGCGTGGTCCCAGGACTGTGGGATCATGACCTGAGCCAAAGGCAGACCCATAACCGACTGAGCCACCCAGGCACCCCAGCTTTTTTTTTTTTTTTAATTTATTTATTTGACAGAGAGAAAGAGATCACAAGTAGGCAGAGCAGCAGGCAGAGGGAGAGGGAGAGGGGGAAGCAGGCTCCCTGCTGAGCAGAGAGCCCGATGCAGGGCTCAATCCCAGGACCCTGAGATCATGACCTAAGCCGAAGGCAGAGGCTTTAACCCACTGAGCCATCCAGGCGCCCCAAGCTTTTTTGATTAATTGGTGTCACTCTCATTAAATAAGACAATTCCTGCACCAGTAGTAATCAGCTGGAAAATATAATGGAAAAAAGATTCCACTTAGGATAGCAAATAGTATAAAATACCTTAAGAATAAATATAATAGAGAAAGAACAGGATCTAGATGAAAACAAAAGACCTAAAACTTTAATGAAGGTAATAGAAGAATACCTGGATATGTGACATGCAGTTTTACTGGGACAAATCTATAAATTTAATGCTATTTCACTAAAAATCCTGATAGATTTTCAGTGAATGTCCTGAATAAAATGGTATATATGTATATACACAGTATATTATATATAATGTGTATATATTGTGTATTACGTATAGTGTAATATATATACTATAACCTAGTGATTTTACTTCCAAAAATTTTGTCTTTCTTTCCCATTCATGTTTCTATCAGTAATACCTACTTTCTCACACCCTTCTCTACACTAGATTATTATGAACCTTTTAAACCCTTCCTAAATTAATAGGTCAAAAGTGGTATCTCATTTAATTTACAATTCTTTACGTCTGAGTGAATTTGAGTGCAGAAACAGACTATAAATCCAGGGAAATATAATATTAGCACTTCAAGTCTGTAGAGAAAAATATGGATAGTTCAATAAATGCTTAATGGGTCATCAGGAAAGTAATTTAAAAAAACCAGAAGTGTACTTTAACTTTTTTTTTAAGATCCTATTGATTTGAGAGAGAAAGAGAGAGCAGTAATAGGGGAAGAGTCTGAGGGAGTGGGGCAAGTGGACTCCCCACTCCTCAGGAGCTCAGTGACCCAGTACTCTATCCCAGGACCCTGAGATCATGACCTAACTGAAGCCAGATGCTTAACCAGCTGAGCTACCCAGGCGCCCTGGACTTTAACTTTTTTTTTTCACTGTTAAATTTATTTATTTTTCCAGATATATATCATGCATGTAATAGCAAATTCATTTCATTTTATTTTGTGTGTGTGTGTGTGTGTGTATATATATATGTTTATTATTAATATATAATGTATTATTTGCCCCAGGGGTACAGGTCTGTGAATCATCAGTTTTACACAATTCACAGGACTCACCATAGCACATACCCTCCCCAGTGTCCATAACCCAGCCACCCTATCCCTACCCCCCTACCCCGCAGCAACCCTCAGTTAGTTTCGTGAAATTAAGTCTCTTATGGTTTGTCTCCCTCCTGATCCCATCTTGTTTCATTTCCCCCCTCATCCCCCTTCCCCCCACCCCCGCCCTGCCTCTCAAATTCTTCATATCAGAGAGATCATATGATAATTGTCTTTCTCTGATTGACTTATTTTGCTTAGCATAATACCTTCTAGTTCCATCCACGTCATCATTGCAAATGGCAAGATTTCGTTTGGACTTTAACTTTTTATACCAAAATAAATGCCAACAAATCAAGTATTTAAATGTAAATAATGACTCCATTAAAGAAAAAAAATAGACTCCATAGACTTCTGGGGAAAAAATTGAGCATACTTAAAAATAATAAAGTAGTAAAGACTTTAATTATTATATGAAGTCTTCAGTTTTAAAGGAAAAGATACATTTGACTAAATAATTTAGTTTTGTTGCTAGAATATGTAGTGTAGGAAGAAAATGTCAGTTTATCATATTGCACTTAATATAAGAATAAAACTAATAAGGGGCACCTGGGTCATTCGGGAGAGCATGTGACTCTTGGGGTCATGAGTTGGGCATAGAGTTTACTTAATAAAAAAAAAAAGCAAATGAAATTAACAATCCAAAAAAAATGGGAAAATAATCTGAACAAGAATATAATTTTTTCTCTTAAAAGTGATTTGCTGTTTTCGATATCCAAATTAATATTTTTTTTTTGAAGTTTTGTCCTTCAAAATAAAAATGAGTATACATAATTTAGATTCCTCCTTTTTTCTTTTTCTTCCTTACAATGACAGATTTTTAAGATCTAGTTTTATGGGGCGCCTAGGTGGCTCATTCAGTTAAACGTCTGCCTTTGGCTCGGGTCATGATCCCAGGGTCCTGGAATCGAGTCCTGTGTCGGGCTCCCTGCTCAGTGGGAAACCTGCTTCTCCCTCTGCCTCTGCCTCTGCCTCTCTCTGTCTCTCATGAATAAATAAATAATATCTTAAAAAAAAAAACTATTTCAACGAACACTATTGCAAATACACTTAACAGCAGAAACATATTTAAGCATTTATGCAGATGTTTTGTGCTTAACCAGAATTCAAAGAGACAGGCTCTTTTAAGATACTGATACTCAAGGTATTGGAAAAATTAATCAGTAAGATTCTAAACTACAGTAATCCATCCCAGAATGAAATTTCCATGGTCACTTCTTTTTTTGGTTTACTGGTGTGATTATTTTTATCAACTGATTTCACATTCTTGGAAAACTTGAGGGTTTCCTATCAATACCAGATGTCACCAGTGCTGCCTCAGAAAGGTTAGAAACAAAAGACCGGAAGGACTGACACTACAAAAGGGCCCCTTTTAAAGCCCAGCTTTTTGTTGTTGTTTTCAGTTAAAAGCGGACTGCTTCAGCCAGACCAAAAAATAGTTGCTGCATTGTTGTCCTGGTTATATAGATAGGGAAATAGGATAGACACATTTAAATTTTTTTTCCTTCTTATGTTATCTTTAATCTTGGATCTGCTGATAATTATTTGTTTATTCAATAACAAATATTTACTGAGTGCCAACTGTGTGCCAGAGCCTCTTCCAGTTGCTGGGAATACAGCAGGGGAAAAAAAAATTCCTGAGTTTATATTTTATTTGGGGGAGACATGCAACCAATAAGTAATTACATAATTGGTCATATGGTGGTAAGTTCTCTGACGAAAAATACATTTAGGAGGAAAAGGAAAGTGTTCTAGGAAGGGCTTGCTGATAAGGGGACATTTGAACAGAAGTGAAGGAATGAATCATGTGGGTGTCTTAGGGACTAACATTTAACTGATAAACAATCTTTAAAAACACCCTCCCCATTTTGTATTTCCAGCCTCATCTTCCATAACTCCACTCACCAGATTCTTGTACAAAATTTTCATGGCAATTGGAAATTTCCAAATAGCATTTCAATTTGATAAAATCCCACGTTTACTTCTGATTTTTGTTTTGCATGATACCTTATAAACTTGGTTTGGTTTGGTTTTGGCTACTCGACAGCATTCTTGAAGCTAAGTACTTCTAGGAGAGTACCTGTCTTTCATTAAAAGGAGCCCCGGGGCAATAATTTCATTTCAAGTCAGATCCTACCCCGACTTCTGCCTCCCTGTGCAGTTATCAGGTTCATCTTTTGCTCTTCGTTGCTTTGGCTAGCACCCTGTTACCTCAGGACTGAATTTTCTCCTGGATCCAGTTTCCCTCGTAGCAGTGACATCTGATAGACTGTTATCACTTGACTTCCTTGACTTCTGTTAATTTTCTGTCCTACCTATGCCTGAATGAGCATCTGGGATCTTAAAAGTACTTATATATTACAGTTGTCTTTTCTCCATCATAATATGGTATCCTATTTTGGATCCACCTTTAAATTCTGCGTCAGTCCTTCAAGGAGCCAACTCTTTCCTTACTCTTATGTTCTGACACAACTGTTACTTAGCTCTGCTCATTTTTGGAACTGTGACTTCGCTTTTCTCTGACACAACTCAACCAATTTCTAGGCACATATGACTTCATTCCATGAAGTTGGTTTTTCAATAGTTTTTCCTAAGAATAAATTTATTATTTATAATGTAGGAGAGATATTATTAAGATTCTTAAAGAGTAATAGAAAAAAATTAGAGAAAAGTTAACATAACTCTACTACTGTAATAAATCAGCTGTCATTTTCTAGTTTTTTAAAAAATGTATATAAAAGTTTTATTTAAATTCCAGTTAGTTAACATACAGTGTAATATTAGTTTTAGGTGTACAATGTAGTGATTCAACACTTCCATACATCACTCAGTGCTCATCACAACAAGTGTATTCCTTAATCCCCATCACCTATTTAACTTGTTTCCCCACCAACCTCCCCTCTGGTAACCATAAGTTTGTTCTCTATAGTTAAGAGTCTGTTTCTCTGTTTGTCTCTCTCTTTTTTCCCCTTTGCTCATTTGTGTTGTTTCTTAAATTCCACACATGAGTGAAATCATACGGTATTTGTCTTTCTCTGGCTGACTTATTTTACTTGGTATAATACTCTCTAGCTCCATCCACATCATTGCAAATGTCAAGGTTTCATTCTTTTTTATGACTGAATAATATTCTTTTGTATTTATATAACATCTCTTCTTTACCCATTCATCAGTCGATGGACACTTGGGCTATTTCCATAATTTGACTATTACAGATAATGCTGCTATGAACATTAAGGTGCATGTGCCCTTTTAAAATCAGTATTTCTGTGTCCTTTGGGTAAATATCTATTAACGCAATTGCTGAATTGTAGGATAGTTCTATTTTTAACTTTCCGAAGAACCTCCATTCTGTTTTCCAGAATGGCTGCACCAGTTTGCATTCCCACCACACAGTGCAGGCAAGAAGGTTCCACTTTCTCCACATCTTCACCAACACCTGTTGTTTCTTATGTCGTTGATTTTAGCCATTCTGGTAGGTGTGTGGTGATCTCTCAGCGCAGTTTTGATTTGCATTTCCCTGATGATGAGTGATGTTGAGCATCTTTTTATGTGTCTGTTAGCCATCTGTATGACTTCCTTGGAAAGATGTCTATTCATGTCTTCTGCCCATTTTTAAATTGGATTATTCATTTGCTTCATGTTGAGTTTTATAAGTTCTTTATAGATTTTGGATACTAACCCTTTATCAGATATGTCGTTTGCAAATATCTTCTCCCGTTCTCTAGGTTGCCTTAGTTTTGTTGTTTCCTTCACTGTGCAGAAGCTTTTTATTGAGATATAATTGACATATAACATTATATTAGTTTTAGGTGTCCAACATAATGATTCAGTATTGTATATATTGTGAAATGATTACCACAAGAAGTATAGTTAACATTCATCACATACATAATTACAAAGCTTTTCTTGTGATGAGAACTTTTAAGATTTACTATCTTAGCAACTTTCAAATATACAATATACAATACAACTGTAGTCACCATGCTGTACATTACCTCTCCATGACTTATTTATTTTATAACTGGAATTTTGTACCTTTTGAGCCCTTTATCCATTTCGCCAAACCCCCCTCCCCTCTGGGATTCATGTCTGTTCTCTGTATCTTTGAGATCAGTGTTTGGGATTTTGTTTTTAATTCCACATATAAATGAAATCATACTGTATTTGTTTTTCTCTGTCTGACTTACTTCACTTAGAATAATGCCCTTATGGTCTATCCAGCACATTTCCTTCATCCATTTCATCAATGAACACTTAGGTTCTGTTTTGGTTTTTTTTTTAAGATTTTTTTTTTAAGTAATCTGTACACCCAAGATGGGGCTTGAACTCACAACCCTGAGATCAAGAGTCGCGTGATCCACCAACTGAGCTAGGCAGGCACCCCAAGATTAAGGTTTAATTTAAGTTTTTGCTATAATACTTACATAGCTGAAATCAGAGAATAGTATCTTTAATGTTTAGAAGGGAACACTGCTTTTTCTTATGTCCTATTATATAAAAACATTTTCTTCTTCTTCTTTTTTTTTTTTTTTTTGTCCTTCAATAAAGTTTGGCTAAATACATACTGGCTAAATGATAGGAGTAGATGCAGAAAAGATATTGTAGTAAAATTCTCATATTTCCTCTCATACCATTATCTTTTTTTAACATATAATGTATTCTTTGTTTCAGGGGTACAGGTCTGTGATTCATCACTCTTACACAATTCACAGTGCTCCTCATAGCATATACCCTCCCCAATATTAATGATGAAATATCATGTAGAGGGGCACCTGGGTGGCTCAGTGGGTTAAAACCTCTGCCTTTGGCTCAGGTCATGATCCCAGGGTCCTGGGGTCGAGCCCCGCATTGGGCTCTCTGCTTAGCAGGGAGCCTGCTTCCCCCTCTTTCTCTGCCTTCCTCTCTGCCTACTTCTGATCTCTCTCTCTGTCAAATAAATAAATAAAATTTAAAAAAAAAAAATATATATATATATATAGAATAAATTTACTTTCTCTTCTTTTTCTACGCATATTATTTATTCAGTGGAATTTATACTAATCTTGCTGGTAGAGTCTGGTTTCCTTCACAAGATTAAGTGGCAAAGCAGAGTGAAGTGTTGTCCAGAGAGTGATCATGCGACAGTTAATTTAAGTAGTTAAGTAATGACATGAGAGAGCTTGCCTGAGTCCAAGAGAAAAACTGCTCTCTGAGTCCTGGACATAGTGCTACAGATATAAAAATATAATTTTCAAAAGTTAAGTATTCCACTAAATATTTTCTTTATATTCTTTTAAAAAAATCAGTTGCTATATTAATTATCTATTTGCTGTGTAAGAAATTACCCCAAGATGTGGCAACTTAAAATAACTAAAGTTTGGGGATGCCTGTGTGGCTCAGTCAGTTAAGCGTCTGCCTTTGGCTCAGGTCATGATCCCAGGATCCTGGGATCAAGTCCCTCTTTGGGACTCAGCAGGGAGTCTGCTTCTCCCTCTCCCCCTGCCTGCCACTCCCCCTGCTTGTGTGCATGCTCTCTCTCTCTCTCTCTCTGTCAAATAAATAAATAAAATCTTTAATAAAAAAAATAACTGAAGTTTTATCTCACACAGTTTCTGAAGGTCAGAAATCTGGAAGTGGCTTAGCTCTGTGGTTTTGGTTCCTGTTCACTCAGGAGAGACCCTCAAGTTGTCAACTAAGGATGCAGTCAGCTTAAGGCTTTGATGGAGTTGGGAATCTGCTTCCGAGTTCACTTACATGGTTGATGGCAGGCCTTATTCCTTCTTCACTGGTTGTTAGCCAGAGGCTTCCTTTGTTTGCCATGTAGTCCTCTTTCCATGGGACTTCCAGGAGCCTAAAACTGCAGGTGTTTATAAACTAACTCAGAAGTGACATGCCATCACTTCTGCCATATGCCATGACCAGACAGACTAACCCTGGTATGGTATCGGGGGCGTCTTCACAGGATATAAATAACCCAGTGGTAGGGATTATTGGGGTGATCTTGGAGGGTGTCTGCCACAGGTGATATTTAATGTCAATTAGAAAGCAAATCATCACTTTTCTTCTTAGTGCTTTACTGTATTTTAATTTAACCCTTGATATGTCTATGTTGTATAACATTCCAGAAATATTTGAGTATCCATTATGTGCTAGGCACTGGGATTTTATTTTAGAACTGTCTAAAAGTCCCATCTGGACCCTGTTAGTCACCTGCTTAAAATCCTTTAATTATAATAATCCCTTACTCTTTCCTTGTTAAAAAATCTATGTTTCAGCTTTATGTAATGAATCATCTCAGTCTTAAGGACTTATGCCCCTAGTGCCATTCTGAGTACTTTGTACTTAAACCATCTCATTTAATTGTTATAACAACCAACCCTATGAGGGAGTATTATTTTCCTCATTTTATGGGAGCTACATGAAGTTTCCCTAGGGCCATATTTTCTCTTGTTTCTGAGCCATCTATTCTGCTTTCCACTTGAAATGATTTCTATCTTTAAGACTCAAATCAGGCTTAACCTTCTTCTAGGAAGTTTTCCCCTAATGTACCTAATTTGGATTCAATATTCTTCTCTTGATTTCCAGTGTATATACCCTGTGTATCCTTTGATGATGGAACTTACTGCTCTGGATTGCTGTTTTTTATTTACTTATCTGTTTCCTTCCTGGCATTCGGTAAATCTATAAACTCTTCAAGGGCAGAATTAGTGAATGCTTATTATGTGCCATGTACTGTATCAAACCCTTTGTGTCATTTATTTAATTCTCACAAAAACCCTATGTGGTAGGTACTGTCATTAATGTTATATTCTTCTCAGTGGCTGTAGTGCCTTTCATGGAACGTGAGTATTGTGGAATGAATGAGTAAATGGTAGATGGAATTACAGGGAGTAGAGCTAATTGTAGGGGAAGACAACAGCATGAAAACACAGCTAAAAACATGACAGGCACAAAGAATAAAGAGAAAATGAGCAAATGAACATGGTTTACATCATAGTGTAGGAGTTAACAGCACATGCTCTTGAAACAGACTTGGGTTTAAATCCCTGCTCCGCCATTCATTAGCCATATGACATGGGGGAGATTTCTTAACTTCCATGTTTCAGGTTCTTTATTTATGAACTGGGGATAATAATAGTATATATTTTGTAGATTTACTATAAGGATTACACGAGATAATGTTTGTAAAATATTTTGCATAGAACTTGGCATATAGTAGATGCTCAGTAAGTATTTTTAAATTGAGAGAATCAAGAGGACAGAATTTTGGTAGTGAAGGAAGTAAAATATTATGAAGTATGTGGTAATGACAGTTATTTCCCTTTATAATATTAATTCTGACTACTGTATAAATTTTTATTCATTTTGCAAATATTCATTGTAGATTTTCTTATGCTTTCAGTTAGAATAAGATTTCTTTGGATTAGGAACAGTAACTTTCCCACAGCATTTAGGGTAAATTATACAAATAATGACTCTTCAACACGATTTTATCATGATTCTTTGAACAGAGGACTCTCATTGGATATACTTGCTGTGCCCATTGAAGCTAGTACTGATGGTAGTGGACTTTTGGCTCCTGTAATATTTCATTTAGAAAAATGGCTATCTTAGTTTAGTTGCATAAATTTTGCATTTGCACTTGGAGCTGCCTACCCAGAGCAAATATGTCAAACATCTTCAAGTAAACCCTGACCCAGTTTTGGAATTCTTGGCTAATTTTGAGTTAGGAATTCCTTTCTTTACCAGTATTTTAAAATTAATACAACAAATGCAAAATATAACATATTTTGTAAGTTACATTTTTAGAAAAGGCTTCAAATAATACCCAATATCACAAAATAACTTAATTTGAAATAAAAAAAATAGGATCTACCCAAATTGATATACTTCTCGGTGTTTTTGAAAAAATTGGTGAAGATATCAATTTAGAAAATACTTTTAAAAATACATTTTAGGGTACATAGTTGTTTGAAATATTTGTGTGTGTAAAGTTGTATATAATTGACATAATAACACTACTTTAAAGTTTTCAGTTCTTAAAAATACCTGCTTTTAGTCTATGATTTAACAAAGGGATTGCTGTTTTGAGAGACTTAAAAAACTGCTCTAAATGATCACTTTTAATGAAAATCTAGTTAGAATTTTGGGCCTCTTTTGCATAATTTATAATAGTTAACAAGTGTGTTTTTCAAAAACAATGCTTCTAACTAAACATTGTTCAAACTGGTTTTAATATAAATTGTCTAGCATTGCCAAAATTTGATTCATAGTTCATCATTATATTGTTTTGGTATTTATTATACCAAACAGTTACCCTGGAAAGGAAACAAATATTTTATATAAGCTCTCACTGTTTGGTAAATTATATAATTATGTTAAGCAAATATTGTAGAAGTTGTAGATAGTCATCTCTGATTAAATAAGTATGACTTTGTGTTGTTTTCTGCTAGAAGAATGATTATCAGGAACATTTCACTTTATTAAATAGTATAATACCAGGATTAGCCTTGGTAAAATTAATTCATGCATTTGTTTTATTGCTGTTGTCTTTTATACTAAGAAATTAATGAAAATTATAGTATAGTCAGTGGATAAGAGCTCAGACTCTGGAGCCTGGCTGCCTAAGTTCAAATCCTTTTGTTAACCTCATTTTCTCTATCTCTCAAGTGGGGATAGTATACCCATAGGGTTTTGTGAAAATTAAATGTGTACATGCAGTAAGCATTTACTAAATGGTAGCTATTATTGTTAATAACAGATGTTAATATAGATTTCTTTTTCAGTAATCCTTTGGATAAAGATGGAAAATAATAGTTAAATTAATAAAATGTTTTTAGTAAGTCACATTCTTTTTTTTTTATTAACATATAATGTATTATTTGCCCCAGGGTACATGTCTGTGAATCATCAGGCTTACACATTTCACAGCACTTACCATAGCACATACCCTCCCCAATGTCCATAACCCAGCCACCCTATCCCTACCCCTCCCACCCCCCAGCCACCCTCAGTTTGTTTCATGAGTTTAGGAGTCTCTTATGGTTTGTCTCCTTCCTGATCCCATCTTGTTTCATTTCCCTCTCCCACCCCCCACAACCCCCCACCCTGCCTCTCAAATTCTTCATATCAGAGAGATCATATGATAATTGTCTTTCTCTGATTGACTTATTTCGCTTAGCATAATACCCTCTAGTTCCATCCTATTCTGATACTTGTTCTAGGGAGCTACTCTATTCCTTCTTTATTATTAAAAAATAGTTTTGGTTTTTATATTTATAAACCTCAAATGTTATTACCCTACATTCTGAAAACAATTTTAGTACATAACATAGTATATAGTATGCAGCCGTAATTTACTAAAATAGCTAAGCTTTGTGATCCATAAAATGAATAATGATAACAATTAATGCACAGATTTATTTGGGGGATTACATGAGATAATACATTTGAAGATTTTTTTTTTTTTTTTTGACAGAGAGAGATCACAAGTAGGCAGAGAGGCAGGCAGAGAGAGAGGGGGAAGCAGGCTCCCTGCTGAGCAGAAAGTCTGATGTGGGGCTGGATCCCAGGACCCTGAGATCATGACCTGAGCCGAAGGCAGAGGCTTCTGGGAGGCTAAGCCACCCAGGTGCCCCGAGATAATACATTCGAATTAACTTTTTTTTGTAAATTGAAAGTGCTTTAATTCTCGTCTAAGCAAACCATAACAGCAATATATCATTCTGTTTTGCCAAATGTATCTTAAATTAACTAACTTCATTATCCGTTTAGTGTTCAGTGTCCCAAAGGACAAATTTCATAGTAGGGTCAATGCAAGTACAAGTGAATGCCTCCTTAAATTTTGCATCCAAGGCACCTCTCTTGCTTTACCCTAATCCTGGCCCTATTTTATACTGCTTATACACATTTTTCTCTTGAAGAGAAGATAGGCTGAAAGACATTTTGGTTGATAACATACTACTGGTGAAATAAAAATAACCCAGAGTATATTGGTAATTTCATAATTTTGGTTCTGCTTATGGTGAAGCTAAGGACTTAAGTAAGTTAGCGAATAGTAGGCTTTTCTTTTTTAAATTTCAGATCAATCGCATTAATTCCTGAGTTATATGCATGGAACTTCAGAGTTGTTTGCTCTCACTGGACTTGGTACTAAACCTGCCTGGCACATTCTTCATGTATGTTGGAGCTAGGAAGTTGGAAATTGATAAGAAATTCTGCCACTTGAAACAGAGCGAAGTCAGTATGGGTTATGGTGACCTCTAGCACCTGGAATACATTCCTGAAAGCAAACAATAAATCATTTAGTTATTTAGCAAATATTTTTAGAATTCCAATTCTATGCTAGGAATGTATATGAATGTATATAATAGGAAGCAAAACACAGTTGAACTAGCTATACCTATATTAGTGATTTATGACAAGAAATTTTTCTATCCTAAAATACAGTTTCTATTGTAATAGATGTTCCATTTCTCTTAGTTTATTCAAACTTTTTAGCATGGTCTTTATAATTTTGGATCATTGGGCAGCTATTTATCTTTGTCTCTAGCGGCCTCTCCATTACTGCACCACCACTTTACTTTAGTACCAGTAGCCTCCTTTTATTTCCTAAAATAACACCAGTTTCTCAGCACATTTTCTTTCATCTTGGGATGCCTCATGCTCCTCTCAAAGCACAGCCTCTTTTTCTTCCTTCAAATCTAAGCATCCGTGTTACCTTCTCAGATACATCTTCCTTAAACCACCCTCCAAGGTCTCCATTTGTGTATTCTTCATAAGAAATTCTGTTGTTTCATAGAATTTTTCGGAGTCTGTCATTACCTACTTATTTCCTTGTTTGTTTATTGTCTGCCTCTTCCCGTTGGACTCTGAGCACCATGTAGAGAGGAGCCCTGTCTGTTCCTGGTGCGTAGGAAGTATTCGATAAATGTTTGATGTTTAGTGGATATGGTTTTTACAGACAAAACTAATTTTTAATTTTACTGCAGCTTGCCTAAATGCTCCACTGTACTCCACTACACTTCACTTTGAAAAAAAGTCTAAATAATAGACATTCTGAAATAATTTTCATGTTTTTATTTTCTTTGTGTAAGGTACACATACATAGGTGTTTGACTAATGCTTAAAGGAAAAAGATAGGGGAAAGGAGTAGGTAAATATTTTATTTTTAAAGGATCTAGGTTATATATTAAGGTGGAATTAACGTCAAAGAACTTTGAACACTTTCACCTACTCACTTTTTTCATTTATCAACAAATGTTTATTGAGTCCCTACTATGTGCCAGGCAATTTTAGACATTTGGGATACTGTTGTGAACAAGATAACTGGAGGAGACAGTTAATAAACGAGTAAACAAATGAATACATAATATTTCAAATAATGATCAGTACTGCGAAGAAAATAGAGCAAAGTTGGGAGTAGTAGCAAAGTGGGAATTATGACTGTCTTGGACAGGATGTTCAGAGGAGGCTTTGCTGAGGAGGTGCTATTTGAGGATACAGCGGGAATAATGGAATGGGTTGAGTCATGGGAAGCTCTGGTAAAGAGCACTGCAGACAGGGGAAACAGTAAATACAGAAATTGAGAGAGGGAGAATCATGCTGTGTTCAAGGAACAGAAAGATGACCAGTATGGAAGGAGTAAGTAAGGAAGAAAGTAGTAGAAAGTGAGACCTGAGAGGGGGCCAGATCTCAAGGTGCCCTGGCTTAGTAAGCCAGGATAAAGAGTTTGGATTTATTCTAGTATAGATGGGAAGTCATTGGAGGGTTTTGCGTGGGTGTGTGTGTGAGGAGTAGTTTATCAACTTTATTGAGAATAACTGGGAGGCAGCAAAAGCGGAAGTATGAAAACCAGTTGGAGGATGCCTTTGTGGTAGTACAGACAAGAGATAATAATGGCTTAGACTACAGTAATGTTAGAGATAATGAGAAGTTAGACTTGGGATGTATTTTGAAGTTAGAGTCAACATGACTTCCCAGGATTGGATAGTGGAGTTCGAGGGAAAGAGTAATTAAGGATGACTCCTTTTTTGCTTTGGACACTGTATATAAAGAACGATAATGATATGGGAAAAACTAGAAAAGAGCAGCAGTTTTTTTGGTGGTAGAGGATTGTTAAAGTTTATTTTACACACAGACATCAAATGAACAAGTTGAGTTAGGTGGAAGAGGACAGACGCCTCTGAAATAATTCTTCAAGTCCACCGATATCTAGCAATAATAATTTTTATAATAATATTATAATTATATATAAGTATATAATTATAATATATTATTATATTATATAAAATAATAATAATATTATTTTTACTTCCTACCATAAAGCATTTTACAGAGTAGACAACAAATATTGGGTGGATGGTAGAATGTATGAATGTATGAGGTGGACATTCATACATTTGAACAGATACATTGTCCTTTGTATAAAGGCATTTATTTAGATATGTAAGTAAGAACTTAACCGTAATAATTTCTTTTTTTTTTTTTTTTTTATTTATTCACTTGTCAGAGAGAGAGAGAGGGAGAGAGCACAAGCAGGCAGAGTGGCAGGCGGAGGCAGAGGGAGAAGCAGGCTCCCTGCCGAGCAAGGAGTCCGATGTGGGACTCAATCCCAGGACCCTGGGATCATGACCTGAGCCGAAGGCAGCCGCTTAACCAACTGAGCCACCCAGGCGTCCCAACCGTAATAATTTCAAACGTTTACATACCACTTACTTTGTGCCCGGCTCTGTTGTAAATACTTAACATGTACTATTAATTCACTTAACTCTCACAATACTGTGATTTAAGTGTCATTAGTATCTCCACTTTACAGTTGAGAAAAGTGTCATAATGTGGTTAAGTAACTTGTTCAAAGTCATGCAACCAGTAAGGGCCAGGATGTGAACCCATGTCATGTGACTCCAGAGTCTCACAGCTGTCCACTGCACTACACTTCCTCCTATTATCATGACATACTCATTATCATAAACTTATATCTATATATCTGTGTGACCGCTTGGGTTGGGAAAGATGAAGTAATAAAAGTGATACTTGAGTGAAACATAAAGACTGTTGGTAAAAAATACTACCTTAATCCTTGGAGGAGGCATTCACTTTAGTATAATCCTATTGTGCTAATCTGAAGAGAAAGTAAAATGCCTGATTAGTACCATACCTAAATCCTCTAAAGGCTCTGGTTTACTTGCAATTTCTTTGTCTTTTTTTTAAAATGTTTTTAATGAACATATAATGTATTACTTGTTTCAGGGGTAGAGGTCTGTGAGTCATCGATCTTACACAACACCCAGCACTCACCACAACACATACCCTCCCCAATGTCCATTACCCAGCCACCAAATCCCCCCACCCCCTCCTCTCCAGCAACCCTCAGTTTGTTTCCTAAAATTAAGAGTCTCTTATGGTTTGTCTCCCTCTCTGGTTTCTTCTTGTTTCATTTTTTCCTTCTTTGCGAGTCTTAGGGTCTCTTAAAATGTCATTGAGAGAAAAATGGGAATAGGCCACTGCTGCTGAATATATGTGGATTTACATCCACACTATTTTAGTCAAATAAATATATTTTTTATATAATTTGTGTATAATTTGTCAGTGGCTAGAAAATATAAAACACTGACTATGATATCCATGCATTAGCTGGTGTTATTAGTATTACTTTACTTTGATGAAAATGCTTACTTAGATTGCACTTCAGAGTGCCCTTAATGAAAGGAAAGAATAGGAAAGAATTATCCGATAATAAAAATTACATTATATGGCATCTGGGTGTCTCAGTCAGTTAAGCATCTACTTTCTGCTCAGGTCATGATCCCAGGGTCCTGAGATTGAGTCCCTCATTGGGCTCCCTGTTCAGGGGGGACTCTGCTTCTCCTTCTGCGCCCACACCCCCGCTCATTCTCTCTCTCTCTCTTTCTCTCTCTCAATATTGTTTATTTTTTGAGGATTTAGCTTAACTTAGTTTATTGTGGTTTTAGTCAAATAGAAATTTTTAGCCAGCCCAATTCATGTTTTTCTTTATGCCTTCTGGGTTTTGGTCAAACCCACAAAGTCCTTCCTTATCAAGAAGTTGTAAAGATATTGTATTTATTTCTAATAATTTTTAAATTTTGTTTTTTAATATAAGTAATTTATTTAATATAAGTAATTTATTTTCTATAAATTATGAAGGTATAACTCTTCCTTTCAAATTGCTGAGTTTTTCAACACTTTATTGAATTATTTTTTGTTGTTGTTGTTAACATTTCATTTATTTGGGGGCACCTGGGTGGGTTAAAGTCTCTGCCTTCGGCTTAGGTCATGATCTCAGGGTCCTGGGATCGAGCCCCGCATCGGGCTCTCTGCTCAGTGGGGAGCCTGCCTCCCCCTCTCTCTCTGCCTGCCTCTCTGCCTACTTGTGATCTCTCTCTGTCAAATAAATAAATAATAAAATCTTTATTTAAAAAATTTCATTTATTTGTCAGAGAGCGAGAGAGAGCTTGCACAAGCAGGGGGAGTAGCAGGCAGAGGGAGAAGCTGGCTTCCCAATGAGCAAGGAGCCTGATGCAGAACTCAATCTCAGAACTCTGGGATCATGACCTGAGCCAAAGGCAGACGCTCAACTGACTGAGTCACCCAGGCGTCCCTGAATGAACTATTCTTAATATTTTTATAAAATCTACTTATTTTCGACATTACTTTGTGTATTTACTTACTGTTGTACCACTTTCCCTTTTGATATAAACCCAGCATCTTGGCAATCTCTGTTTTCTTGTTGTTCTTAGGTCAAGGGTTAAAGAAGTAAAATATGTATGGGCTCCCTTTTTATGAATTTGTAAGCAGTCACCTCCAGAAAATTATAAATTTGAATCAGTGTTTTAGTGACTTTTACTGCTAGTCTTATCTTTTTATAAATGATATTTTAAAAATTAGACTTTCAAACTTTTTGCTTGACATATAGAAGTGTAATTATTTTTCATATTGTGAATAATGATATTGTCATTTTTTCATTTACTACTTTAATCTTATATTTCTTTTCCTTGTTGAGCTGGCTGGAACCTCACAAACAGTATTGAATAGAAAGCATGATAATAGGCATCCTTTTGTTGTCTCTGATTTTTTAAGGGCAATGCTTGTAATGTTTCACCATTACATAAAATGTTTGCTGTGGGTTTTGGTATGTTTGTATGTGCCATTTATCAAATTAGGAAGTACCCTACCATTCCTGGTTGAATAAGTTTTCTCCCTCTCTTCCTCCTTTCCTTTTTCTTTTCCTTTCCTCCTTTTAATTACAAATGGGTTTTAAAATGAGAACTTATTCCTTCATTGATTTCGATAAGATTTTTCACCTTTGACTTACTTATTAGGGAGGTGAATTCCATTATAGATCTTTCCATGTTGAACCGGTTTTGCAACATGGATAAACTCAACTTTGGTAATGATATATTCTTTTTTTTGACACTGCTGATTTGAGTTGCTATTATTTCTTTTATAATATATCTTATTTTTATATCTCTGTTCATGAGTAAGAATGGGCTATAATTACCTTTTTGATGTCCTTGACAAGTTTTAGTATCACTGTTGTACTAGCCCCATAAAATGAGATCAAGAATGTTTCAACTTCTTCCATTCTCAGAAGAGTTTGAGTAAAAGTACAATCATCTGTTCTTTGAATGATTGGTAGATTTCACTGGTAAAACTGAAGGTGCCTGATATGCTTGATATCCTTGTAAGGAGGTTTTTAATTACTGATTTAGGTTTTTTAGTAGTTTATAGGAGTATTGATACTTTTTTATTTTTTAATTCATTTATATTTTTTGTGGAATTTTCCAGTTGGTTTAAGTTTTCCAATGTATTGACATAAAATTATTCATAACAATCCCCTATTATCTTTCTAATTTTTGTGATGATGTTCCTACTTTTTGCTCCAAATACTGTTTATCTATCTCTTTTGTTTTTCTCAATCTGACTGGAGGTTTGTTTAATTTTACTAGTTAATTCAAAGAACTTATTATTAGCTTCGTGATCAAACTGTATATCTTATCTTTGTTGTTAGTTTCATTAAATTATGCTCATATCTTTATTATTTCTCTCTTTGTACTTTGGGTCTTTTCTGTGTATTTTTCCTTTTAATTTCTTTTCTAATGTAAGCATTTAAAATTATACATTTTTCTAGTCCTTTCCATATATAGAACAAAAATTGGCAATTGGTATTTTCAAAGTGGAGAAAAGGATCTCATCTGAATTCTAAATTGCTGCTGTCAGTTTTAACTAAATTTGTAGTGCTTATCATGTCAGACAATATGATTTTGATAAGTACACGGGAAAATAATACTTACCAATGTGGTTTTAATGCCATCTGGTTTGATATAGGATTCACCTTTATTTGATCTGATTAAACAAGCAAAAGACCGAGAAGGTCCAGCTGATCACCTTGAATCTGCTTGTACTCTCAACCTTCCTCTCCAGAGTAATCACACTGCAGCCGATATGTAAGTAGAATGTATGTTATGCTATTCATTCAATCTGCAAATAGGTTTTGAGCACAGTGTAATGCAAGATACTATATAGAAACTGTAAGGAATAGAATTTTGAATAAGATATTGGTCTTGCTTTGAAGAAGCAGAAATATAAGGTACATGATCCAAATAAAGATCATATAAAGTGGTACAGAGTGCTGCTGTGATCACTTAGGGTTGATGTAATGAGGATAGTTTTCATGGTGGAAATGGCAATTTAGTTAGGCCTGAAAGATGGAAAATAGGATTTTTGGGTGGAAACTGGAGAGGAAGGAGGAGACACAAAGTGTTCCAAGAGTCAGAAATGGCATGAATTCCAAAGTGTAAGGCCAGGAAAGCAGGAAACATTTTCAGGGAGTACAGATCAGTGCATTTGGGGTAAAGCATAGGATAGGCATAGGAACTAGGATGGGACATGAGACTAAATCAGTTGATAAGTACATGATGATGATGATGGAAGAAGAAAGCAAATAGCTAATATTTCTTGAAGGTTTACTGTGTGCTGGACAGTTGCCTAAGTGCTCGAGATTCTTTTTTTTTTTTTTTCCCATTTAATCTTCATAACAGCCCTGTAAGGTAGTAGATTCTGCTATCAGTCTCAGTTGTCTGTAAAATAGGAATTAGAGAGATAAGGTAATGTGTCAAAGTCAACAGAAATCAAATCCAAGCAATCTGACCCCAAAACTCATGTTCTTAAACATTCCAGCTACTGTGCCTTTCATAGAAATGTGCCTACTGTTGTTTCTGTTTAGTTCGGTCTAGGAATTGACATTATAATGTTCTGTGATTAGTTCAGGGACTGTTTTCCAGAGATGTCCTTTCCATGCTAACTTGTATCCAGAGTATTTCTAGCATTTGATGCCTCTGCCTTCACATATAAATTTGTCTGCTAGGTTATGCACTAATATAAATAGGTCAAGGCTTATCTTTTTCTAAGTGCCAGGACGCTTTCTAGACACTGGGAATAAAAGGCAAATAAGATCAACTAGGTTCTTCCTCTTATAGCGCTTAGGTTATGGGGGAAATAAATTAATACATGATGTGTTTTTAGAGTATACTAAATTTGGACATCTCGTTGGCTCAGTCAGTAGAGCATGCGATTCTTGATCTTGGGATTATGAGTTCAAGCCCCGTTTGGGGAGTAGAGATTACTTAAAAAAAGAGAGAGAAAAGAGAGTATACTAAGTACTATAATGGAAATAAAGTAATGTGAGAGAAACTGAGAGTGTAGGAATGTTTAGGGAAGCTTTTTCTGATAAAGTGACATTTGACCTGAGACCTCAAGGACAAGTGGATGCTGGCTAGGCACACATCTGCATCATATACATTCAGAAAGAGCAAACAGCAAGTACAGTGGCCCTAAGGCAGTTCAAACTTAGCTGGTCCAAGGAACAGAAAGAAGTCCCAGTGTGGCTGGGGTAAAGTGAGTAAGAGGAGGTTGGAGGTACAAGAGGAGGTTGGAGAGGCAAACTGAGGCCAGACCTTGTAGATTTCCATGAGCCATAGAAAAGGGTTTGGATTTTAGCAGAGAATGGGAAAGCATTAAGGTTTTAAGTAATGGTGCAGCTTGCTATACTTTGTATTTTTAAAGGGCCATTTTGTGGCTGCTATTTGAAGTGCAGGTGGGTTTGGAGGAGGGCAAGGAAGAAGTAGGAAGACCAATTTGGAAACAGTTTTAATAGTCCAAGTGAGAGATGTAAGTGACTTGCTCTAAGATATGTCAGTAAAGATAGAAAGAGATGGAATAGGATGTATTTTAGAGGAAGATTTAGTATGATTTGGTTTTGCATTGAGTTTGAAGATTTGGGAAAAGGGAGAAATTAAAAATAACTCCTAGGTTTTAGATTTAAGAAACTGGTTATAAAGTGGAGTCATTTATTAAGATGGGAAAAGCAGAGGGCAGAAATTAAGACCTCCCCTTTGGCCTTCTGAAGTTTGAGATTCAACTAGTGATGTTCTATAGGTAGTTGAATATTTGTACCTAGAACTCCAGGCAGACCAACTCCTGTCCAAGTTTAGTTTGTCTATAATATCGTATTTAGAGAATTGAAGGGAAGTCCAAGATTGGAAGTAGACTAGACCCTGGTACTTAAAAGATTACAATGGTGATTCCCTTTTCCTAGTGTACTAGTTAACATACTATATGTAGTAGAAACATCCACAGTAAAGTACAAATGAATGGATAAAGAAGATGTTGTATGTCTATATATATATATGCAATGGAATATTACTCAGCCATCAAAAAGAATGACATCTTGCCATCTGTAACAACGTGGATAGAACTGGAGTGCATTATGTTAAGTGAAATAAGTCAGAGAAAGACAAATACCATATGATTTCACTCATATGTGGAATTAAGAAACAAAAGATGAACATAGAGAAAGGGGGAAAAAAGAGGGGAAACAAACCCATAAGAGACTCTTAATGATAGAGGACAAACTGAAGGTTGATGGAGGGAGGTTGAGGGGGATGGGTTAGATGGGTGATGGGTATTAAAGAGGGCACTTGTTGTGATGAGCACTGTGTTGTATGTAAGTGATGAATCATTGAATTCTGCTCCTGAAACCAGTACTACACTGTATTTTAAATAACTAGAATTTAAATAAAAATTTTAAAAAATTGTTTGCTGAGAAAAGGAATTTGCTGTACAATAACAGATTAAATAGCTATGTTTGGATGCATGTGTACAGCCATGTGTGTGTATGTGTGTGTGTGTGAGAGAGAGAGAGAGAGAGACACAGAGAGAGAGAGACTCTTAGGGAACTTCAAATGAAGGCTTTTTCTTTGAATATGTCTAGGTATCTTTCTCCTGTAAGATCCCCAAAGAAAAAAGGATCAACTATACGTGTAAATTCTGCAAACACAGAGGCACAAGCAACCTCAGCCTTCCAAACTCAGAAGCCATTGAAATCTACCTCCCTTTCACTTTTTTACAAAAAAGGTTAGTAGATGATTATTTTCAAGAACAAGGACTCTGGAACCTGCCTGTGACTGGGTTCAAATCATGGCTCTTCTGCTTACTAGGTGTGGCCTTGGCAAAGTCACTTAATATCTCTATGCCTCAGTTTCTTCATCTGTAAAGTGGAAATGATAAACATAATTTATTTTGTAATAATAATAATCTACCTTATAAGGTTTTTGAGTTAATTAAATAAATTAATACATAAAATGTTTTAACAATGCCTAGCACATAGTTAGCACTCAGAAAGTATTAGATGTTGTTAGTGTTGCTGCTGCTGCTTTTGTCATGCTTTCAAATTTATGTTTGGAAATATTTACCCCTGACATTACTTTTGCTGTTCAGGTGTATGTATGGAGTTAAGATTGTACAGTGTGCTGTAGTCTAATGTAGGCACATTTCCTGGTAATTAGGTTGAGTAGCATTCTCTCATTATGTGTGTATGACGTGGAGCAGGGGTGTCTGTGCATGCATATATACAGCTGACCCTTGAACAATGTGGGAATTAGGGGTACTAATCCCCCATGCAGTCAAAAATCCACATACAGCTTTTGACTCCCCAGAAACTTTAATAGCCTACTGTTGACTAGAAGCCTTACCAACAGCGTAAACAATTGATTAACACATATTCTATGTTATATGTATTATATACTATAATAAGCTAGAGAAAAGAAAATATTATAAGAAAATCATAAAATACATTTATAGTACTGTCCTGTATTTATTGAAAAAAAAATCCATGTATAAGTGGACCCTCTTAGTTCAAACCCATGTTGTCTAAGGGTCAGCTGTATATGCAGGTGCACACCCAGTGAAGCTCTCTGAAGGGACATGAAAGGCCAGATTCCTCTGCAATAAATCTTTTTCTGATTTTAAGTCAGGAATATACTGAGTTTTATAACCATGTTGTAAGATAACCCTTAAGTTAGAGCAGTGTTTCCAGAGTGTGTTCCCCAACCAGCAGAATCCACCTCACCTGGAAAGTTGTAGAAAGGAAAATTTTTGTTTAGGCCCCACCTTAGAACTCCTCAATCAGAAACTCTAGGATGAAGTGAAGAAAAAAAAAAATTCTTGTTTTAATAAGCCTTCCAAGGCTAATCTGATGCATGCTAAATTGAGAACCACCAGGATAGTTAACTAAAAAATTCTGATTGCTTTATGCAAGTCTTTGAAAGGTACATTTAAAACAAGAGTCATTATATTTAAAGTAGATGGGGAAAAAAATTAAATTTTGTGGATTCCTTTTCTCCAGGCCTATGTCCCAGTAATATTTTTATAGACTTTCTAAATAAATCTTATGTTAGTATTCAAGTATTATTTTGCCTTCTATTTACCTAGCTCTGTACTAAGACTAGGGATTATTTATTCATAAAGAAAATAGTGGTAGAGGTGAGGTTAATGTTAAAATGCTGCTTATTATTGGTAGAAATGCAAACTGGTGCACTCACTCTGAAGAACAGTATGGAGGTTCCTCAAAAAGTTAAAAATTGAACCACCCTACAGTTCAGCAATTGCACGACTGGTATTTATCCAAAGGATACAAAAATACTAATTTGAAGGGATACATGCACCCCAATGTTTATAGCAGCATTATCTATAATAGCCAAACTATGGAAACAGACCAAGTGTCCATTGATTGATAAATAGGTAAGGAAGATGTGGTATAAATATACAATGGAATATTGCCCAGCCTTAAAAATGAAATCTTGCCATTTGCAATGATGTGGATGGAGCTCGAGTGTATAATGCTAAGTGAAATATGTCAGTCAGAAACAGAAAAATACCATATGATCTCGCTCATATGTGAAATTGAAGAAACAAAACAGATGAACATGGGGAAGAAAAAAGGGAAAACCAAAAAACAGACTCTTACCTATAGAAAACAAACTGATGGTTACCGGAGCAGGAGGTGGATGAAATAGGTGATGGGGATTAAGGAGGGCACTTGTGATGAGCACCAGGTGTTATATAGAAGTGATGAATCACTAAATTCTACACCTGAAACTAATATTACACTGTATATTAACTAACTGGACTTTAAATAAAAACTTGAAAAAAACAGAAAAAAATCTGTTTAATAGCATTGTGGTTATAGCAATTTAATATTTTGAAAAATCCACTTGTTGAATACTAAACATGACTAATTCCCCTTATCTCTGCAGTGTACCGACTAGCGTATCTTCGACTAAATACCCTGTGTGCACGCCTTCTGTCTGACCACCCAGAACTAGAACACATCATCTGGACCCTTTTTCAGCATACATTGCAAAATGAATATGAACTCATGAGAGACAGGCATTTGGATCAGGTAAGAAAATAATGCACTTCACCACTCTTCTCCTACTTATTTGTTAACTGTGTACTGATTTCTTAAAAGATTAGATTCAAATGAGAAGCTAGATCAATTTAGCAGACTTAATATATATGCACTCTTTGGCTTTCCTTTAAATTTTGCTGTAATCCTTAAAGCTTTAGAGCTTGGGACTATTTCAGTAACCTTTTTAATGACATAAAATCTTATTTACGAAAATCATTGAAAAAAACTGTTTATTGGGGGGTTTTCTGTCTTGTGGTAAACTAGATTTCATGTTAGTATGGAAGAAGTACAAGAGTTAAGAACAAGTTGATCTAAAACAGTGCCTATTGAATGAATGAATTAATTAATTAAAAAAACAAATGAATGACTTAATTTACAGAGAATGATCTTTCATATCTTCCTTTTTTTCTCTGTATGCAGAATAATAATTTTTTTTGGTAACAGCTTATTGAGATATAATTAACATACCATACAAATTACCCATATAAAGTATACAATCCAGTGGTTTTTAGTATATTCATAGAGTTGTGCAACCATCACCAAAATAACTTTTAAAACATGTTTATCATGCCAAAAAGAAATGCCATACCGCTCAACACGCATCATCTGTTCCCCTACTTCTTCCAGAGCCAGGCAACACTGATCTTTCTATGTCTGTAGATTTGCCTTGGGACATTTTATATAAATGGAATCATATAATATGTTGTCTTTTGTGGCTGGCTTCTTAGTGTAATGTTTTCATTGTTCATCTGTGTTATAGCTTGTATCAGTACTTCATTCATTTTATTGCCAAATAATATTCCATTGTATGGATATACCACATCATGTGTATCTGTTCGTTATTTGGTGTATATTTGTTTTCTGCTTTTTGGCTATTATGAATAAAGTTGGTATGAACATTTATGTATAAGTTTTGTGTGGATATGTTTCCAGTTCTCTTGGATATATACCTAGAAGTGGAATTGCCAGGTCTTATGGTAACTCTATGTCTAACCTTTGAGGACTGGCCAGATTGTTTTCCAGTATATCCACACCATTCTGCATTCCTACCAGCAGTGTATGAGGTTCCAGTTTCTCCACATCCTCACCAGCCTCTTATTTGATTTTTTGATTATAATCATCCTAGTGGGTATGGAGTAGTATCTCTTTATGCTTTTAATTTGCATTTCCTTGATGGCTAATGATATTGATTGAGAATATTTTCATGTGCTTGTTGGCCACTTATATATCTTCTTTAGAGAAATATCTACTCAGATAATTTGCATGTTTTTTAATTGAGTTGTTTGTTTGTTTATTATTGAGTTATAAGAGTTCTTATGTAGTCTACATAAAAGTCCCTTATTTTATATGATTTGCAATTGTTTTCTCCAGTTTTCTGAGTTGTCTTTTCACTTTCTTGATGGTGTCCTTTGAGGCACAAAAGTTTTTAATTTTGATCATGTTCAGTTTATCTATTTTTTTCTTTTGTTACTGCTGCTTTTGCTGTCCTAAGAAACCATTGCCAAATCAGAGATCATGAAGATTTATCCTTGTTTTTCTCCAAAAGTGTTATACTTTTAGCTTTAACATTTGCATTTTGATTAATTTTGAGTTAACTTTTCTGGTATGAGGAAGGGGGTCTAACTTCACTCTTTTGTATGTGAGTACTACTTGTTCCAGCACCATTTCTTTTTTTCTTTTTAACATTGTATATTTTATTTATTTATTTATTTTTTATTAACACATAATGTATTATTTGCCCCAGGGTACATGTCTGTGAATCATCAGGCTTACACATTTCACAGCACTTACCATAGCACATACCCTCCCCAGTGTCCATAACCCAGCCACCCTATCCCT
>CM052883.1:52195136-52238949 GCA_028534135.1 Potos flavus
CCACATTGTTGCAAATGGCAAGATTTTGTTTCTCTTGATGGCTGCATAGTATTCCATTGTATATATATACCACATCTTCTTTATCCATTCATCTGTTGATGGTCCAGCACCATTTCTTAAAATCTTTTCTTTCTCTGTTGATAGTTGTCCAAAATCAACTAACTGTATATGTGTAAAAGTTCATTTCCGGTTTCTTAATTGTGTTCCATTGATCTATATGTCCTCTCTTAATGCCAGTACTACACTGTCTTAATTACAAAGCTTTATAGTAAATTTTTGAGATAGGGAAGTATGGAGACGCCTGGGTGGCTTAGTCAGTTAAGCATCCAACTCCTGATTTCAGCTCAGGTCATGGTCTTAGGGTCCCAATCCCAGGGTCATGCTCAGCAGGGAGTCTGCTTGAGATTCTCTCCCTCTCCCTCTGCCCCTCCCCCACTGGCACACACACTCTAGCACGTGCTCTTTCTCCCTAAAATAAATAAATAAATAAATCTTTGAAAAAATAAGAAATTTTGTTCTTCTTCAAGATTTGTTGTACTATTCTGAAGCTTGCATTTCCATATGAATTTTAGGATCAGCTTGTCAATTTCTGGAAAGAAGCCAACTGGGATTTTGATAGGGATTATACTGAATCATTGATCAATTTGAGGAGATCTCTTATCTTAATAATATTAAGGATTCTATCTAATGAACATGTGACTTGATGTTTTTCCACTTATTTACATGTTCTTTAATTATTTTCAGTTATGTTTTAACATTTTCAGAGTATAGTCTTGAACTTATTATATTAAATTTATACACCTTAGTGTTTTTATTCCTTTTAACACTATTGTAAATGGAACTGTTTCTTTAATTTCTTGTTTGCATTATTCATTACAAGTGTATAGAAATACAATTAATTTTCATATATTGATCTTGTTAACCTGCAGTTTTGTTGAAGTACTTTATCAGTTCTAATAGTTTTTAGTGGATTCCTTAGGATTTTCAATATATAAGATCATCTTGTCTTCAAATAAAGATAGTTTTACTTTTTCCTTTTCAATCTAGATGACTGCTACTTCATTTATTTGTCAAACTGCTGTAGTGTAGAACCTCCAAAACCATGTTGAATGAAAGTGGTGAGAAGGGACATCCTTGTCTTGTTTCTGGTCTTAGGGGAAGGCATTTAGTCTTTCACCATTAAATGTATTGTTAGCTATGGAGTTTTTGTATATGCCCTTTATCAAGTAGAGGAAGTTCCCATCTATTCCTATTTGTTTTTATCATGAAAGTGTGTTGAGTTTTGTCAAATGCGTTTTCTATATCTATCGAGATGATCATTGGGGTTTTTCCCCCTCTTACTGTATTGATATGTGGTATATTACATTAACTGATTTTCAGATGTTAAGCCAACCTCTCATTTCTGGAATGAATCCCACTTGGTCATAGTATATAATACATTTCACGTGCTGCTGGACTCAGCCTGTTTTTGTTAAAGATGTTTACATCTATAATCATAAGAGATAGTGGTAATTTTTCTCTGACATCTGGTTTTGATTTCGGTGTACTATTATCCTCACAGAATTAGTTGGGTAGTGTTCCCTCTTCTACTTTCAGAAGAGTTTGTGAGGAATTGGTATTGATTCTTTTTTAAAGGTTTGATAGAATTCACCAGTGAAGCCATCTGGGCCTGGACTTTTGTTTGCAGATAGTTTTGGATTATTATTTCAAGCTCATATTTTCTGTTTCTTCTTTAGTAAGTTTTGGTGGTTTGAGTCTTTTCTTAAAAATTTCCATTCCATAAAGAAGATGTGGTATATATACAATGGAATACTATGCAGCCATTAAGAGAAACAAAATCTTGCCATTTGCAACAATGTGGATGGAACTAGAGGGTATTATGCTAAGCGAAATAAGTCAATCAGAGGAAGACAATTATCCTATGGTCTCTCTGATATGAAGAATTTGAGAGGCAGGGCGGGGGTGTCGTGGGGGGTGGGTGGGGAAATGAAACAAGATGGGATCAGGAAGGAGACAAACCATAAGAGACTCCTAAACTCATGAAACAAACTGAGGGTTGCTGGGGGGTAGGGTGGGTAGGGATAGGGTGGCTGGTGCTATGGTAAGTGCTGTGAAATGTGTAAGCCTGATGATTCACAGACATGTACCCTGGGGCAAATAATACATTATATGTTAATAAAAATAAATAAATACAAACTTTCCGTTCCATCTTAGATAACTATTTTGTTGGTATGCAGTTGTTCATAATGTTTCCTTTATTTCTATAGGGTCAGTAGTAATGTTCCCAATAAGAATGATATTTTCAGCAGTGAATTAGTGTAAGGGTATAACCTCCAAATATGTATATTTTTCTAGCATGTATTTGGATGTATAAATTCTAGTATGTTAGATTTGTAAAAGTAGGCACTCATTGCCTTCTATTTTTCTATACTATAGAAAAACAATAGTGCTAAGGATTTCTAAAGAGATTAGGTATCTGAAATCAAGACTTTTGCAGAGAGTTACCTTAAGAAAAGATAGGAGAAAAATGTGAATTAACAAAAAAGATATTAGATGGTGTTCTGAGTGGGAAGAATATCAGAATTGAGGCTGGTAGGATGCTGAGCATGGGATGATGAGTAGATATTCTTGGCAAAAGTAGATACGAGCAAGAATGTTGCAGAGATATAAGTACTTAAATTTAGCAATAAAATTCATACAAATGAAGAAAGTTTGATTTTTCCAATTTGTAAGGAATAATTTCAAATCTTATTTTTACATTAAAAATAATGTTTTTTATTGAAATAGAACATGCATATAAAAACATCCATATATCATAAGAATACATCTTAATGCAAATTCATCAACTGAACTCATTTGTATAGCCTGCATCCAAATCAAGAACATTACCTACAATACAAAGACTCTCTACTGTCCCTTTCCAAACCCCTTACCACCATCACCAAGTATATTCAATATTATTTTATCTGATAGTTTAAACCTTTGACACAACTGGCTTTTTTTATTTTTAAGATTTTTATTTGTTTATTTGATAGAGAGAGAGAGATCACAAGTAGGCAGAGAGGCAGGCAGAGAGAGAGGTGGAAGCAGGCTCTCCGCTGAGCAGAGAGCCCGATGTGGGGCTCAATCCCAGGACCCTGAGGTCATCACCTGAGCTGAAGGCAGAGGCTTAACCCACTGAGCCACCCAGGTGCTCCTAGCTTTTTTTTTAAGTGCTAGTTACACGGTGAACTGATTCCAGTTTCAACTTTTCTGGGAAAAAATCTAAGGAACAGAGGTCACAGTTAGGGTTATTTACAAACCAGATGATCAGTTCTAATAATCAAGGTTTGACTTTTGCATTTTGTTCTTTAAACACAATTGGGGTTTAACACTTCACATCACCTTTCAAACTGAGCTTAGGATGAGAAAAGATAATCCTGTAGGAACTTAAAAATTTCCATTTTTTGAAGCTAAAATAAAGATAACAGTACTTTTTAGAGCACAACTATGTAACAAAATTTTGATATTTTTATATTGCATTGACTTACTAGATTATGATGTGTTCCATGTACGGCATATGCAAAGTGAAGAATATAGACCTTAAATTCAAAATCATTGTAACAGCATACAAGGATCTTCCTCATGCTGTTCAGGAGGTACGTAATCTTCCATGGTAAGATTTTTTTGGATATATTCATATCTATAATATGGATAACATAAATCATTAATTAGATATATTCTGACCTTATTATATAAATTCACATATCAATTTTTTTACCTTTATATTACTGGTTAATTATTTATATTTAAAATGGAATTGGAAAGTTAAGGCACTTTAATATCCAAATTCATGTTATAAAGTTAATAAGGAATACTGCATCCTTACAATAAACAGCGTATTTGTTATAAATTTTTACATATGTATATATACTTAAAAAAAAATCTGTGACATTTCACTTCTGGTAGAGCAGTTATAATCCAAACCTAAGAAGACTTTTCTAGATTATGTTTTTCCTGTCTAATATGTGATTCTTACTGTTAGAAAATAATATGAATTATTAAAAAAGAAAATCTAAAGAGATAAATTTCCAAATTCATTTAACAGGTGTTTTTATTCTTCTTCCTCAGACATTCAAACGTGTTTTGATCAGAGAAGAGGAGTATGATTCCATTATAGTATTCTATAACTCGGTCTTCATGCAGAGACTGAAAACAAATATTTTGCAGTATGCTTCTACCAGGGTATGTTGGAAGTATCCTTTGATTGGGAAAATCTAATTATAAAGTGGAGCTTACTAAAACATTTAAAAAATAATCTATTTTTTGTTTTTGCCCTAGCCCCCTACCTTGTCACCAATACCTCACATTCCTCGAAGCCCTTACAAGTTTTCTAGTTCACCTTTACGGATTCCTGGGGGAAACATCTATATATCACCCCTGAAGAATCCATATAAAATTTCAGAAGGTGTGCCAACGCCAACAAAAATGACTCCAAGATCAAGGTTTGTGTTTTCTCTTTAGGGAAAGAGCAAAGAATAAGAGGGGATTATTTTGTTCCAAGCACAAAAATATAAAGCTTTCTTTAGTTAAAAAATGTTTATTTATATTAAGTGACATGATAGGAATTTGGCAGGAAAGAAAGATAATCTTTTTACTTAAGTGGGTTTGCAAATTTAGTCCTCAATTTTCCTGGTTGCTAGGATCTGTTCTTTTGTGAACAAAGAACAATTTTTGTAGTAGGTTTAAAATCAGTTTCATATTTTTGTGAGTAGCCAGTCTGCTAAGTAGATTACTTTTGGTTAAGAATTTTTATTCTGTAGTTTTATTGAATGTCCTGTAAACTCTGTGAACCTGTTCATCTTGCTTTGTTATAAAAATGTAGATGACTGATTAAGTGTACATGACTGCAAATTAAGTCTTTAGAAGTCCATCCTTAATTCTGCCTGCAGCTTCCTTATATTACCTGGGGCAGGTGCCACTACTTTGGAAGGGTGCTGTGGCTTAGGGAGATGATGAGTGTGAAGCTGTTTTAAATTCCTAGATGAAAGTTTCTGTGCAACTACAAATCATTATCTTCCACATCCAACCACAAGTGCTTTGTGGCTTTGAAGTGCTTCCATTGACTTATTATATGTTATCATGGGCTGTTTGAAAATGACTTTATTTGTACTGAGTGGTAGGCAGATTAGCTAGTACAGTTAAGGTAGTCTCATCTCCTCAAATTGTCAGCTCATAGAGTTGTACTTAATGGGCAAGAAAAACAAACAGGGAGAAGGGGAGATATTAGCCTTTTAGAAAACATTTGTGTGGCGTGTCTAATTACATAAGTAATGCACACTCATGGTAAAAATTTGAAACTGTACAGGAAGAGATAAAGTAGAAAATAATTGGCAAGTGATATAAATCCTCTTGTGCACCCCTGAACCATCTTTTATTTGGTGTTCTTATAGTGTCTGTGTACAATATCTACAACTTACACTGTAAGTTGCTAAGATAATACACCATGTATATTTAATTTACACAGTCCCGCATTGCCACATGAAAATGTGTACTTAGGTAATGATAATTGATCCATATTATTATTATGATAGCTATTTGCTGAACTTAGTGAGGTTGAGGTCATATTCTCGAAATCTTGATAAATCATTGATCAGGCATTAAGAGAGCATCTTAACATTCTATTTATCCAGCATACTTATGTATTCTGCTTAATCAAATATATATATAGAATGATATCCACTTATCAAGGAATTGGAATGTAATAAAACATATCTAATAGTTCCATGTACATATGATCATATCCTTGTTATGTGAGGCTAATGCTGTTTTTCAGCCTTATTATTAAAAACAAATTATATGGTTCACTCATGGCAACCACAAATTCAAAACCTATGATATATATACAAAAAATAAAAAGAAAGATAGACAAACTCATCAATCCCAAAGAAAAAGAACAAGAGAAGTGGAAAGGAATAGAGAATAACTACAAAAACAACCAGAAAACAAGGAACAAAATGGTATCAAGTACATACTTATCAATAATAACTTTAAAGGTAAATGGCCTCAATGCCCGAGTCAAAAGATATAGGGTGGTGGAATGGATAAAAATACAAGACCCTTCTATATGCTGCCTACAAGAGACTCACCTTAGACGTAGAGACACATACAGACTGAAAGTAAAGGGATGGAAAAACATTTGCCATGCAAATGGAAGCAAAAAAGAAGCCAGAGTAGCAACACTTACATCAGACAAAATAGACTTTGAACAAAGACTGTAACTAGAGACGAAGAGTATTGCATAATGATAAAGGGAGCAGTCCAATAAGAGGATGTAACACTTGTAAGTATCTACATACCAAACACTAGAGCACCTGAATACATAAAGCACATATTAATGGATATAAAGAGAGAAATTGATGGTAATACAATAATAGTAAGGGACTTTAACACCCCACTTACATCAATGGATATATGAGTCTGGCAGGAAATCAATAAGGAAACTGTTTTTGAATGACACTTTGCAACAGATGGCCATAACAGATACATATAGCACATTCAATCCAAAAGCAACAGAATACACATCATTCTCAAGGGCATATGGAACATTCTCCAGAAAGGATCACATATGAGGCCACAAAACAAACTTCAATAAATTTCAGAAGATTGAGATCATGCCATGCATCTTTTCCAGTCACAGCAGTATGAAACTAGAAATAAATTACAAAAAACAAAACAAAACAAAACAAAACACCTGGAAAAAACACAAGCACATGGAGATTAATCAATACAATACCAAACAATCAGTGGGCCAACAAAGCAATCAAAGAAGAAACAAAAAATTCATGGAGAGAAATGAAAATGAAAACAAAATGGTCCAAACTCTTTGGGATGCAATGAAAGCAGTTCTAAGGGAGAAATACATAGCAATAGAGCCCACCTCAAGAAACAAGAAAAAGCTCAAATAAACAACATAGCCTTATACCTACAGGAACCAGAAAAAGAAGAACAAACAAAGCCCAAGTTGAGTAGAAGAAAGGAATAATAAAGATCAGAGCAGAAATAAATGACATAGATACTAAAAAAATAGTAGAAAAAAGTTAATGAAACCAAGAGCTGGTTCTTTGAAAAGATAAACAAATTGGTTATACCTTAGCTAGACTCATCAAGAAAAAAAGAGAAAAGACCCAAATAAAATTGGAAAGGAAAGAGAAGTAATAACTGACACCACAGAATTGCAAAGGATTATGAGACTACTGCCAAAAATTGTATGCCAACAAATTGGACAACCTAGAGGAAATGGATAAATTTCTAGAAATATAGAATTTTCCAAAACTGAATTAGGAAGAAATAGAAAATCTGAACAGACTGATTTTTAGTAAATGAAATTGAATCAGTAATAATAATAAAAAAAAAAACTACCAAAAAATAAACATCCAGGGCAGAATGCATTCACAGGTGAATTCTACCAGACATTTAAAAAGGAATTAATACCTATTCTCCTCAAACTATTCCCAAAAATAGAAGAGGGAAAGTTTCCAAATGCATTTTATAAGGCCAGCATTACCCTGATACCAAAACCAGACAAACACCCCACAAAAAAAAGAAAACTGTAGGCCAATATCCCTGATGAACATAGATGGAAAAACCCTCGACAAAATATTAGCAAGCTGCATTCAACAATATATCAAAAATTCATTCACCATGAGCTGGTGGGACTAATTCCAGGGGTGCCTTTAAGGGTGGTTCAATATTCACAAATGAGTCAATGTGATACACCACATGAACAAAACGAAGGTAAAAATTATATGATCATCTCAATAGATGTAGAAAAAGCATTTGACAAAATTCAGCATCATTCATGATAAAAACTCTCAACAAAGCAGGTTTACAGGGAACCTACCTCAAGATAATAAGGCCATATATGAAATACGCACAACTAACATCATATATCCTACATGATAACATCATGGTGAAAAACTGAGAACTTTTTCTCTAAGATCAGGAATAAGACAAGGATTTTCACTCTTACCACTTTTATTTAACAGAGAAGAAAAAAAAGAGAGAGGCATCCATATTGGTCAAGAAGAAGTTAAACTGTTACTATTTATGGATGACATATTATACATAGAAAATCCTAAAGACTCCACCAAAAATCTACTAGAATAAATGAATTCAGTAAAGTTTCAGGATACAAAATTAATGTTCAGAAATCTGTTGCATTTCTTTTATACACTGATACTAAAGTAGCAGAAAGAGAAATTAAGAAAACAACACCATTTACAATTGCACCAAAAAGAATAAAATACCTAGGAATAAACTTAACCAAAGAAGCGAAAGACCTGTATCTGAAAACTATAAAACATTGATGAAAGAAATTGAAGATGACACAAACAAATGCAAAGATACTCCATGTTCATGGATTTGAAGAATTAATATTGCTAGAACATTCATGTTTCCCAAAGCAATCTACAGATTCATTGCAGTTCCTATCAAAATACCACCATCATTTTTCACAAACTATGTGAAATCCATATGATTTCCCTCATAAGTGAAATCTAAAAAAAAAAAAAAAGAATAAAAATCAGAATCAGACCTATCAATACAAAGATCAAACTGATGGTTGCCAGAGGGGAGGGAAGGATGGACAATATGGGTAAAGGTTAGTGGGAGATACAGACTTCCTGTTACAGAATGAGTAAGTCACAGGCAATAAAAGGTACAACATGAGGATTGATACTAGTGATAATAGTCAGTGATACTGCAGTAGCAATGTATGGTGGCAGATGGTGGCTACCCTTGTGAGCACAACATAATGTATAAACTTGCTGAATCACTGGTTGTACACGTGAAACTAATGTAACATTGTGTGTCAGCTTTACTCACATAAAAACAAAAGAACATAAATTATTTGGTTCAAACAAGGACAAGCAGACTAATAGATTTCTGATTCTAGGATATATGATAAGTAGAGTTTACTATATATCAATAGAGATCTTAATTAGAATTCTGATTATTAATACTGTAACTTTTTGCCAATTGTTATGTGAATTTTTAATGAAGAAATGTGAAAGTTTTAATTGATTACTTACCCATTGATTTATGAAGAATTAAGTGTGAGTAGACTTAAAATTTTCCTTAACCTTCTTTAAATGTGGACAGTGACAAAATATGTTCTTTCAGACATGTAATTCTTTAAAAATCTAAGGGACCAGCTCAGTGCATGATTAGATTAGCACTGTTAGAATAAGCCCCTAATGACTTCAGTTTTGTTGTGGTTCTAGGGTAGAGCAAACCTTAGATTTGGTATGTCTAATAGCTCAAAATGATATATGTTCATCTCTGCAAAGTTATATATGATCTTCATTACTAATTTGTATTTTATCTTGACAGAATCTTAGTATCAATTGGCGAATCATTTGGGGTGAGTATTTTCTTTCTATGAAATATAAGGGCATGCACTGTAACTATAAAAGAAATTGCAGATTTCTGTAACTTGAATTGACAAATACTATTATTCAAACACCTCAGCAAGGCATGTCGCATAGAATTTAGAAAAGAGATAGCAGACTTATTTTCAAATCAGATTTAATTTCAAGTTATACTCATAATTGGTGAATTTCAAAGTGGTTTTCTAATCATCCTTTGAGATTATATAATACCTTACATATATTTTTCCAAGCCATCAGTTCCTTGTCACTTGAACTTCTACATGGAGCCACTCATCACTCACAAATGGCATCTCGCTTCCCTCAGAGCACGAAGAGAGAGAGGGAAAGAGAGAGGTATAGAGTAGAGCAAAATGAAATCACAGTCTTTTTGTAACTAATATTGGACGTGATATTCCATCACTTTTGTCATATTTTTCTCAGAAGCAAGGTAACACTAGGTCCAACCCACACACTTAGGGAAGAGAGGATTACATGAATGTAAAAACTAGAAGATGAGGATTAGTGAGACCCATTCTAGAGTCTACCTATCCCACTGCCCCATATATAACTAGAGAAAGGTAATAGTTGTGTCCTGAAAGACTGAATGTTAAAATGTATGTTACAAATAAATAGTAAATGCTGTGACATTTAGCACAAGGTAAGCTGCAGCTGTCAGGCTTCACAAAGGACATGTGGGACCACATGAGTAGGTTTGGATCTGGATACATGTAGAGTTAGTGATCCTCAAACTTTTCTGCTTGCAATAGCCTCTAAAAGAAGTGGGAAAATGTTATTATGAACCTACATATTTTAAAGCTGATAACTAAAAATCTTATAAATTTAATACATACACTGGAATTTAGTTTCGTATTATATATGTGCTCTAAACATATTTCTATCAAAACCTGTTTTTGTATTTAATTTTTTGAAAATTACCTCATTTAGGGGCACTTAGTCAGTTGAGCATCTGACTCTTGATTTCTGCTCAGGTCCTGATCTCAAGGTTATGAGATTTAGCCCTGTGTCAGGCTCCACATTCAGCTTAGAGTCTGCTTGAGATTCTCTCTCTTCTGCTCCCTTTGCCCCTCCCCCTGCTCACGAGCACACACACTCTCTCTCTCTAAAACAAACAAGTAAACAAAATCTTTGAAACAAAAAAAAGGGAAGAAAATTGCCTCATTTAATGTTTGGAAAAGAAAGCTTAATTAGTAAAGCTAAATCTCACTGTCAAATCAGTCAGTCAAGTCAGACCTAATTCTACCGATAGTCTGGTTTCATTTAGTTCAGATGAACAGGTTCATACACATCCCTGAGGTAATCCCTTCACTCCAGTTCTAAAGTAGATAAATAAGAAATAGAATTTTTCTGTGGGCTTGTCCTTGGATAAAATAAGGTATTGTGTCCCCTTTGGTATTTATTACCAAAACATTCTTTACTTTGCTGTGACAAGATTCTCCCTCAAGAGATACAGATCTCAAATCATCTCTAGTAATAATGAATGGACTTGAAATCTTTTGATTTTTTTATTTAAAAAACTATGAATTAGCATTTCAATAAATACTGTATCAGTAATGGTTTAAAATATATAAACTATATGACTTGTCAACATAATATCCCTAATGAGTCCAAAATTATAATTGATTAGACATTTCACTTCTTATTAGATTCTTGGGCTATTCTCTCTGGTTATGCCCTTAAACAAACAAACAAAAGGTTCTAGAGAGCCATTCCAACTCTACATGCTTCTGAGAAGTAGTCCTGGTTTTCTGTGTGGGTAAGTTCTAAAATTGAGGAATCAGGCTTTTCAGAGTAGTAGTCAGAGTTGTTGGAGGAAGGAGGGGAGCCTCACAGGGAGAGACAGGAAGATATTTAATTGGGGCAGATTTAGGTGTAATTACACTGATTCTAAGATTTTTCCGTATCTCATTTGGTACAATAAAGCAGAAAATTAAAATGTAGATATGACCTCTGCCTGATTTTTGATACCCCTCAAACTACAATTAAGGGTTGCTAACTACAAAATGCTGGCATTTAATGATTTAAAATAGAGAATTCTATAATTTGTAGACTTCTGAGAAGTTCCAGAAAATAAATCAGATGGTGTGTAACAGCGACCGGGTGCTCAAAAGAAGTGCTGAAGGCAGCAACCCTCCTAAACCATTGAAGAAACTACGTTTTGATATCGAAGGATCAGATGAAGCAGACGGAAGGTAGGAACAGTTGTAGGATGTTTTTCAGTTGCTGAGCTGGTTACGTGGAGAAGCCAGAGTGCCGGCTCTGCTCCTAACTTCCACCAAACCCTTTTATACCAGTTTTATTTTGAAATATTGAAAATTGCTCAGAAAAATAGGAATGTATCCCAAAGTTAACACCATTTAAATCATATACTACCTACTGAAATTCATTGAGCACATCAGATATTAACAATCTGATCTTTTTTTTGACTTTTTTTTTACAAAGCCATTGATAAAATTTTGTTATGATTAATATTAGATTTTTAAATGCTTACCCTTGGAAAAAAACTACTGTGTTTTATAAGAATCACGGACAAAATGCAAAAGATTATAAATTTTCGATGGTTTGTATTTTAGATGGTTTATAAACCTTTGAAATTAAAAGCTACTCACTAAAATAAGAGTATAAAATAAGTCATTGGAACCACCATAGGTTACTGAAAATTTGAGTTTTGAATTTATGCATATACATATGAAATATCTTCCCTTTTTTAAATCTGCAGTAAACACATCCCAGGAGAGTCCAAATTTCAACAGAAACTGGCAGAAATGAGTAAGTTCTTATCATTTCACCCTACATAAATGAAACCATTGTTTATATTGTAAAAAGCCTTTTCGTGTTTTAAAGGAATAAATACATATAATTCCCTAAATTAGCACACTCACGCACTTAAAATGTAATCCAATCAAAAAAAAAAGTAATCCAATCAAGACTGTACTATTTACCCACAGACATTTGTGGATTAAATGTGTGATGCTAAATGAAAGTCATCTTTACCTTTTCTAAAATCTTTAGTGCAGGAATACTAAGAAGTGAAACCACATCTTCAGCATGAATGGCTATGGTTAAAAATACTTCAGGAGAGCAAAACTATAATGAGGAACTCTTTAAGAGTGTTAAAGGCTTTATAAAATTAGCATATAGGAACATCATCACCCTTATTTGAAAAATAATTTTTTATTCTATTATTGAACTTCTCTAATTTGCGAGTTTTAAAAAGAATGTCAAACAAAAGTTTTCCATTACTGGAAATCAGATTTTGATAAAGAGCACCAGATCATTTTCCAAGTTACGTAGAGTGACATAAATTTGGAATGTTAAGGCAGATGGGATTCTATCCTAAGCTACCCTAAGTCGATACAAGATTAACCCAAGTAGAATAGATGTAAACTACTTAAAGAAGAAGCAAACGCGCACTGACTGCTCCCGGGTTGTCCCAGGGACGAGCTATGGTAGTGAGTGTGACGGTTCCTGATCGTCTGAAGCCAGACCCATCAGCAGGACAAATAGCTGGTCGTGGGGAAGAAGACAAGTCTTTTCGGAGATAATAAGTATTAAAACTATTATTCCTAGGTCACAGGACATATCAGTAAGAACAATACCAGTTGAAATGTGACTTTTTAAAAACTAGGGGCTTCTCTAAACATGTGCCCGTAAATACTAAGTACTTAAAGTATAAAGTATTTAAAAGAATGCTTTTGATTTTTTAAACCATTTCTTTTTATGTATATCCTTTTGAAGAGAACAATCAACACTAAATACACCAAGAGTTTAAATGTTTTGGGTATCAACGAATCTCTGTTTTGGATTTTACATTGACTGCTCTACTTCTGTTTGAATTAGTTGGTGGCATTTCTGCTCAGTACATGAAAATAGACACAAAGCTTCTGACCAAAATGAGGCCTTGAAAACATTTGGAAGCATTTTGAAGCTCACAAATACGCATTTTTAAAGGAGCAGAAAGCTGTAAAAATATGTATGTTTTCTTAGAGAAGAGTTTAGTTGCTGTGGTGGGTACATTTTCCAGTGGTGCACTTCGCCGCACAGTGAATTTCAGATGCCAGGCTGGAGTTCAGGGCCTTTATGCAGCTGCAAATTGGAGAGAAGCAGCAGGAGTTTGAACCCCCCTAGAGCTAAGGAATTCTTCAGTTTTCCTCAAAGAATGGCATTCGAAAAAGACTATCACACAGTGCTAGATTGCTCAGAAGGGGAAGACTTAGAATTAGTCTTTTCTTTCTTTTCCAAGTGTGAATTTGTGCTTCTTTGAAATGAAGAGCTTCTGCCCACTACTAAAATCAAGTTAAGAATTTTTAAATAACTTAAAAGAAGTTTTCTGGTTTTGTCTATGTTGTAATTAATACTGTACTTTTAAAATGTTCATGTTGAAATTAAATGAGCCGTGAGCTGATGTCTTCTCAAGGCACCTCCAAGCACAAGGGAATTCCTTGCATTGTGAAGAATACCACTCGCTTCAGCGATCATTCTGGGCCAGCCCAGCACTCTGCTCTGCCACAGGGCCACACTCAACCTCAGCATCTCTGCGGCAGTGGTCTGCAAAGTTGGGCACACCGTGGAGTGTACGAGGCCACCTTTTGGTACATAGAGAAAATATTAGAGTCTCTATTTTTATCTCCTCTAACCACGTTTGTTTGGGTTATGTGTGTTTTATAATTTAGACACAAACATAAATGGTATGCATACACACACACAAATTTAGTGGTACATGCTTGGAAAAAAATTACATGACAAAAAATTTGGAAACCACTGCTTTGCCAGGCCCGGCACTTCACCGATTTGGCACGAGAGTAACATTTATGGCAGCCCTTTGTCAACTTACCTAGCACCATCAGTGCTATTAACATTTCTTCATCCTCTTTCCAGCATCTACCCGAACACGAATGCAGAAGCAAAAAATGAACGATAGCATGGATACCTCAAACAGGGAAGAAAAATGAGGGTCCTATGACCTCCGTGGGCACCGAGTACACCTCCGGCCTCATGGTCGCTCCCAGATCCCACTGTGTGACTCTCCCAGTTTCTGTTTACGGCCGCATTGAATAACCTAGCTTCAGCTCTTCTGCCTGGAATCCAGTGTGCACACGGGCTTGCGCGGGGTGTGCGTGCAGGGGATTCCTAAGCCGCTTGCAATGTCGTAGTCAGTAGAATATACTTGTTATTGCACAAGATTGAAAATCTTGTGTAAATACTGCCATTTAAAAAGTTGTAGTGGATGTTTCCATTTCCAAAGTATAATTGCTCTGCTCTACAAATGGGGAGGATGCCCTGGGAGTGGCGGTCCAAACAACCCAGGCCTATTTGAGTACTTTGTCTTTTCTTGTGGCATATATGTGATGTTTGCTATTATTTTTATTAATTTATATTTATATATTTTTTTAATTTAACATGAACACCCTTAGAATATGTGTCCTGTCTTCCAAATGCAATTTGGCTGACTACTCCCCCTTCACCCAAATGATCCTGAACTCTTCTGCTAAAACAGATATTAGAAACTAGAAAAAAATCACTAATTTTTACACATTAGATTTTAGTTTACTAATGGAATCTGATGTACTGTGTGCTTGTTTTTTAAATTTTAGGTTTAAACACAAGCAGAAAACAAAGTATAAACAAATGATGTTGTCATACTACTGATACAGATTTCATACCTCAGGACTTAGAAGAATTTATTGATCCTTTTCTTCATCCAATTCATGCTTTAAAATTGAGGGTTATTAATAGTACTCTTGGTTTTTATACCATTCAGATCACTGAATTCATGAAGTAACCATCTAGTACTTGGAAAATCAGGTGTTCAGCTAGAGCTTTGCTATAGAGGGCCCTAAGACAGTATATCCCAAGTGCACTTTCTAATGTTTCTGGGTCCCGAAGAATCACGATATAAAACAATTTTATTCCACAAACAGACTGTTAACTCTAGGAGCCTTAAGTTTTCTTTCTTAGAGGTTCGTCTAATTGCATCTCAGCAATTATTCTGCCCTACTAAATTTGGGAAGGGGTGTTTTCTCTGGAATTGTACATGTCTTCCATGTATCTTTTAAACTGGCAATTGTCTATTTATCTTTTATTTTTTTAAGTCAGTATGGTCTAACACTGGCATATTCAAAGCCACATCATTTCTACTCCAAAATTGCAAGTAATCAAAGGTCTTTGGGTTAGGCATTCATGTTTCTATCTGGTTTTGTGCAAAAGCTTCAAATGAAAACAGCTGTGTTAGAAAAACAGGCGCTTTTCCCCAACACCTAAAGGTGTATTTAAACTATCTTGTGTGATTAACTTATTTAGAGATGGTATAATTTAAAATAGGTGATATTTAAGGTAGCATCAGCTAGCTTTTAGGAAAATCACTTTGTCTAAACTCAGAGTTCTTTTTAAAAAGAAATCTGGTCTTATTTGTTAGAAAATGAAATTTTATTTTGTACTCAGTTAAGTTTCAAACTTATTTTTGGCAGTTATAACAAGGCACTAGGAAGCTTTCTCCCATTTCCTCATTAATTTTTGCATGAATATCATAAAAATCAGTTGGCTTTTAGGTCAAGGGCTACCATATTTCTGGATCTTTTGCTAATGAAAGCTCACGTTAGTTAGTGCCAGAATTTTAGGAACTTCAGAGATCTTGTATTGAGATTTCTTAAACAAGTCTCAGATACTGCTTTATTGCTTTTTTGTATTGGTTAAAACTGTACATTTAAAATTGCTGTTACTATTTTCTACAATTAATAGTTTGTCTATTTTAAAATAAATTAGTTGCTAAGAGTCTTAATGGTCTGATGTATTCTTTGTATCAAGTGCCCTAATGTTCTCTTCTATATCTGAGTTCTCTCCTGGTGTCTCATCCATTCTTAGCCTTTAATTGACTTCATATGTTGATGATCCCCAAATTTATTTCTCCAGCTTGACCTCTTCATGGAGGTCAGAGTCCTCATAGCCAATAGAACTCTTGATTCTCACTTTCTTCCCCCCATCCCCTGAAATCTCAAAATAGAAACCAAAATCAAACAAAAGTACCTTGTTTCTACCCTAGTCTTTCCCCATTTTACTAACCACTTACTTGGTCAAGCCAAAACCCTAAGAGTCATTTATCTGCTTTTGTTGAGACCACTTTTTTAAACGTCTAAATGGTCTCCATGTTCCCTCTCTTTCCTCTTTACCTTTCAATTTAAGAGCAAAAATGATCTCTTTAAAATATAAATCGATTCACATTGCTACTCAGGTATTCAAACTCCTTACCATGGCCTGTGAAATCGGCTCTCTCTGCTTCTGCATCCTCCTCTTGTGCTACTTTCTCCCTGCTCACTGTACATTAGCCACACTGATCTTCCCTCTCATAATACCAACACTCCCCCTACCTCAGGCTTTTCTACTTGCTGTTCCTTCTGTCTGGAGTGCTCTTCCCCGAGAATTTTGCCTAAGTGGTTTCTTCCTGTCTTTCAGGGCTCATCAGCTCAGAGGCCTGCCTTGACCACACAAGCTAAAGCCCTTACTCTGTATCATCATGTTACTCTCCTTCAAAAGTGTAACAGCATTTATCACCATCAGAAATTGCCTTGTTTAACATGCCTGTTGCCTGTCTATTCATCCTGCATCAACCTCCCTCCTCAGATGGGAAGCATCAGTCTGGCTGGTCTTAGAGCCTATCATCTAGAAGAAGCCCATATGTAATAAAAAAAAAATCAAAAAAAAAAAAAAAAAGAAAGAAAAAAAGAATATAATTTGCATATTTTTCCAAGTATATGGAAACCAATACTATTCTCTTTCTCTTTTAATATGTCATGTACTGAGTACTGACCGTGTTCCAGGCACAGCTCTAAATGTGAAAGATACAGCAATGGATAAATAAACCTAAGATCCCCATCTCTATGGAGCTTCCCATCTAATTGTAGTTTCAGGGACAGGGAGCAAGTGAATAAACAATAGTGTGTCTGATTGTATTAAGTGCTGTGCAGAAGAACATAGCAAAGAAGATAGGGAATGCTGATCAGAAAGGAATTTAAGAATGTAAAATAGGGTGACCAGGGAAAGACTCCCCGAGATGATCTTTGAGCAACGCCTGGAAAAGGCCAGGGAGTATGTTGTACAAGGACAAGAAAACAGTCCACAGAGCAGAAAAGCCAGTGCCTGGAGGTGGGACTATGCCTGTGTGCTTGAGGAACAATAGGGCATCAATGGACAGTTGTGGGAGAAGGAGTGGGGAAGCAAGAATCTCTGTTCATCTCATGCAAAGTTTATATATTAAAGCCCTTTCCTCCCAAGCATCCCACATATATATATATAGATATAGATATCACAAGTCTACAGTCTTTTATCTGCAATTCTAAAATCTAAAAAGCTTAAAAACCCAAGTGGTCTGTGTGTTTTGTGACAAAAGTCACGTGGCATCAAAAGCATATCTAAACTGACGTAGAACTGTTTACAGCCTTGATCCCATTTAGTAGGAATATTCTTGTTTGACAACAAAAATATTAATACATTGATTTTGGGAATCTAACCTAGGCCCTACTCAGGTATTACATATTAAGTGGTTTATGTACCATACGTACTAAACTCCAAAAAGAAGTATGAAATGTATCTGGTACCAAGGGTTTCAGGTAAGGGAATACCTCGAATTTAGGTAATATGACTTCTCAAAAACAGGGTGGAAAGTAAAATTCTCTCCTCCCACAACAGCAGCCTGTTTGTTCCTGAAGGAAGAAAGGCAAAGAGCCTAGAGCAGGAAAAGCAGCAAGCACACCTCAGCCGACTGTATTTATGTTGGATGGGAATCTTAACATGAAATGCATCTCTTAGGGCAAGACAAAATCAAGCAGCCTTTATAACACTACCGGTTTTTAGTCGGGATGAAAATTAATCACTCCCAGAGATTTAACATTCTAGCAGTTATAGCTCTTTACAGTAAAAAGGACAAGTTCAAATTCATTTATTTATTTACTTATTACAGTTTTCTGGTGCAAATGGTGGGAGAAAACCCTATGTAGTAGTTCTATTACCATCTGGATGATTTCAAAGAAACTTGCCTGTCAAAGCATATTTTTGTTCCTCATTTTTGGGCTAGTGTCCATAGCATTAGTAATGATTCATTCAGTAGAATTTTCCTTTAGACTAAATATGTATTTTACGGGACAACAGGAAACCTTGCCTTTAGAAATAGGAAATTTGTACCACGAGTATAGCATCTTACATATAAATATATCTTGGTAACACTGTATAATGTCTGAATGGAATTAAAACAAGCTCTTTTAATATGAAGCTGGATGTTTTTGGAAATCTTTTTCTGTGTTTGTTGTTTTGGGAGTATACTTATATACTAGCATTGGCACATAAGATAACAATTTAATATGAAAGTTAAATTTATGCCACAGACCAAACTCACTTATTTCCTCAACAGAAAATGTCATGATTTCAACGGAGTTTAGTGAAAGAAAATCAGTATGGTTTATATCTTTATGCCTTGGCAAAGACTGAATTAAAAATAACAGGTATGATTTTTCATTTTTCTTTGCAATTTTCCCAACCTGTCTGTTGTAATAATAGCAGAGGGAGGGCTAATAAGATAGATCAAAAAAACCCAAAACAAAACAAAAAACAAAAAAGACTATGTAGTTTATCATTGTTTCCTTTCATTATCACTGGTCAGGAATCTTGCCTCTAAGTAAAAATCATGCTTGGTCTAGAATGACTAGCAATGTTTTCAGGTATCAGCTGAAGAACACTAACCTTTCGTTTTAAAAAGTGTTAAATGATATCTTCACAAACCTCTATCAGCAGACGACAGTATTCCTATAAAATCTTAACCCTTCTCCGTGTAAGCTGTACAGGAATTATACTGGAAGCACTTAATCATTGTGAACTTCCTTGTGTGAGCAGAGAGGAAACAGAACTTAAGGATACAAAAATCTAAGATGAGTTTATGTAAGATAAAGGATTCATTCATCTCTGATGCAGTGTCATTATGAAAAGTGTACCTTTTCCCTCACATATCCCTAACTGAACAGCAAGGTTTCTGAAGCTCTACAAACACTCATCTGTTAGAAAGTGTTGTGATCCTTGCTGTAGGAGTGTTGATGGCAAGCCTATCCTCGAAGACCAGAGAGAAAGGAATGTATTTTTCAGAGATGGATCCACGGGACTCAACTGTCATCTCTCAGCTGGTCTAATTAGCCCTTTCTTGTTTGGAGTCCCAGATTTTAAGGGTTAAACAGTGATTTTCATACTTGGCTAAACATCAGAATTACTTGGGGAGCTTTTTAAATATACTGAATTAGAATCCTTAAATCTCTATCTTGTAGAAGCTCTATAGATTGTTCTGCTGTACACAGAGATAAGAAGAACTGAGAGATATAGCAGTACAAACCTTCACATAGCAGGGCTTAGGAAATCTGGGTAAAAGTCCACGCAACCCTTTCAAGGAACTGGTCTTCTGGCAGCATGGCTGTTGACCCATGGTGGTGCTCTGTAAAGGGCAGGCCATTTTTCATGCCTAAATAACATACCTGTTCCCTTTGAGTGTTCAATATTTTTTCTAAAATCTTATTTATTTATTTGACAGAGAGAGAGACAGAGAGCACGAGCAGGGGAAGGAGCAGAGGGAGAGGGAGAAGCAGGCTCCCTCCCTGAGCAGGGATCCTGATGCGGGGCTCGATCCCAGGACCCCAGGATCATGACCTGAGCCGAAGGCAGATGCTTAACCAACTGAGCCACCCAGGCGCCTTGACTGTTCCAATTTTTACGTGAAATTATTTCATAAAAGAAAGAGGCATCAAGAAGCTTCAGAGGACCCTGTCAAAAACAGACAAGAAAGGAGGAGGTTTTGGAAATGCTTATGAGGATGGAAAGGCATTAGTCAGTGGCAGCCAGCACAAGGAGGGTGAGTGGGGAGAGTCAGCAATGCAGCCTGCAGCTGTCCAACTGCCCAAGCCAATAGCTGTGGCCAATCTTATGTCTGAATGTTTACTTGGTAGCTAAAATAGCACCTCTATCAAATAATGAAAACAAACGGTATATACTACTGACTCTAAAAAAAAAAAACAAATAGCTGAAGAAGACTGTATAATTCCAAAAACGGGATTCGGATTTAGAACTAGAGACTTCCAGGCCACTTTGCCTCTACCAGCTAAGGTCTGCAAAAACAGATAAAAAGAAACTAAGGATTCAAAAGTGACCTCACTGGGGCACCTGGGTGGCCCAGTTCGTTAAGCGTCTGCCTTCAGCTCAGGTCATGATCCCAGAGTCCTGGGATCAAGCCCCAAGTGGTCAGGCTCCCTGCTCCGGGGAGAGTCTGTTTCTCCCTCTCCCTCTGCCTCCCTGCCCACTTGTGCATTCACATGTTCACATTCACTCTCTCAAATCTTTAAAAAACAAAAACAAAAAAAAGTGACCTCTCCAATAAAGAACAGTCACGTTCAATAATACAAATAGTAATTATGTTGTTTATGTGCCATCTATGTTTTAGGGTGGGCTTTGCTATGATATCTTATCTGAGTAGGAGCTTCCAAAAATAAGCTTTTACTGAATGGATTTATGTAAATCTAAGTGATGTCAGGTTGATCTAATTTTGCTGCTGCTTAGGGATTAAAAAACCACATATTTGTCCTATTATCTCCAAATAAGCACTTTATTATCAAATAGTTCAGCATCAGAACAAGGTTTCTAATTCCAAAAGAGTTTTCTTTACATAATATATTGTGAAACACATATCATATTGTGAAACACATATTAGAGGGATCTGACACTACTTCCTACATCCTGTTCCAGTTTCTCGCAGTTGGGTAACTTGTTTTGATCTAAAAAGTATAAATTTATCTCATTCTTGTTAATGCTGTCCATGAAATGTAAGTATGAGTTGCTTTTCAACTAGCACTTTAAAATTATTTTGTGCCAGGGTAAGAGAACTGTTTTATAGTGACATAAAAGTCAACTACAAGAGAAACACAGAATCATTTTTACTTACACAGGCAAATCTCAACACAAAAGGAAAAGACATAATGCAATTATGTAAGGCAGATGAGCCCAGAAATAACATTCATTCAGAGACAGTACTTCATATTCAATAATCCCATATGAGAAATTAATGACTCAGAGTAAACAGAAAATTAAAATTAGCCCTTGGGACTTTGACAATTAAATTGCCAAGGCTGTTTGTGAATTCTAATTAATGCTTGATGTTAGCCACTATGACTCAGAACCAGTTACCAGAAGACTATGACCCTCAGATGTTACAGGCTATTTCAAAGTTGTTTTTGTGCAAGTTATTCCTTCATCCAGTATCCCACTTAGAAAGCTGTTCTCAGACATACTTCGGATTTATAAGAAACTAACTGAGGGCCTACTTAGTATGCAAGGCGCCGTGCTGGGTGCTGACAGTGTGGTATGACAGCACTCCTTGTCAAGCTCTCTATGTGATACCAGCCTTTGGAAGAATGGAAATTTGGCCAGAATAGTATACTTAGACCAATGTACCAAAAGTATCCAACTTAAGTGACTCAAAAGAGGAAATGGTAAATAAGACGTTTCAGTTTTTTGGGTTTTTTTTCCCCTTAGCTTAGTCACATCTGATCAGAGAGCACTGAGTGCTTTCTACCGTCAACTTCAGATTTCAGCTGATGGGCCAGACTGACCACCGCCTTCTTTTGACAGAATGTAAGTATTCAGCCAAGTGTAGCTCATCATAAATACTATTAAGGAGAAGTTATTCTCTGGCTTTTGTAGGGAAAATGGAAATGTTAAAAATTCTTTCTTGCAGGTGAGGATCAATTTTTAAAGGCTCCAACTCTGCTTGCTTTGCTGATAAAGTTCTTGAGAAGATCATGGTCCATTTCTGCAAAGCCTGAAGTCTGTGTTACTACAGTCAAATGGTTTATGCAAAACCTGAAGCAGAATTCTTCTAAATCCTAGGAATAACAACAAAAAATGTTTTAACAAATTTGTATGTCCCAATGCAATGCAACATCACATGAAAATTCCTAAGACACAGGAAGGAAAAAGGATTTGAGAGCCAAGAGGAAAAAATGTTGGTACAGCAATACCTAAAGAATAGTTCTAAAACTGTACAGCTAATGTGAATCTATGCTTGTAAAAATTTAACACAGGGTAAGTTCCTCCATGCCAACCCACGCAAAGACTTTTTCTTCTCAGAGATAGGCACTATGTGTATGAATTCTGTACCTTGCTCTTGTGACAGTATTTGCATTGTTCATCCCACTTTTAGTATTTGTTAAAATACTCCACTTTTATATTCCTCTATAGGAGCTGAGATGTTTCTACCTGGAAAGAGTTTCTCCTATGTGTTAGGCACTGCCCTCAGTGCTAGGCATAAGACTGTGAGCAAAATAAAGCCCCTGCTATTCCTCAAGGAGCTTACTTTCTAGAAAACAGAGGGCCGGAAGGTAACCATACAGATAATTCACATAAATAGGGACTACGAAGAAGTCTTGAAAATGAAGCCTAGTTCAGGTGGAAACACTTTGTACCCACTGCCTCATCACTTGAGAGAGCCCGCCAGACCCCAGGATTCTCCCTATGACTTTAAAAAACTTGAGCAAAGACTATGCATAGATGTTGCCTAGCCATGAAGCATTTTGCATGTTTTAAGTGCCCAATATATGATTAGGTTGATGAAAGACATTCACTATGCTTTAAAATGTGAAGGTTTTAAGGTGGGTTAGATTTTATAAAATGTTAAGTGAAAAAAATTCAGTGTTTAGAGAAATCTACACCATGTGACCTAGGGAAAAAACAGAAGGAGCTGTATGAAAATGTTAATATTCTCTGACTGATGAGTCATCTCCATCCTCATACTTTTTATATTTTCCAAATTTTCTTTAATAAGCATATTTATTTATATAAGCAGAAAAGAAGTTATAACCTTTTTTCTGCCCACCACTAAATGTTCCTGTTTTTTGACCAAAGGAGAGGATATCCTTATACAAAAGGAAATCGACTCCAAGAAGTATGGCCTGCTTCCTAAAGATTTAGTTCTAAGACAGGTTTTCTTTCCTTTCTTTATTATCAAAACAATGCACAGTCACTGTAGAAAGTTCAGAAAAAACAAGTAAAGATAGGAAATAAAAATCATCCATAATCCCACCATTCAAAGATGACCTTTGATGGTCTTTTTTTTTTCTATGTAGATAATGAATGTCAGTCTTTTTAAATTCAGCTACTTATGCATTAAAAAAACAAAAAAAAAGGGGGCATCGTTTTTTAACTAATGATACATTGTGAGTAGCTGTATAATTTCATAGTATTAACATTCTACAGTTGAAACAATCCTCCACTGTTCCTGTTGGCTTTTTCTAATTTTTCAAAATTACAAATAGTGCTGCAATAAACATCTTTGAAGCTAAGTCTCTGTCCAAATCCACAATCGCTTCCCTACGATAAATTCCTACAAGGGGATTCCTTAAAGAATTGCACCTTTAAAGCTCTCAGTACATTTGGTACCGATCGCCGCCCCCCACCCCCACCCCCATGGCTGCCCCAGTTCACAACCTCAGTGGCCGTTCAGGAGAATGCCTGTCCTCCTGAGCCTGTGTTACCTCTAATAATGTTTCTCAGTGGCACAGGTGAAAAATTATACCTTATTTTCACTTATATTTTCCATTTATTCATAAACCCATTTTGTTCTTCTGTCCATTTATTTCCATCAAACTGCTCATGTTCTCCAAGAACTATGCATTAACTATGGTAAACGTTCGTCATGATATGTTACAGATATTTTCCCCAGTGTATCATTTACTTTCTAATTTTCTTGGTGGTATTTTTGATGTATAGACTTTTTTTTTTCTTTCTGAAATCAGATCTAGCAATCCTTTCCTTTATGGCTTCTGCCTGGGAGCGCTACCCTAACGATATATAAATGTTCACTTTTTCTGGTACTTTTGGTTACTTCACTTGTTTACATTAAATCTTTGATCTCTCAAGTTGATTATAGTTTAATGTATGAACTAAACACCTAACATTTTCCCAGAAGGTCAGCTAGTTGAAAGGACGCTTTTCTGACCTGAGCATCGTACTTCACAGCAGCCGAAAGCAGCGCGATGGCATTCTCCTCACAGATTCCTTGCTTGATAGTTTGCTGGCAGAGCTTTTTCAAACGATTTTCTCTATAAAATGTAGCCAAATCTAGCAACCCTGGTGGGAAGAGACGTTTATTAGGGGGAGTGATTTCAAGCATCCTGCTTAAACTCGCTCGATCCTTTAGAGAGTTTACTTGAATATAATCCTTGGGACAGAGCTGTGTATGTACAGACGTGTGCCGACTTACATCCTGAGCATGGCTCTACCTGGGAACGCAGCCGAACCGAGCAAAGACAACACCCGAACGAGTAGCAATGGAAAAGCAGGAGCACAGTGAAAATGGCTTGAATATTTTTCCTAGAAAGGCTGCTCGGAATGTCCCTCTCCCTGCATCATGACTTGTCCTCCTGGGTCATTTCCCTCAGCACATACACATGCTGAAACAGTGCCCATAATTTTACAAAAGAAAAAAGAGAAACCTTTCATGGATACATGTGTGCCTCTCATCAGTCTCCCCCATTTCTCTGCAAACCTGGGAGACATCCTCTCTTGCTGCCTCCATGTTCTCACTTCCCATTCTCCCCCTCTGCCATTCCAGCAGAATCCCATCCCCTCTGTGCCCCGATGCCACCAATGCTTCCATGGGGCCAGACCCAAGGGGTTGTTCCCTGGTTTCATCTTACTCAACATTTACACAAAATTCCATGTGGCTGGTCACACTCATCTTCTTGAAACACTGTTACTTGCTGGTGTTTTTCTTCTCCCTATTTCTCTTCAGTCTCTTGGCTGGGCCATTCTTCCTAACTCCCCAATATTTGAGTGCCCCAGGGTTCAATCCTCAGTGACCTCCAGCACCAACCCCCTGCCCCCCAGCTTAAAATACCATCTAATACATATTGATGATTCCCGCTGTAGTTTCTTTCGCCTACTTTCACATCAGTCACAGCAGAGTGAGAAACCTATGTAAGCCAGAGATATGCCTCTCTAAATCTCCATGAGAGCATTTGTTACTTAGTATCTAGGATTTCATCAATCGGACAATATCAACTGTTTCTCCATCTCTCGGCTACTGAGTTGTGTGTATGTGTGAAGGCTGGGCTGGAAACTTGTTTTCATTGTAATGTGACCAGTACTATCAAAATTATAGAAGTGCCTATGGCCCCATGGAGGAACTGAAATCTTTCGAAATCTTGGGAGCTATGATGGCTCAATTGTTTTTGGTCAGTTCTCCGAAACTCCCAAATTCCTATCTATATATAGCTCCACACCCTCCTGAGCTTCAGAATCAGAGAAATGCTGCCCTCAGAGAAGACCCTGCCCAGTGGCCCCGCTCAAGACAGCCCGGATCTGCACCTTGTCCAGGCACAGTCCTCCCCTCAGTGGCGAGGGAGCCAGGCACGCACTCCTAGACCTCACTTGGGTTACCAGCAACTCTGGAATTCTCTACCTAACTGGCCCTGAGGCCACAGGTGTGGATATTTCCTCCTCTCCAGACCATGCCACCAGTGCAGACGCCCCGCCCCAATGGTGGCCCAGGATAGAGTGGATGGAGCTTGTATGTGCCAGCTGGGAGGCCCACAGCCCCCTTGCAATGCAGGGTGTAGCTGGTGGTGGGTAAAGAAAGATGGCAGGCCTCAAGCTGGAGGCCTGGGGTCTGTCCTTCCTGTGCATTCCCTCAAGGAACTCTAAGGAGTCCTAAAATTCTAAATTCCAACTAAAATTCAAGCCTGGCCTTTCAGTTCTCAATGAAGGTATATTTTATTATATATTATATATTCCAAGTATGAGGATTAGGTAGATTTCATCTGAAACATGTAACTTTGAATTTTTAGACAAATATACAAGGGCCTTTATTTGGACTCTCATCCAAGGCCCTGCAAATGTTGGAAGCGGGCCGCTAAAGAAACTGCCGTGCAGATGTCTAAGGAGCAACTCAAACTCCTGTGACTATTCAAACTCAAGGGCAAAACCTGTTGCTTTCCATCTTCCTCATCTTAGTGAATGATAAATTCATTAACCCAGCTATTCAGGCCAAATACCTTAGAGCAGTGATTCTTCTCTCTTTTCCTCACACCCCACATGCCATCTGTGAGCAAATCCCATCAGCTTCATCTTTAAAGTATATCCAGAATGCAATCTCTTCTCAACATCTCCATTGCTGCACCACCCTAACCCAGGGTATAGTCACCTTGCACCTGAACCATCATAATTACTGGTCTTTTAAGAAGCACATGAAAAGATGCTCAACATTGCTCAGCATCAGGGAAATGCAAATCAAAACCATAATGAGATACCACCTCACACTTGTCAGAAGGGCTAAAATTAACAACATAGGTAACAATAGATGTTGGCAAGGATGTAGAGAAAGGGGAACACTCTCGCACTATTGGTGGGAATGCAAACTGGTGCAGCCACTCTGGAAAACAGTATGGAGGTTCCTCAAAAAGTTAAAAATAGAGCTACCCTACGACTCAGCAATTCCACTACGAGGTATTTACTCAAAGGACACAAAAATACAGATTTGAAGGGGCACATGCACCCTAATGTTTATAGCAGCATTATCAACAAACTATGGAGAGAGCACAAATGCATAGAGCTAGAGTCTGTTATGCTAAGTGAAGTAAGTCAGTCAGAGAAAGACAAATACCTATGATTTCACTCATACGTGGAATTTAAGAAACAAAACAGAAACACAGGGGAAGGGGAAAAAAAGAGGGAAGCAAACCATAAGAGACTCTTAACTACAGGAGCGCCTGGGTGGCTCGGTTGGGTAAGTGGTCAACTCCTGATTTTGGCTTAGTCATGATCTCAGGGTTCTGAGATTGAATGTTGTGTCGGGTTCTGTGCTCGGTGGGGAGCCTCCTTGTGGATTCTCTCTCTCCCTCTCCCTTTGCCCCTCTGATTTAATTTATTTATTTGAGAGAGAGAGACAGAGACAGAGAGAACAAGCAGGGGGAGCTGCAGGCAGAGGGAGAAGCAGGCTCCCCAATGAGCAAGCAGCCTGATGCAGGACTTGATCCCAGGACTCTGGGATCATGACCTGAGCTGAAGGCAGATGCTAACTGAACCACCGGGGCGTCCCCAAAAAACAGATTCTTAACTTTAGAGAACAAACAGGGTTGCTAGAGGGGAGGTGGGTGGGGGATGGGCTAAATGGGTGATGGGCTTTAAGGAGGACATTGTTGTGATGAGCACTGGGTATTATACGTAAGTGATCAATCACTAAATTCTATACCTGAAACCAATCTTACCATATATGTTAACTAGAATTTAAATTAAAAAATTGGAATAAAAAAATAAATCACATTGCTCCTATTGTAGAAGCTGCTAGTTGCCTTGCTCCCCCCGCCCCCCACATACACACAGATCCAGTCTCCCTTTCTTCCACGACCACTTTCCCCAGCCTCTCATGCAGCTGGGGTTCTGTCCCTGGCCATCTCTGGTCCATGATTTGGAATTTGCCCTTTGCCTCTTCCTCATGGGCCCTCCATCCGGCCGCAGGTAATGCAAATGCAGTCTGGGACCCTGAGCTAGGAGCCGCGCGTAGGGATGCCCTGCACTGTCTCCCTGTGTGAAGAAACTATCCTGTTTAAACCATTTTTTTTTTAATGTTACTGTTAAATCCTAAATAACAAAAGCCTCATGCTCAAAACCTTCCAAGGTTTCCATCATGCCAAGAAGAAAACAAGCTCTTCACCACGGCCTCCAAGAGCAAGCACGTTCTTGCCCACATCCTGCTCCCTGACCTAATACCACAGTGAGTGTCACTTCACTCCACCCACCCCACCTTCCTCTTCTTCCTCCACAGGCTAAATCTGTTCCTGTCTCAGACCGCTGCCCTCACTGCTTCCCTGGTTTAGAAGGCTCTTCCCTTGGGTACTGCTCGCTCGCTCTTGCTTCCCCCAGCTCTCTGCTGCACGCACTTCCTCACCGAGGCCTTGCCGGCCCTCCCAACTGACGGCCTCAACTGACTTGTATTCACCCGAATACCAGCTCCCTGGGGTAGGGCCAGAGCCGTGGGCATGGGCACTAAAACATTTGTAGAAAAAAGGAAGGAAAACTATACAACTTTAAAGATCAGATTTCTGTTTACCTGAGGAAAATTAAATGCCGATCTGGTAAGAAGTGATATTGGATGTATACACGTGAAATGAATATTTAATTTAAAAATTTGAGGGCTGAACTCTTTTCTTTAGTTCCTTATGGAAATAAGTCTTTAATTCTCTGTGCCTCTGGCAATGGTATTGCCGACGGCTGTAAACCGAGATGTAGGGTGCTTTTTACTCTGTGCCTGTTTGATCACGTGTATAGCTCTTCTGCCATCCGGATGCCTGAGGTGCAGTGAATGCCCCACACCAGCTTCAGGACAGAAGGCCCCAGGATGCCCACAGTGCTCCGTGCCAGAGCCACGTGGAGGGAAACTCCTGGCCGTGGAGACCAGCAGGGCTTACTGTTACTGCTCATTTTATCTTGTTTATACTGCAAAGGTCCGTACAATTACTGGCATACACTAGTTCCAGAAGAATGGCACCCCCTCCCCAGGGCTGGCCATGTGACAGTTACCAAGTCACCCTTTGTAAGAAGCAGTAACAAGGGAAAAGAGTTTGTGTCTGACACCCAACAAGAGAACTCTGTCTGTGGCTACCCTCACAGCCACTTCCGCCTTGCCAGTTACTCAGCATGTTGCCCCGATCTCCTGGACAAGTCTGGTAGCCATTACCTACTGCCTCCTCAGGCGAAAGGCTGATGCTGTCTGTGTACAGGTATTCCAGGAAGGCTCGGTAAACAGGGTACGAAAATTCACTCATTTCTACGATATCATCCTCGTTGTCTTCCAGTGAAGAACGAAAATGCTCACACCTGAAGGAAGAGAGAAGCACGTGAGGCCCTTGCTCCCGGCGAGAGCAGACACCCCCCCAGGAGAGACACGTCCTTGTGGGGCTCACAAGGGTGAACGAACAAGGAGAAGGGGAAGACGCAGCACCATGCCAGATTCACTTCCAGTTGCATACCTTCGTGTCCCTGTCCTGGTCCCTTGCTTCCTTTGCTGGCCGGGAAGCTTACTCACCAGCACATGTCGGACAAGGCTGCAGGCGCAGACCCCCCGAGGTGGAGCGCCGCCCCCATCCCCATCCCTCCCACCCCCACCCCCGCCCGCCATGAGAGGCAAATGCAGGGCCGACTCCCAGGCCACGATCCCGCACCATGGCCGCTGAGCAGCATTTATGGAAATCAGGTGGAGTTATTTTCATGAACACTGAGTAATTTTGTTTCTTTACCTCCTGCTCTAGGTTGAATGGTGTCCCCCCATAGGTTGATGCTCTAACCTTAGAATATAACAATATTTGGAGAAAGGGCCTTTACAGAGGTCATCAAGTTAAAATGAGGTCGTTAGGGTAAGCCCTAATCCAGTGACTGCTGTCCTTATAAAAATGGGGAATTTGGACACAGACATGCACACAGAGAGAGCCCCATGGAAAGACTGGGGTGATCCTGACCCAAGTCAGGGAATGCCAAAGACCGCCAGCAAACCACTGCAAGCTGGAGGAGGGGCATGAAGTCTCCTTGGGAGGAACGCACCCTGCTGACACCTGGATCTTGGACTTCTGCCTGCAGAACCGGGGGAGAATACATTTCTGTTGTTGAAGTCACTCAGCGTGGGGCCCTGTTACAGCAGCTCTAGCAAACCGAGAGCCCTCGCCTCTTCCATGCAGGTTTATGAGCTGTGGTGAGAGTGAGCAAATGTACGGCCTGACCGAAGAGGTGAGCCTGAGCCTAAAATGCCTTGCTGCGTTTGTGATTCATTGTAGCAGGCTTTAAATATCTGGTACACGACAACAAAATGATTTTTAAGATCATTATGCTAAGAGAAAGAAGCCGGGCACAAAAGATCACACACTGTAGAATTCCATTAACATAAACTTCTAGAAAAGACTAACTGATCTAGAGTGCCTGAAAGAAGACCAGTGCTTGCCCCAGGCCTGGGGCATGAGGGACCCTTGAGGGGTGACAGACACATTCTATATCTTGATTTAGGGCAGCGGTTTCACAGGCATAAATATATATGTCAAAGCTCCTCAAACTGTACACTTCAAGTGGATGCAGCTTGTTGCTCAAAAATTATACATCAGTAAATCTGATTTTTATCATCTTTGTTAACTTTACCCCAGTCCTTGTTTTCCTGCAAAAGGTTCCCCTTCTCTTTTTTCCGAGCATCTCAAAGTTCACTATCCCACAACTGACGAGGAGAGTGACAAAGCTCAGTTCCTAGGCGGGGACGCGGCCCACGTGGCGCTCAAAGCCCAGAACACGTTCGCCAAGCATCAGCCGGCTGCTCTAAGGCCCAGGTGCACAGACCACCTGCAAAGTCTCTAAGAAGCTGACAGTCCTCACTTCCTGACGCTGCCCCCCTCACCAGGCACTCACTGCACAGGCCCCCGTTGGTTCTCGGTTCTCAGGTCACATTTACCATGTTTTCCCGGCTGCACTGTATGCTCGGAGGGCAAAATCAGCCTTACTTAGTATGAGTTTTGTGAATACCTAGAACATAATGAATGTATTTATTTCAATTCTCAAAATCAATGACTCCTTACCTAATTTTGAGAAGGACTTTATGTGCATAAATGTACTTTCCATCCACCAGGAACTTGAGGTCGGCCGTGTTGGGGTTGTCAAATTCCCTCTTGAGCGACTCGGCCACTGTAAGGTGGTCGTCGGGTTCTGAGAGAGGAACACCAACATTTCTGGGGTTAACGACAGAGAAAACGCAGGCCAGAACAGAGCACCGCTCTGTGGCCCCTCATGAAAATACCCAAAATACGTGACCAACTGAGCAATGCTTTTCTCCCCTAAATATGGATTTTCACATCTCTATCATCATTAAGGATAAGAGCCTCACACACGTCTGCTTGGAAAGTGGGCAAAACAACAACTAAAAGCCCCAAATGGCTCCACTCCATGAAATTTTTGCATGTTTCAGTAAATAGACTGGCTAAAAATAAAAGATACAGTTTCGCAGGAAGATTAAAAGCAGTCAAATAAAATTGCTTTTAATGTGGTATGTGATGTTGGTTTCTGATACTCTCAGGAAAAATTAACCCATCAAATTAGTTTCCTTTCAAAGGAGCCCGTGAGAGAGAAATCAATTATACGATACTGCACCTAAGAAAGTCCTTACTATCACCACAGAAAGCACCAGAGCTGTCTTCCCAGTGTTCAGGCCAGCACCCCAAAGGGACAAAGACCACTCACCTACAGACAGGAGGCGCCACGAGACGGCAGGCATGGCAAAGCAGGCGAACACGTCGTCGGTGCAGGAGAAGTGGGTGAGGTGGGGCAGGATCACCGACTGGCCCCGGCACTGGCCCCACATGTACACGTGCCCGCCCTGGGTCTTGGCCGCCGACGTGTGCGCCGAGTGGCAGGCCGCGATCTCTATGATTCTAGGTTCACAAAGAAAGACCAAGTGAACACGGCAAACAGGAAAAGAAGTTGACTTCTCCAGCCCTTCACCTTAACTGATTTAAACAAAACAACAGAAGACTGAATCTCCTAAGTTTTCAGGCACCAAACAGTTATTTACATTTTAGTTATCCTTCAATGGCACAAGTCATGAAGACCTGCTTGTTACCCCTTCCAGCCAGTAGGCCTCCAAAAACATGTATCCCATTGTGAAATGCAAGTATAATCCAAGGGTAGAGACCAAAACAAATAAATTAACCAAACAGTGATCTAATTTTTTTTTTTCTTAAAACAGGACTTAATGAAGTATGTAAAAAAGACTTGGGCTACTTAACGCAGATCTTGACCCAACATCGAGAAATATTTTCACCAAAATTTCACCAATTTTAGTGTCAGACAGAATATGCTGTGGGCCACCCGACTCACACTACAAACAGTAAGGTCAATAGTTCTCAGTCACTGGACTCTATCTTCGAGAGCCCAAGAGAGCAGATTTCAGAAACTGACATACGCTAGACCCTAACGTTCATGATGGCCATGGAGCTAGTTGCCAGTATCCTTCCTGATGGAAAACGCTGTTTTTGTTGATTTGGAACTAATTTTAAGAATAAGCACCATACAGATTCAGAAAGCACAGTGAACCATTTTACCCTAAGTGAAGTTGCCATCCTGATTCTGCCAAAGCAGGCCATGCCACCAGCATCCTCAGTGACTTAGGCTCAGAACTTGAGTCGTCTTTGAATTCTTCTCCCTTCTCACCACTTTTTTCAGAATACCCAGTTGACAAATCACATAGAATCTCTCTTTGTAATTTCTCCCACCTGCCACCACCCTAGGTCAGGCACACCCCACATCTGGACCAAAGTAACGGCCTCTTTTGTCCCGTTTTAGACTCTTTTCTGAACCAAATTGCACAAGGCCTGCAGGTTAACAATCCTCTGAAAACACCATTCTCATCAGTACTTTCAAACCATTAGTGACTTCCCACAAGATAAAATCCAGACGTGTGGCATTAAGACCTTCCATAATTTGTCCTCAATCTGTATCCAGCCCTCTTTCAAATCACATTTGCCTACATACCCTATGTTCCAACACACAGATGTACTGACTGCCCCTCAATATCCTTATTCACAGTTAAATCCCTCAACAATAGAGACTCAACAATACAGAGTGACTGAGGAGTGGGCAAGACCCCATTGACAGGCTAACAATTGAAGGATGGAGACATCCCTCCACCGCTTGTTTTAATTGGATGTTTCCCAGCCAAGGAGGGACGATGGTCATCATACGAGCTGGAGATGGCTTGCCTCCAAAGGCTGAGGTGTATTGTTACCATGTGCGGCCCAAGCAATTTCACCGATTTACTCAAGGGCAGCTCTCAGCTCTTGAAGGCAGGAGTACTAGAAACGAGGCTACGATGTGCCACGGTTAAGAGCCCAGATGTTGGAGTCAAACAGACCGAGGGATGCATCCTAGCTCTACCACTAGGCCATGTGACCGTGGGAACGTTCCTCTAGGAGACTCAGTTTCATCACACTGCAAGGCTAGTACGTGAAAATAAAATGATAAAATGTCAAACACCAAGCACAGTGTACACTATTTGTATACAAATAGTAGCTAATGGTAGAAGTTTCTTAACAGAATTACTACTAAGCGTTTTCAGTGGCAAAGTATCCCTCATATAGAGACTACACATTTCCAATGATCAATTCAGGTAGTAAGACCTTTCCTATCTGCATGTTTAAGTCAGTGAATGGGCCCAAACCTCTACTGTGTGCTTTATAAAAGAAGCTTCCTTGCCCACACACAGAAAATGGCCAATCCTGCTTAGCTTCTCTTTTCAACAAATAAAGAAAAAAGGGGAAGGAAATAGAATAAACACATTTATTCCAAGAAAGGGCCCCTACTATTACCATCTACCCTCACAGGTTACACCAATCGTGAGGACAGCAACACACTTCATTTTACACGGCTTGAAGCAGATGGGCAGGGGGTCGGACGGCAGCCTGTGGAGGCCAAGTCACTTAGACTCTCATCATCCATTTTATCGTCTTAAAAAAAAAAGGGGGTGAGGGGAGCAGAAGATAAGGTAAATGAAATCAGCTCCCCAGCAAAGGGCATGTTCAAAACCAGCCTCTTCCGGTGACTCGAGTGTTCACCAGTGGTTGCAGGGACTCTGGGAGACCACTAAAATCTCTCTTCCCTGACAGTAACTGATGGAAACACAACACTGTCCTTCTACCCAACGTCAGAAAATCAAAATGATTTAATTCCTACATTCGCTTCTGAAATATCTTTATGAGCCTCCACGGAAAGGGACCAAGGAATAAGTTCCCCTTACAAGAGGCGGGAACACGGCTTCCTGGAGAAAGAGTGGAACAGACACAGCGAAGGGGTCAGGATGCGGAAGGCTGCGGAGCGCTGGCCTTCCCTAAGCATGGCCTCGGGACGTTTACCTGGAACACCTAGCAGCTCGCGGGAAGTCGGGGGTGGGGCACGGGCTTGGCTGACAGCAGCAGCTGCTACAGGAACAAGAGCGGAGAAAGTTTAGAGGGAACCTTCAGGTCTAAGCGTGGGACCCAACCAACTGCCAAGGCACCCTGCTATGGCCTAAGGTCATCTGTTCTTAAATCTGATTCACACCAAGAAGCAGATCCTGAAGCCCAGATTTTCCAGTCTAATATGCAACAGACGGTGACTGAACCGAGCTAACCTTCCCTGGCAGGATGTCTGCGTATTTCACATTTTAGTTTGCAGCCATGCATAATGAAAAGAAGGTACTACACGTTCCTAATAAACGAGTTTTGTGTCACCTCCACAGAACGATCCCCAACGACCACGGCTTAATGGCTGTGGTACTAGAAATGAAAATGTAGGGAGTGAGGAAGAATGTAAAAGAGAAAACAGTGAGGACACAAAAAAGGTAATTTGTGAACGAGAAGAAGAGCGGAGAACAAAGAATAATAATAAAGGGTCCAGATCAGTGACTCCCAAGCCTGGCTTTGTAAGACGCCAACATATTACCAATTATCGCAAAGTGTCACAAAATTCACAAAAATGCAAGGCAAACTTAGCTTTAAATCAATTTAACTTCAAATATGCTTTCATGGAACTTCAGGAACAAAGACAAATGCTGGTAAATCAAAGTATTGAGACTTCAGAAAGATTGGGAATGACTGGATTAGAGAGAAAAGAATCACTTTAGTCATTAAAATTACTTTTATGTGAACATAATTTGCTAACAAATGTTATGAGCATTCTTAATCAGAAGTAGACTTCTGTGGGAAAAATTTTAAAAGGTTTTCTTTGGGTTGTCATTTGAGCAAAGGATCCAATGTAGACAGATTTTCACTTTCCACTTCTGTGAACAGGTAACCGGGACCTGAAGATCCACCCCACCCTAAACAAGATCCTTTTGTTTCTCATTAGTCAAACTTCCCTGAAATGGGCCCCAAGAGTCAGAAGTGAGTTCTTGAGAGATAAGTCATAACATATCTGTGTAAGTTCCAGTGGCTGAAAAGGGTGGGTACGTGCAAAACAAGTCCCAGCAGACTTACGAATTCCTCCCTCGCAATATTCGTGTGGTGGAGAGACTGCAAACTCAGGGATGACCACAGTGAATTCAGGCATGGAAAGAGAAAGGCAGGAATATCTCCTTCAAAACATTCATTCATGATATTTAGAGCCAAAATAATGATTATGTGGACAAGAGTGAGCATGCAAGCGTGTAGCTCTTTCCACTTTTTTTTTTTTTACATTTGTAACTCAAAATTTGAAAAAAATTACAGTTTTTTTTTAAAATTGAGTTTTTAAAATAGACAAAAATGCAGTACTCTCAGGTACCAGGTAAGGAGCTAGCACTCCGTAACTCCCATGCCCTGCTTTTCTGCCTCTCCTGCCTTCCCCACCAAGCTGCCCTACAATCCATCTGGCCCAGCGGGACTAGGGTCAGAAGACCTGGCGCTCAGGCTGGGGCGATTGGGGAGCAGCAGCGCGACGTGGGGCAAGTTCGGGCGGGCACACAGCAGTAGACTTGGCAAGTCCGGTGGCAGATGAGGTAAAATGTATGTGACGTGTGACAGCACCAGGAAAATGGTAAAGTGCCATACAAATATGTCGTTTTGATTTCCGTGATGCCTTTACTTGATCCTTTAACACTTCTTTGTTGTGTGTCTAAGTACTAAACGTCCCTACTGACCAGATTTGCTAAACTGAGGCATTTCTGTGTTTGTTCGAAGTCTCGAGACTGTCCCTTCTCTTTCCACTGCACAGCTCTGAGCTACTTTCTACTTGAAGGGAAATGCAACCAGCAGGGCGGTGTGCATCGACGCACATCCACCGGTTCCTGACCGCCAGTCCCCCCCTCCTCCCCAGTCCTTAAGAGGTCCAGGGTCTTATTCTAAGATTTTGGGGAAATAAACCAAAAATAGCTCTTTTTTTTAAAACCTATTTGACACAGGTTAAACAAAATTAGCCAAGCTTATGACACTCAACTGAAAATCAAGGGGCTTGAAAATGACAATTTGGTTCTTCACTTTCATTGTTAAATATTCCAACAGGAAAATATAAAAGAATTGCATACAAATGAAAGATCCTTTACATGTCCATATATTTACTTTAAAATCAGATGTAACAAAAATTAATATGCACAATAAAAAAGGAAATAGCAGTATTAATTTCTACAATGATTACAACTCTGGTTTAACAGAAACACTAATGAGATATTTTTGTTCCATACTACTGTGTCAAAAAATGTAGAATGAAAAGGCAGTGAGATGGCCATGTTTGAGAGACTCAAAAGGCTTTTAGTAATAGTAGGATAATCTGGGGGAAAATTCTGGATATGCTAACTACATAACACAACCTTGCAAACAAGTGGGCAAAACTAAGTCTTAATTTTCTAACCATTTTATACTTCCTCACAGTGATAGCTTGGGAGCTAAAATAATGAGACAGTCCTATCCTTTCAAGTGGCAGATTTTATAAGTAGCTGAGTGAACAGCTTTATACCCTACCCCATTTGAGGTACTTTTGTTTTCCTAAGCCACAAAGATTGACCTCAAACATTATTCAACTTCCTCTTAAGAATGTAAAACAGAAAACAATAAGGAGGAAAAGGTAATTTGCAAGGGAGCAGAATAAAGTAGGATAGCCATTGGAGGTTTAGTCCTTGGCATTAGTGTAGAGCAGCTGAAATATGGGTAAGTGAAAATATAATATGTAACATATGAACTCTCCAACACTTCAAAAGCCAATTTTATTTTATTTTTTTATTTTTAAAAGATTTATTTATTTGAGAGAGAGAGAGAGAGCATGAGTGTGGGGAGAGGCAGAGGAAGAGAGACTCCTCAAGCGGACTCTCCGCTGAGCACGGAGCCCAATGAGGGGCTTGATCCCAGGACCCTGAGATTGTGACCCAAGCCTTAAACGAGAGTCTGCTGCTCAACTAGCCACTCAGGTGCCCCCAAAAGCCAATTTTACAAAGGAATGAATGCTCTCATGAAAGAATATTCTAATATTAGCATTAAGTTCCCCACAGTGTCTACGTTCTGTGTTATCACTAAAGAACATGCACGTTATTTTGAAAATGAACATATTACCTGTCCTTTTCCACGACGACAGGTGCAGGATAGGACTGGTTACTTTTATTGCCGGTGCCCAACTGGCCATAAGAATTTGCACCCCAAGCATACACTTGGCCTTCATCTGTTAACACTAAAGTGTGTGCGTAGCCACAGGCCACCTGGAAAGAGAAAAACCAAATCCACTTAGGCCTGCAAATATGCTTTCACAAGATAGGTTAAGAACCGAAGATGCAAAAAAAAAAGAAGAAGAAGAAGAAGAAGAAGAAGAAGAGGAGGAGGCAGCCTGCTCAGAGAGGAAACATTAAGGTAACCGGTACTTGCCCAGGACTAGCTTAGCCCATGTGTGACCAAAACTGCGGTAAGTTCAACATGAGTCCTGTGGTGACATGAGTCTGCTTTGTTCAGCTTTAATATGGCGTTCATTATGCTCACAGAGATCAAGGGGTGTGGAGTGAATATGGAACACACTTTTACTTTTTAAGAATTTTTTCCCTTTTTTATTGTAAAAGTGAAACGTGTTCAGAGTGGGGAAAATGTAGAGAAGTATAAATATGAAAGTAATCTCAAGATCAGAATTATTTTTCTACTTCTATACAGAACAGGGATATGTACCATTGCTCCAAGCACCATGTCTATATCTTTATTTTTACTTGACATCACATAGCACTATTTCCATATCATTAAAAACCCTTTGTAAACATCATTTCCATTCATGCAGATTTAGTATAATTTATTCAACCATTAACATATTATTTGATTAAATTATGCTACATCTATTATTTGTGTTATTTATTGGTGTTAACATTTTTTTCTTTTCTTTCTTTCTCTCTCTTTTTTTTATCTTTTCCACTAATTCCAGAAGTGTCTTTCTTTTTGGTTCCTTAGGATAATACCCTAGGAATTAAATTATAGAGCAAAGGGTATAAATATCTTCAAGGCTCTTGATATATACTTCCAAAGTTTCCTTGGAAAAGATCGTAACAATTTACGTTCCAATAGCTATGTGTGAGACTGGCCTAGAAACATAAATTTCCTGATGAACATCTACAACATAATTCAGGGAAATAGAGCTTTAGTCTTTACTTCAATGAAGAAAACATCGAGTAGCTAAACTGTTCATCTGCCAAGACAGCTGTGTCCATTGGCATCTTTGCCACTAAAGACGTAAAGACAGGCACACATAAACGGTTGTGGACGTACCCGCTGGACGCGAATGCCTTGCAGAGCTGCTATTCTGCAGGGAGTTGGCTGGTTGCCGCTGCTGCCGAGTCCAAGCTGCCCATTTCCATTGTAACCCCAGACATAGACCTGAGGGAAAGCCAGAGACTCAGTGCCCACGAAAAACAGAAGCAAGCAAGCTCTCCGTTGAGAAACCTGCCATGTCAGTATGACACCGGTCAGGCAGCTGGGTTTTTTTAAACAACATACGAAACCACTTTCTTACCTCCCCAGTGTTCACCACTGCCATGGAACACATCTGCCCACATGCTATGTTCACAACGACTTTATTCTGCAAGCAGCCCGTGACTCTTCGAGGGATCGGCTGATTGGCTGTCGACCCAGATCCTACCTGCCCGGAGTTGTTATAACCCCAGGCAAATACCTGCAGATCGAAAAATGAAACACGCTGATTTATAAAGTGTCTCAACTGGGTCTCCTCTTTGCTCTCCAAGCGCTTGATATCCATCAATTCTCACACCACAGGCAGAGAAGTTTTTATAAAATTCATTCTTACAAAACACGTTACTTTATAAAATTAGGTTATTGGTATTATCTACACAAATAGCAATACTTATTCTCAGATAACACATAACATTATTAAAATATCTACTTCACCTTAGCCATATTTTCCAGCATTTGGGGATTTTTCTTTTTGCAGATAAAACCCATGAGTATAGCAATACAGAAGGAACATCACAGCCTTTTAAATTTTGCAGTTATAGAAATCCCTACTACATAAAGGTACACCTCATGATACAACCACCAGGGCTATGAATTGCTAACAAGAATAAGATTGAATTTGGGGAAGATGGTTATTTTAATCAAATGATCATATTTCTAAGACTCCTATAAGAATCTATACAATCTTACTGAAAAAATCAATGAGATTTATGCTAACTAGTCTCACCTCTCCATCAGATGTTAGCACCAAAGAATGGTAAGACCCACAGGCAACTTCGGTGACTTGTTTGTTTGACAAATTAGTAGAAATATGACAGGGCACTAAACCATGATTAGTTGTCCCATTGCCCAGCTGGCTATAAGCATTATGACCCCAGGTAAAGACTTCTCCTTCTGAAAATAAAAAGAAATACAAACAGCTTTCAGAACACCAACTTTATTACATGAACATATATATGAACAATATATAATATTGCACAACACCTCCATGAATGAAAAAAATCACGTGCAAAAGCACCAAACTCATTCTATAAAAGAATACATTTGGAAAATATAAACTATATTCTATCTCAAAGCAACAAGATGAAATTTAAATGGATGCAATTATAATAGCTGGAAGATAGGTTTTTTAATAAATGACAGAGAAGCGCTACTAAGAGTAATAGGAAGAAACATCAGATTGAAAGCCAAAAGATTGTAGTAAGATCATTTAACTTCTCTGGGCCTATATTCTTATCTATAAAATGATCATCAAGTTAATTTTAAAATCCTTGTTATTATATTATTTATTATGTATTATAATACATATTCAGAAAAGTTCATAAAATATATATGCAGTTTTATAAATAATTATAAAGCACACACCTGTATACTACCACTCAGGTCAAGAAATGTACCTGATGCTCACTCCAAAAGTTCCCCATATATAATTTTGAATAAGAGAATTCAGTTTTTCCTGTTCTTGAACTCTAAATAAATGGAATCATACAGTATATACTCCTTTTGTCTGTATTTTCTACCATATTATCTCTTTGTGCTACATTCCAGATAATTTCTTCTAATCTTCCAGTTTATTTTCTTTTGCTGTGTCCAAACTGCTAAAAAACTTGTCCACTGAGTTTTTCCTTTTGATAATTATATTGTTTATTTGGTTCTTTTTCAAATCTTCTTTGATCTCCGCAGGTATCTTTTTTTTTAAATTTTATTTATTTATTTGACAGAGAGAGAGAGATCACAAGTAGGCAGAGAGGCAGGCAGAGTGAGGGGGGGGAAGCAGGCTCCCTGCTGAGCAGAGAGCCTGATGCGGGGCTCGATCCCAGGACCCTGAGATCATGACCTGAGCCGAAGGCAGAGGCTTTAACCCACTGAGCCACCCAGGCGCCCCTCTGCAGGTATCTTCAAGTTCATTTTGTACTTCTTCAAACACAATAAATATAGCCATCTTGTAACTGGTATCTGATAGTTCTAATATCTGATACTTAGTAGTCAGTTTTTGCTGTCTTTTTTTTTTTTTTTTTTTGCTGGTTCTTATTCATGGTGCTTTGTTTCCTTGTGTACCTGGTTATCTTTGACTATGTGCTACTAATTGCCATTGAACACTCATTTTTCAATGGCAGTATATTTCCTCAGGCCTAGGATGAAGTGAAAGTACCTTCCTCTAGAAAGGACCTGCATTAACTTCTGTGATGCCACGAAGGCACTTAAATCCATTCATCTTTGATAAATCCAAGGCTTGAGATTTCTTGGACCACCTAGTCTAATGTGAACTGGAATACACATCCATGATTGCAAACCTTCAGGGAGGGATTTAATTCTTTTCTTTTTTTCCTCCTTGCTTTGCTCACAGCCAAGGGTTTTTCTTTTCAGTGCCTTAGAAATGGGAGAGCTAGCCCATCCTTGTCCCTAGATTGTAGCCCTTTGGGGACCTAGCATAACCTGTTAGGTCTCTGACTCATGATTCCTTCTACCTCGTGAGTACATCAAAGAAGAACTCCATTTAAGTGGAGAGGCAGATGCCCTTAAGGCAAAACTAGCTTTAAGTTCCCCTTTAACCTTAGTTCACACTTTCTCTTAAATATGATTCAATAATTCCTCTCTGCCTTGTCAGTGCTTTGATGCCTCAATGAAAAAAAAATTTAAATATTTTATCTAGAATTTTCAGTTGCTTCCAGTGAAGAAGTGGTCCAAAAAAAATCTAGCCTATTACTGGCAACCAAAATTCTCTAAAATTTATGTGAAATAAGTATACAAAAGAGTATTTATAAACTTTATTTACAGTTCAAAAAATACTAATAAAACGAATACCCAGCTTAAGAAAAAAGCTGAGGTATGATTTCATTATAATGTCCTATTAGTGTGAATTCATGAAACAGCCATGAGAGTATTTAATTCCTTATATGACTAATATCAAATATAGCCATTAGTCACTGTCGATGGTCAGAATCCCAGAGTGCTAGGAGTTAGAGGGCATCTTGGACTTTAGTGCTAGTGTCTTAGTTCATAGATCAGGTTGAGAAAGTCCAGAGGGAATTCAGCATTTTAATGCAATAATAGTTCAACTTTTAAAGTATAAACAAAAGGGGTTTACTGGACTTACAGTATCATCATTCTCACATCAAAAGTGCCAATAGTTGCTAGATTCCCTCTGCTCTATTATCTGACTCTGATACTCAGATATGTTCATATTTCATGTTATCCAAGGTAAAGTTCACAGGGCAGAGCCAGCAACTCCCACCCAATCAAAAAGTATGTTCTCGATTTAAAAGGTGGTCCTAAGTCTTGTTTCTCAATAAACAAGGCAGTAGCTAAAATTCTACACTGTATCCCTATGTTACCTGTTGTTGCAAGGACAATATGGGGGCCACTCCCATAGCTGAGGCAGGCTATTTTTTTGCCACTTAAAGACTCCAGTCTCCGAGGTTCGATGGTACTCTGAACGTCACCTAATCCCAAACAGCCACAGCAGTTTGTACCAAGCACAAAAATCTGAGGGAAAAACCACTGTTAGTTCGAGCACTTCTATTTCTGACAAACCCATTATTATTGCTTCATTGTATAACATTATATAACAAGTAAGAATCTATCCTCTATGTTTTTAAAACCTTAATTCCTTAGTTCCCCCCCCACCCAAGATCTTCAACTTAGCAAATCCATTACTATAAGTGGCTGAATTTTTTCTTCAAATTTTACCTCATCATTTACTGTAGTATATAAAACTTCATTGCCAGCACTGCCAAAGACACAGGCCTGACGAATTAACTGCAGCTCTTCCTCAGAACAAAGGGAGAAAATTGGCCACTTTCCCACATCTAACATCTTCAAAGATGACAGAGTAGCCTGTACTGGCTGAAAAGGAAAAAATAAAAAATAAAATAAATAATAAAATTTAAAAACATATACGTGTGTGTATACACACACACACACACATTAAGACTATTAATTAAAAAATGCTTTTTTTCCCCTCCCCTTTGACTTCTGTAGAAGTCAGCACCAACTCAAGGAGGGGCAGCTTTATCTAGTTTTGAGAGGCCCCTCACAGCTACGGGAACTGTCTTGACAAGCCCCCTGCTTCACGCCTGCTCTCACAGCAGCTAAGAGCCAGAGACCCCGGCTGGGACCAGATCTCACCTACTAATTTTCGTCAGGGCCACAAGAACCGTCCAAGGCTGACCTCTGTACTTTCAGTGCTGGCTATGTCTTAAATGTAGCTCTGGAAACTAGGCTGGTTGGAAAGGCAGGAAAAACAGAGAGAGAAAACACTGCGATTTCATCAGCCACTTAAGTCTTGACGAAACGCATTCTTGGAAAAGAACGATGCTGAAGGTGGCACCAAAGAACCAGTCCAGAAGTTCCGGTTCTTGGGTCCATTCTGACCACCAGTTGAGCAGTTAGTGGCTTTCCCCCCACCCCCACTCGGGTTTGGGGATTGTAGGAATATACACCTAGAAAGAATGTATTTGTTTGCTAGGGCTGCCATAGTAAAGTACCACAAGCTGAGCGGCTTATACCAAAGAAATTTATTTTCTCACAGTTCTGGAGGCTAGAAGTTCGAAGTCAGCATATCTGCTTGTTTGGTTCCTCCTGAGGGCTGTGAGGGAAGGATCTAGGCCTCTCTCCTTGTGTGATGGCCATCTTCTCCCTGTGTCTTCACACCATCTTCACTCCATGCACGGCTGCCTCTGGGCTCACCGTAATAACCTCATCTTAACTAATCACATCTGCAATGACCCCATTTCCAAATAAGGTCACCTTCTGGGGCACTGGGGCATCTTAGTGCATTCGTGGTGCTCTAACAGCATGCCAGACTGGGTGGCTTATAAACAGCAAAAATTTACTTCTCACAAATTTACTTTGATCTTGGAAGTCCAAGATCAAAGCACCAATATGCTAATATTCTGATGAGGCCCC